>JARHVA010001620.1:1350000-1442500 GCA_037957365.1 Torreya grandis
CTTCTCTAATAATAAATAGCCATCCCATCAATTATCTTATGACCCAACAACCTTATGTAGTTAGATTTTTCATTACCATCCCAGGAGATGCACATAATTTACCAAGGAATCTAGAGAAGTATGAACCTTATTTCTCCCCCTCAGAAGGAATAACTATAGAGGAACATATTAAGTATTTCAAGGATAATTTAAGGTTAATGAATTTTACTAATGAAAATGTTGCATACAATATTTTCACATTTACTTTGATAGATGTTGCCTACGATTGGTACTTAAACCTTTAAGATAATATATATATATATATATATATATGTATATACACACACACACACACACATACATATACATACATACATATATATCTATATCTATATATATATATATATATATGTATATGTATATATATGTATGTATGTTGTATGTATGTATATATATATATATATATATATATATATATATATATATATATAGAGAGAGAGAGAGAGAGAGAGAGAGAGAGATCATTTTGATTGTCATGCAACTTTGTAGATGTACTTTCCTTCCATTTTTGTGTAATTAAGGTTTTTGTATTTTTGGGTTGTTTTAATTAATTAATTTGAAGTGTGAAAAATCTATGGATAATTATTTTTGTTATCATTAATAAAACTATTGACTAGCTAGCAAGTATTATTGATTCTAATTAATTGGTTGACTATCTTAAATTTATAAGTGTGAAAGAGTGCTTTCCATTGATATAGTCTTCTATATGTGAGGCATAACTACCTTATATTCCTTTCTAGTCTAAGTTGTAATCTCCTAAGTAAGGGTGTACAATATCTACTCTAAAAAGATTAACCTTTAGTTGAGACCCTTAAGTTTCCTATACCATTTCATTACAAATTAATTAATTATATTTGTCTATAAGTGTCTGATAGATACAATCAATAAGTATAAGTTATATAAATACTTGTACAAAGAAGAAATCAACCCAGGAAGTGATCCCTTAAAACTACAGATCCTTCTATTCTACTCTACCCTTCCCTCCTTTTTAAGTTTCTTTGACTAAAGACCTATCCACTTTAGAATATATTCAATCTATCCATCCAACCCAAATAGGTTTAAATTTCCTTAATAGGATTCATTTCACTAAAAACACACCTAGTTAACAACCTACATGCTCAACCTACTATTCCACCACTAGGTTGTTTAACCCTTACCTACAACCCATGCCATAAAGTGGATTTTACCTCCATTGAGATCCTAAAATGTTAGAGGTTAAATCATTATATTTAGGAATGTGAACAAAACACACATCAATAGGAAAAATTTAGCACTATAAACCTTAGTGAAAGGTTATCCCCTACATTTGAGTTGCACTGGAGACACCTAAGAGAGTTACTAAGTCTAGGGCCCAATATAGTATTTTGGTTTCCCCTTTCTCATCAAAATGAAGGCTTAGATATCTACCAATTATTCCTAATATACCTTAAGATAGAACAACTTATCTAATAATAAATATCCATCCCATCAATCATCTTATGACCCAACAACCTTATGTAGTTAGATTTTTCATTACCATCCCAGGAGATGCGCATAATTTACCAAGGAATCTAGAGAACTATGAACCTTATTTATCCCCCTCAGAAGGAATAACTATAGAGGAACATATTAAGTATTTCAAGGATAATTTAAGGTTAATGAATTTTTCTAATGAAAATGTTGCATACAATATTTTCACATTTACTTTGATAGATGTTGCCTACGATTGGTACTTAAACCTTTAAGATATCTCAATTACTTCTTGGAATGCATGTTAGATCAATTTTATTACTTAATTTGGACAAGTTACCATCTCTATCCTGGTATATCAACATTTCACTAGTATGAAAAGGGAGCCTAATGAGATAATTATTTCTTTCAACATAAAGTTTTAGAAGATGTCAACTTGGTTAAGCCCATCATATAGACCAGATGAAGCATTAGCATTGTAGATGTACAAAAATTCCTTGGATCCAATCATTATGGTTTTCTTATAGAGAGATACTATAACCACCACTCTAGATTTAGCATATGAATAAGCTATCAATATTTATAGACAACTAAATCCTCAAGTACTAGGCATCCCTAATATTAATGATGGTTTCCCAACCCTCAATTAATTACCTCATGTTAATCAAAATGTTCATTCATTAAATCAAAATAAATTATATTCATTACCTCCTATGATGTAATATACACCCAATAAAAACTATGTTTATATGAATAATTAGGTATAGATGAGTTGTGATCAACTAAACCAACACTCAAATCCATCTAATACTTCAATTACATAGGGTGTTGATTATACCAAACTAGAATTTAATTATATATAGATAATGGTTTATAATTTGAGTAATGACTTCTTAAACAAGTAGAGGAACATGCGTAATGCTACTAGCTATAATAATAACCAAAATTCTAATTTTCAAAGATATAACATACCTTTCAATCAGTCTGTAAATAACATAAAATAAAAATAACCCAATAAGTTGCTATAAATTAATATATTAGAAACAAATTTTTCCAATTGGTGTAGAGTCCATAATGAATCATAACATGATGAACTTTAATGTGTGTAATTCTATGTAGAGCATGAGATCTTTCAAAGGGAGATGGTAAGGCAAGATTTGATGAACAACCTACCAAATTTCCACCCTAAATTTGGTTCCTCAAACATAACATGGTATTTTAAATACATATGTCTTCTTTCCCAAGTGAGGATTAGAATGAACCAAAGGATAAATATGATTAAATACACCCCTTCTAGTAGTATCAAAAGGGAAACTACAATCTGAGAAATAATCAACCCTTCACAGCATGTACTCCTCCAAACAATACCACTATTCAATTAAATCCAAGGGTTAACAATAATACACCTCACCCAAAAGGTAATGAAGATCCAAATAATAAGGAGGAATATAGTAAATGAGGACATAACATTTCCAAAGACATGAAAAAGATTAAATCTAACATCACTCTTCATGAATTAGCTTAGATCACTAAATAAAAGAAAATATTATGGAGTTCCATTATAGGAAAGTAAACTATAGAAATGATAAAGGCTATTCATACTAATGTCATATCCAATATCAAACCAAAAGTCCCTCCTTTCTTATTGACTATCAGAGCATTTGGAAAGAACATTCATAATTTTTTAGTTTATTCTAAAACATCAGCCATAGTGATGCCACCTTCTATTTGCCAAAATATTGGATTAAATCTAATCCCATCAAAGAAGAGGGTTTCACATATAGATAAGACATTGGTGCCTCTAGTAGGGTAACTAAATGATGTATGCATCCAAGTAAAATTTGAGCCATATGTACATATGACTATTGACATACTTGTAGTGTAATCCTCGAAGGATATAGATTCCTCAATAGATATTTGTCCAATACATTGAATGGGATGTAGCAAAAAAATTCTCTCATCTTTAGTTTCCATGGAGAGGTGTTATAAAAAATATTCAAATTAATTAGGATTCAAGAATGAAACACCCCATTACTAAATATAACATTAGGAATGAAGAGGTAAGTTAAAAATATCCTAATCTTGGGATTTATACATTTACCAAAAGGCATGAGAGGAAGGAACCAAAGGTCTAGGGACCTTCCCAATTATGGAATCTCTACTCTGACAGTGAAAGATCTAAGCAAGGATCAAGCATTGGTGTTGAATTAGTAGATCCACAAGGTAAGAAATACTTGGAAGCATATAAATTATAGCTCCCTTTCACCAGCAACAAAGTGGAGTATGATGCACTAATTTTGGGATTTATTGCTCTAAAAAATAATGTCAAATAACTGCTAATCTATAGAGATTAATAACTAGTAGTCACTCAAGTCAAGAATAAAGAGGTAAAAACATAAAGCATGAGATTTAATTGAGTCCTTTAAGACCTTCAATATTGTGGTTGTTCCTCAAGAATAAAATCTAGTTATCAACTCATTAGTTACTTTAGCTACCAAATTAGCAATTCTAAAAGAGTCTAAGGTATATATATTTTCCATTGAACTAGTACCTTGTCCATCTATTCTAAACAACATGGAAAATTTCCATGTCTTTGATGATGACTAATAGATCATCTAGTTCTTGAATAATTCAGGATAATTTTAGTCTCAAATCACTAATGTCAAGGAGATTAGCTATCTATGCCAAGATAAATTGGGCAAAGAAGGAGTCATTCAATTGAAAGAAAACCACCTTCCCTTATGAATGATTTTATTGAAAAGTATATTTGATTTGGTTCCTGAAGCATAATATAAAAGGTAGCCAAAAGTAAATGAATCTAACTTCAAAAAGGAGAATTTAGGAGATGATTATGATTGTCACTACATTAACATGGGTCTAAACTATAATCTATAAGAAAGACAAAGGGTGATAATTTACTCACCCAGTATAAAGACATTACATGGAGTTATGAATACTTGAAGGTTTTTAACCCAAGGATTATCATTCATATAATCTTGCTAAAGTTAGACCATAATCAATTTAGGCAAAGATAGAGGCTACTAAATCCTATCCTAGAGCCTCTTATTCAAAAATAAGTGGAAACGTTGTTGAATGCAAAAATATTTTTCCCTATCAGACATTCTACTTTGTTGGCTACCTTAGTCCCTTTTAGGAAGAAGAATGGTGAAATTAGGATTTGTGTTGATTTCATAAAATTAAATAAATCTTCTGAGAAAGATAAATATACTTTATCTTCCTTGGATGAGGTCATCTAGATAGTGAGTGGTTCAGGAATGATGTCTTTTTTGGATGGATTTTTAGGATATGCCTAGGTACTAGTTGATTTAGAGGATAGAATGAAGACTACATTCACCATAAAGTGGGGTACTTATTCATATAAAAGGATTTCATTTTGCCTAATTAATATAATATTAACCTTTTAATGAGCCATGTATCATGCATTATAAGGTTTAATAGGTAAATGTATAATCATCTACATGGACAACCTCATTATTTTCTTAAAGACTAGAATTGATCACATAGGTCACCTAAAATCAATATTTGAAAGGTCGAAAAGTTTTAATATCTCACTAAACCCAAAGAAAAGAATATTTGACATCATTGAAGGAAATACATTGGGTCACATCATCACCAAATATAGAATTAAAATCGACCCAAATTGAATTAAAGGGATATCAAAGATTACCTTCCAAAATAGAAAAAAGGAGATTAAATCTTTCTTTGGGAAGATAAATTTCATGAGAAAGTTTATCTCAGGCTTTGCAAAAAAATTTAGACCTATGAATATAATTCTAAAGAAATATTCTAAAGTGTAATGGACAACAGAGTCTTGACAGTATTTTCAAAATATTAAAAATGTAATATCTTAGGCTCTGGTACTGATAAGTCTAAACTTTACTTAAGATTTGTTCTTGTATTCATTCATTTTATAACATACCATTACTATCATAATCACTAAGAAGAAAGATAAAAATGAAAACCCTAAGCATTCATGAGAACAAAATTGAAGGAAGTAGAACTCAGGTATTCCATGATAGATAAGAAAATCTTTGACCTTGTTAAAATGGTAAATAAATTTTGACACTATATATTGAGGAATAAGACCATCGCCACTATGTTGGATCTTATTTTCAATATCACTTTGGGGAAAAATTAATTGGGAGAACACAAAAGAAAATGGATGGAAAAATTGTAGGAGTTTGACATGGAAATCAAGCCTGCCAAGATTGTTAGAGGTCAGGGCATCATTAGCTCATGATTGAGCCTAACCTAAAAATAATTATTGAAGAGGTGTTTGAAACATAAGTATATAAAGGATATTGTTATAATTATATTATTAAATATTTACTCATAGGTACTTGTTCTCTATATTTCAATAAAGAATAGAAGAGAGTTTTAAGTCTCAAAATTGCTCATTATATGGTTAAAAAATGGATTATCTATAAAAGAAATTATGAAGGTATCTACTTGAGATGCATATCATTAGAATAAGCTCAAGAAATTATAGAAAATTTACACTAGAAGATAGGTCGTGGTCATCCCTCTAGAAACACAACAACCCATAAAATCCTTAGAATGGGTTATTACAAGCCAACAATATTTAAGGAGACACATGTTCATGTAATAGCATGCCATGAATTCTAAGTCTTAGTGAAAAAAGAGGTACATGTAATAATGCCTTTGCATCTTATTATTGAAGGAAGACCATTCACTCAATGAGGCTTGGACTTTATTGGGGTCATTAACCCCAATTATTTAACTAGGTACAAGTTTGTACTCACTACCACATACTATTACATAGATAAAATGAAGTAATAACTAAAAGGCATTCTAAAGCATAAGATGTAATCATATTTTTTGGAAGAAAACATCATAACTAGATTTGATAACCCCATTTATTTAGTTTTTAAAAATAGTCTAGCATTTTAATTAGTTGAATTCACTAAATGGGCCCATGATAATAAAATCACTATCAGGTCATCATCTAACCATTAACCACAAGGAAATAGATTGGCTAAATCAAGAAATAAAAACCTAATTGATTCTCTTAAAAATTTAGTAGTAGATAAACCTAGAGATTGGCATAATCTATTAAAGTATGCACTATGGGTTGACCAAATAAGATACAAGCAAGCCTCTAAGGTTTCACCTTACTTACTGGTATATGGGTGACATCCAGTTTTCCCAATCATGCTTAAATTGCCAACATATCAATTTAAGTAGGGATACATGGAACCAAGTGAAAAGGTGGAGTCTAGATTATTAGACATAATAGATATGGAAGACTCAAGGATTGAATCCTTACATATTTTTAGTAAACATTAAGACATAGTCAAAAGGTGGTTTGATAGAAGAGCAAAATTCAAAACATTCAGAACATTTAAGTTGGTGCTTCTATGGGACAAAGCCCATGGAAATAAAGGATAACATGACAAGATTAACCCATAGTATATTAGACCTTATTATATTTTAGAGATCTTGGTTAATAAACTTTTTATTTGAGGGACCTCCAAGGCAATGAGATAATATATCCAGTTAGTGGGTTTTTGAAGCACTACTTCATGGTTGTATCATCTAGAGATGTTCCTAAGTAACAACAAGGATTGTGGTAGATGTAGTAGAATATATTTACTACTTTTGTAGTTAGATTTATTACTTTCATAATTAGTTCCCTACTTCTTATATTAACTTTTCCTATTTTTAGCATTTGAATTTCCTTAATTTAGTTCCTTGATTTCTAGATTACATGTCTTCTTTAATTCATGGAAATATAATTAAATTCCCCTAGTATGCGCAAGAAAGTATCTGATCTATTGTAATTCTTATACATGTTTAGAAGCTAAAATTTTAGTCTATGGGAAATACGTCAAGCAAAGCACACAAATTTATTTACTTACAAGTTTTACACCCATGTGTTTAATATTTTTAGAATTTAGGTATGCAATAAGGAAATTGATCATGGACAAGCTACCATTTAATGCTTCTATCAACCATATAAAGGCTACTCTCATTACTGCATAGATTTTTTTTTCATTTTCACTAGATCAAATGCCCTCTCATGTTAATAATTATTTAGGTAATTAACCATCGATACATATGTAGTTGGTAGGGAAAATCTTGTAAAAATTATGATTTCATATATACCATATCAATGTAGTTTCTACTCTCCCTCTTCTAACCATATTCTATAAAAATAAATAGCAAAAAAGGATCAATGTATCTAAAAAAGAGTGATCCAACAAATCTAAAGAAAATCTATAGGTGATCAAAGGCTCAAATGATGAAATAAGATCAATGTATCATGTATTATGAAAGAATATAGGAGGAAAGAGAAGGGACAAAAGGTACCTCTATCAGGGCTATGGATGCCTATCTAGTAGTAGAGCAATGTCAGAGCTTCCCAAAATTTAATTATGTTTTCTCAAAAACCACAATTAAACCTATAGTTATCCCAAGAATTTCTTAAAATCCTTGAAACAAAGGTAAAAAGAAATCACTTCCTCACACATAGATTCAATGTATGATCAAGGCAAGTATGTTGTATGTTATTGTTAGGAGTCTTTTTTATGTTTTTGATTAAATTATTATTTTGTGAAATGTCTCATGTTTAATTTTTAATTGATAACCAAAGGTTATAGGTTCTCAAATACTTAAAATTATTCCCCCTACAAGTCACCATTTGTTATACCCAACATACCCCCATTATTTTTTTATAATAGGGATCTACTATGTTCTAAAAAGGTCTAAACCTATCTTGAAAGTCTTCTTCCAAGAGACCTTTATGTGTTTCACCTAAATTTTATATTCAAAAACATAGATGAACATGCTCTATTTATTCAAATTAACCTACTAATATTCTTTATAAGTTTTACATATGTACAATTTTTTAGGAGATACATAATTTGTGAAGTCTTAGGCTATGTCAAAATAGGTCTTCACAACTTCTTTTTGGAAGTCTATCATCGACAATATTCAACATTTAATACCTATATGAAATTTTTCAAAAAGTAACTCTTGTAGGATTTTGTTCATAGGTCTTGTTAATAGGTTTAGTTTGGAACTTCTATTTGTATGTTGGGCTCTCGTAACTTTATTTGACATGTATTAAAGTCTTGATTTTTGCTCTTCAGGAACCACATTTTTTGAAAATTTGCATTTCAACATTTACTCTTCAAAGAAAATGTTTGGAATTTATATATAAGGATTTTTCTCATTGGTATTTTTGTTTAGATAAAAAATTTAAATTTGGTTTTTGATATCTATATCACTAGTACCTAAGTTCATCATGAAGTTTACATATTCATAATTTAGCCTTCAGTAAAATTGTTTGGAGAAAGTGTTCAAAATTTTGTATCTAGAATTTACTCTTAAAATAAAATGTTTCAAATTCATATTTCAATATTTTGGTCTTTGGTGAAACTATTAAAGGAAAGTGTTTGTCGTTTTGTCTTCAACATTTTGGTCTTAAATAAAAGTGTTTGACAAAAGTGTTCAAAAAATTAGTTCACTTCACTAACACTATTTTAACACAACATATGAATCCTGATTACCAAGAACCTCTATGGCATAGGTATAACAAAGCTAAAAGAGTGACAAAATGACACTTGGTAAAAATAAACTATGTGGCATTCTTGATGGCATATATAATACCTACATGGCATACCCACCAAATGAAGTGGAAAATTTTGAATTAGACAAGTAGAGTAAGTTTATAGACATTGAACATTAATGGTGCATGAAATGAAATTGAATTATAGATATATATCAATTAATTATAAACAAATGACATTATAATTTATCACAAACTAACTTTGAGATCACTTGACTCCTTGAAAACAAGACCTAACTACCTATATTTTAATCATAAAGTGCATCTTAAGAAGTTGAGCTACCAAATTACAAAAACTATAACTTTCTCAACCCAAAAAATTAGTTATTGGTTCATCATCTAAGATATTTAAAGGATCCATACCCCCATCTAGATTCTCCATTAAGGATTAAATAGAGTATAAAGACATTGTCTATATTCCAATAATGTTAAATAATGATTATATCAATTAATGTTATGGGAAGTAATTCACCAGGTGGATGAGCACACCCATGAGGATAATTTGACACCTAATCAAACTCTCAAATGACATGGATTACATTTTGTAGTGGCCATTCCTAATGTTATACCATGCATAGGCTTCTTACGAGACTTGTTATTCACTATCAAAGTGACTAGGGGTGCATTCTTACACCACTTTGATCATAAAACCATTGTATCCTACATATAAGAAGATGAATTATATAGGTATTTATCCCTACCTATTTTAGATACTACATATAATTTACATGGGGTAGTTACGTGGAAACAAGATAACTTAATTGTGAAAACATTGAGAAAGTGGATAATTCCTTATGAGACTTTCATCCTGAAGGAGAAGTAGCTGGTGCATAAACATAGTTTTAGATGGGAATATATATTAGTATGGTCTTCATAAAATAGTTATATAACTAACCTAACATATAATTCCTTTACCTTGAATGGGTTCCACTGTTGGACTTACTAATGACCTTAGAGCTAACATTTTCTCTAGGTGAGGTAATTAGTGCTAAGCTATGAGAACAAGTATTAAAAAAGGATAAGAGGCCTCAAGTGGGCCATTTATATATGATTTCATACCTTATATATGTTACTTCGGGCATAATTTATATGCAAATGGGCACTCTGGATCCCAACTCCATATTTCATTAAAAATCATATGTGTGATTCATATTAATTTATACACATATATGCTTAAACTAGGAACATCAATCACTAGCAGATCAATAGGTAGCCTACCTATTATGGTGGGGAATAGATGAAGATATGAAGAATAATAATAAGAGTTTCTTCCATATATCTCACCTTATGATTGTAAGAAAGTGTTATTCCAATTGTAAACACTTTTACAAGGCTTAAAAGTACAAGGAATACTACTCACTAGCCACACTACCACATAGGGATTGGGACCCTCATGATAAAGTTCAAAAACATATTCAATGCCTTGGTATTACATAAAAACATGAGCCTTATGGCCATGATTTCATATTTCTCAATGACAAGAGTGATTACCCTGTTAGAGAGAGGGAATAGATAGTGGTATTTGATGAGTAACTCATGAAAATAATTCAAGGGCAACCCTCCATTTTAATTGTAGATGCACACATCAGACTCCCACCCATAGGTGGATAGGTTTCCTCTAATTTTTTTTATCAATATTCCTTCTCAATCATTATTGGAGTAAGGGTAACCTTCACAAACATTTTAGTGGCATTGAAAATTATAAAGAAAGAGCCTAGGGTGGCTAAAACTTTACTTAGAGGAGCTTATGATGATCCAAATTTCATTGACTCTTCAGCCTTAGAATTCCATGCCCATATAATTACTACATCAGCCCAAGATATTTATACTATGTTTATGTCAACCACACCTACATCCACATAAGAGGTTTCCCCCACACCTGAGAAAGTTACTATTTGTTATAGGAGGAATCCTATAGCTCACCTCCCTTTAAAGAGTCCAAATATTTAATTAATGTCTATATAAGGAACCTTAGGAGAATAATAACCATTATAATTTGAGTCTATATATGAGGAGTAGATAAAAATAAATAAGTTTTTAATCCTCCAAGACACCAAAGGCAAAGCACCACTACATGGAGACAAATTAGGTGAGGGTGTAACTCCTTCAGTTTCTACCACTCTCATTATATATTTTATTTCCCCTTTTATCTATTGGTTTATTTTATTATATCTCTCTTAATATTATTTTTTTACCTTCCCTAATAGTACCTAAGGTAGATGTTATTTCCCCTAATCCTAGTGTCCAATCATCTTTGATTGTTCTAAAAGTAGAGTATGTTTCCTCTACCCCTATTATCTCTAATTCCCCAATAGTTCTTACTCATACAATTATGTCAACAACATCCATTCCCCAAAATTATACTATGGTTACCTCTACCACTACCCTAATAAGCCCTAAGACCAAAAATAAATCATCTAAGAAACCCATGGGAGCATTGGCAAGTATGTAACTAAAAGTGTCATCTAATCAGTTAGGTTTTCCAATGCCCAAATCTAATTCTTCTCAATCCTCCATTATAATATCATTAAAGAAGGATATAAAGAAGAAATAAGTGTATCTAATCCATCCATTGTCTTAATATGGTGGTGTGGACTAGTCTAGGATAATATGGCCTTCCCTTCCTAACCCATTAATTGAAGAGGCATTGAAGCAGTCCTTAAGAAATCCATTGGTGAAGAATATAACCTAGGGCTCTCAACCAATGGAACCAATATAAATATTCATCCCATGGTGTCCAACTAATTTGGAATCACACTATTATCAAAGTCTAAATATTACAATCATAGAGATTCCCACAGTGAGCTCCATATTTGGAAAATCCATAGGGAGTGACCAAAGGGTGAAGAAAATAAAAATTGAAGATGAGGTTAGAAGGGGGATAATTTTGAAGGAAAAACAAGAGGTGTTAAGTTTCTTCAAGAGGAATAATAGGAAATTGGTGTAGTCCTCCTAAATTAAGAATTTCAAATCCTATTTTGAGACACACAAGTATTCTCTACTCGAGTCTCATGAAGGAACAAAGCTATCAAGAAAAAATCTTTAGCAAGAGTTAAAGTAGGTTAGGAAACAATAACAAATAATCTATTTTACCATATAGATTGAAAAAAATGTGTAAAGTGTAACATCTAAATATATAACATTTTGAAGGACATTACTATAATGAGGGATGAATTAGCTCCTTAGATCATTTAAGCTTCCAAATTATTTAATTCTTTAAATAAAGATGGGAATTAGTTAAAACTTCTCATTATTTACACAATAAATAAGATGTATAACCACCTCAATTTTATGACACCATTAGAGGCTTCAAATGTACTCAACATAGTGGTCATTAGGATACAATAGATAAGAGAGTGGGTCATAGTAGCTAAAGCATTAATGCCTAAGTATGTAGAACATGAAAGCCTCATTTTGAAAATTCTAGAATAGTTGAAGCTCTCATAGGTGAGGGACTCTATAGGTAGGCTAATAAGTAGAACCAATTTTGATCAACTTCTTCAATAAGCCTCAACCAACTTTGAGTAAACCCTATAGGTATTGGCATTGGAGGAGTCTAAAGTTAAGTTGAATTTGGCATGAAATAAAGTTACTAAAGTATAAGTATCTAAATAAACTTTAGGAATGTTAAAATTAAGCATGCATTGATAATATAACAAACAAAAATGGTAAACATACCCCCACTATTGAACATGGATATCATTAGGTACCAACATGATGTTGAATTCAAGTATTTTCAATAATTAGAAGCAAATAATAAAGCCAATGCTTTAAATTCTAGTTCATCTCAAGCTACAAATTTAGTGCTTACCATGATAACAATGAGCCATGCAATCATCCAACAAGACTTAGTTGTAAAGAAATGTTTTGTATGTATGCAGTCATATAAGACTAATCTTGGTAATTATAGTTTCCTTACACTCAGTATATGAATATAAAAGTTATCTTAGGCTATTTTTAATCATACACATGTTGCATTACATATTAAAATAAAACTTACCTTTTTTATGTATTTGTAATTAATTGTAAGCATGCACACATGTACTTTTGACACTAAAATTAGAACCAAAGTTCTAATTTCTTGATGCAACTTTGATTTTTCATGAACTTGTAGGATGAGGTGACCCCTCCAAGTCTATATATACATGTAATCCCTCATTTCAAAGGGTCATAAATTTTTATCAATATAGGAAGAGATCATTTTGATTGCCATGTAACTATTGTGAATGTAATTTCATTCCATTTTTGTGTAATTAAGGTTTTTGTTTCATTGGGTTATTTTAATTCAATAATTTAAAGTGTGAAAAAGCTGTGGATAATTATTATTTTTATCAATAATATATAATAATTTTATATGTTCAAAAACTATTAAATATTTATAAATTATTATTGATTTTAAATAATTGGTTGATTGTCTTAACTTTCCAAGTGTGTAGGATTGTTTCCCCTTAATTTAGTCTTCTAGGTGTGATCCATAGTTACCCTAGATGCCTTTATAGTCTGAGATGTAATATCCAAATTAAGGGTGTGCAATAGCTACTCTAAAAGGAGTAAGATTTAGTTGAGACCCTTAAGTTTCCTATACCATTTCATCCCAAACTACTTAGCTATGTTTGTAAGTAAGTGTGCAACAACTACAAGTAGATAGCATTAGTTTTAGAAACATTTGCCTATAAAAAAAACCAATGTAGGAAATCATCCCTCAAAACCATGGAGCCTTCTTTTATTCTCTACCCTTCCCTCAAAGTTTCTTTGACTAAATACCTACCCACTTTATAATAGATTCCATTCATCCATCCAACCCAACTAGGTTTTAATTTCTTTACTAGGATTCATTTTACTATAAGCACACCTAGTTAATAACATGCATGCTTAGCCTACTATTCCACTACTAGATTGTTTGACCCATACCTATAACTTGTGTCCTAGAGTAGAGTTTACTTTCATTGAGATTCTAAAATTTTATAGGCTACCTCATTAAATTTGGGGATGTACACAAAACCCACATCAATAAGTCCCCTTATTTTTATGACTTGTTGGTGATCCAAAGGTGAAGAGTCTCCAAAATATTATATCATGGTTAGGTTATGATTATTTAAACCAAATATTATAATGTTTTCCTCAAAGGTTTTCAGGCTCTCACTATTGTTTCCTGTACATATGACTATTTACAATGATGCAGATAATGCATTTTTTATAAAAAAAATATAAAAAAGGGAGAGAAAGGGTAGGGCAAAAAAGAAACAAATACATTGATTGAAAAAGAGCTTCCAATACTCTAAAATTATATTAATTTAGGGTGAAATTGGATCATTGGGTATCAATTCTAACTACTAAAAAGACTAAAACACCACAATGAACAAAACTCAAAGGACAGGTATGTGAACATGAAGTTTATAACTTTATTCAAAGAATGCCATTACATAAGCCTATAATAATTTTCACACCCTAACTTAATTTAAGCCCCAAAATAAATATAATCAGCTCTAAAATCCAATAAAACTAGTTGCTTCACAATCTAATTGTATATCTACTTACAAACCATCAATGTTATAAAACTTCTAGGCATAGATTACTTCTCAAATCAAGATTTTTGGTAGACCAATCAAGGCAAAATAAAGAGGAAAGTCATGTGAACTCTTGGATCAATCTCAACAAAGTTTTGGTAATCTAATATGTCTACCCTTACAATGGAAAATAATGATACTCTTATAGACATGGCTAATCCATCATGGCTATGATGCACAACCATAAATTAAATGATCTTGATACAAACATTGAATGAAATAACTGATTAATGTTCAATGTTTTATGATAACACATCAAGAAAGGATAATGATTAAGTCATGGGAAAATACCCATGTAGTATCTTCATCATGAAGGTGGATTTCATTTTCAATACATTCTAGTCTCTAATGAATAATAGGCACTTTATGGTATTCAATTTGTTATACCAATCAATTAATGATCTAATGATAAGTAGCCACCGCTTTCTAGATTAATCCCAATGATTGATGATTTTCTTCTTTATTCCAGTTTTTTTAATTCCATGGGCTTATTTTTACCTATAGGATAATCAAATACCTTTCATATATTCCATTCCCTATTAAATGTCACTAATCAGGTCGTATTGGAATAATGGATTATTTTAATTCTATAAATAGATGGGTAACCATACCTTATCATTTTGATAAGACTGATCTGAATCCTCTCGATTGCCTTTACATAGCCACAACTATGTTTGATTTAGTTTTTTTATTATTCCAATACAATCCATCTTTGGACTAATTTTTTTTACATTGACTTTACTCAATTTTTCTAAGGTTTTTTTGTGTTTGAACTCAAAGATCATGGTCATTAGTTATTTATTGCTATGAAACACATCTCCATGATCATCACATATTCAACTACCTACAAATTTCCACCACATGTTTTGTTCATTCCCTTTTTATGAGACCTTCAATGAAAACCTTCTTGATCAGTTCTATGTTTTGGCTAATCCAAGATCCTCAAGATAATGAATTGTAGCTACCTTATTCGTATTTTATCCTATGGTTTAGATGTACTTAATTTATCCTTTTTTTCACACTCTTCAAGCCATTAATGTAAATTCATTTTCATTTGATTCTACCTATTTGTTATCTCAAACATAGTCAAACCATCATTTGGCCATATTCTCTTCTAGGCCCTAGCCATCAATTTTAGGGTCATTATTTATTGGCATCATCAATCATGTATTGGGGCTACTTTTCATGTTCATCAATCCTTCTAAGCTTTGAATGTATGTGATGTCACTATTTTTTGACATCATAAGCCTTTAGGGCTCATAGGTCATCAAGCATAGGGAACTCTTCAAGATGCATAAGGCTCTTGATATTTTGACTACCCATGATGTGACCATGTGCCATAATAATGATAGTTAGGAGGGGCTAAAAAACTTAAAATGGTACAATAGGATTTTTGGATCTGACTCCCAATTTGGAGACATGTGAATGACATATAGTCCTTAGGGTACTCAATAAACATAAAATGTGAATTACTACCCTCTAAGGCTTAATTTATTAAGATTATGCCACATGGCACAATATTAGATCTTAAGGGGTTGCAATACTTGGGCTATGATTAAATAACTATTTATTTATTTCCATGATCCCTAACTACTTAGCATTGTGCCATGTGGTGTAATATTGATAACTCAAGCTCAGGGAGACTTGAAACTATAGATCCAAAGTTACATAAATTATTGAAAGCCAAAGGATTAGATATGAAGTTATAATGAGTAGAATGATTTTAAGACTAAGATTTCAAAGTGTTGAAGACCTAAGTTTTCAACACAAAAGGTAAATTAGGAATCAATTAGCATATTAGTCATAATAAATCCATTTAAGCTTGTATAAACTGATCAAAGGAAAAAATGATTACAATTTAAACCATGAGAAATGTAAACTATATTCAATCAATCATGGAAATTTTTAATAATTAAAATCCAAAATGTAAATAAATCTTGATCTAGTATACAAATACTTAGACCAAATCAACATCATTCTCAATGAAATAAAATGATTTAATGGTTAAATAAATTCATCAAATTGATAATTTAATGATTCAAATCAGAATTAAACTAACTAATCATGATTAAAGACCATAATAAATTCAAAAATGACCCTAATTAAATAAAATTCCAATGTTTTCAACAAAAGATAACTCAAATAAATGACCAATGACATAGACTAGCTCAAACTACTAGAAACAAGTGTTTCTAGGCTAGGGCTATGATAAATTCCAAAAGGTCAATTTATATTATTTGAACTCATACAAGGATTATATATCCATTGGGAATGAATTATCAAATAAAGCTAAATTAACCTCACAAAAGTAGAGTCAGCTCATGAGTTAGAGACTAAATGGATTTCTAATCCATGTATATTGAGTGGTACTCATTAAATGAAGTCATATCAGTATGCAAGAATAGAAAAATAAAATAGTTATGCTAAGCAATATCCCCATGTAAATCTAAATAAATTATGTGTGTTGGACCCAAAAAATCCATAGAGTGGTTTTTATGTATACCTATAGGATCCATTACCACCTTTGTATATTTCTCTGAGAGGTTTGTCAAAAACATATCCTATAATGTAGAACATGAACTTCTATGCTAGACTTGGGCAATGCTAAATAGATAAATGGGAAATTTTTTTCCTCCCCCTTTCAAATATGATGAGTCTTAACAAGTATATTTTGTTTTAAAATCCCCAAAAAATACATGATTATCATCTTAATGGCCAATCTCAATCTATAGATGGATTTCCACCTAAATTTCAATTGTGCTAACTCCTTTGATGAAATTATTAAAAAGGGATTCCAAATCGAGAGGGAACATAAATCCAAAGGAATTATCAAACTTTACCACAAATATAATCAAGGACAAACCCAAACCAAAAATCCTAAGTTCTTTAATAAAATAAAAATTTAGTACTTGATGGGGTAATTGACACCAAACATGTCCAAAACATTTAAAATACCCAAAACATAACAATACCTATGGGGTCAAAAAAATAAATAAATAAACCAAAGAACCTATACTCCTTTAGGATAATATCTTGAATTAGTTTTCCATAGGTTAGTTTTTGCAAACATGATATTGTTCCCATAGACAAAACTATTTGATGAAAATGTGCCTAAACTAACTTTGTATAAGGAACATGAATATTATGAATTTCATAAGAGAAAATTTCACTCCTATTAATCAACTCAATACATATACCAAAATATTTATATCATTATGTATATGAAATATGCATATTATTTCCTATGTTTTTCATTTTTCTACTAAATAGTGAATTCAAACTAAGGAACTTTCAAATTTCAAACACTCATTAAGCAGTTGTCTTTAAGCCAGTAAATCACTTTTTATTGAAATGACATTTTTCCTTATTTAACCCTTTTTATAATTAAGGTTTAGGATGAATAAGACATTCAAGAGTGAATTAAACTATTCCTAAAATCAAGCTAGTTAAATAATTTAGTTTATGATATTCAATTTCAGTGCTAAATTATGAAATGAAATAAATATATAAGTTACAATGCCACCTAGTATTTTTACTACATAATCATGAAGAAGAAATAATAATTTTACTATACAATGATTCATAGACAAACTTGAGATGAACAGGTGTGGAAACAAGTTTCTTGATATCAAGGAACTAGTCATCAAATCTAGAAATACTCTTTATGGTTGCCTAGACACTTTCATCAACCTATAGACACTTGCATTGACACTATTATCTAAATCTTGATGCAACTATCCTATAAATAATTTTCATTTTATCAAGATGATACCACTTGATTATTTTTATTTTATATCACCTTTTTTTTTATGTATCTATATTTTATGCATAAGATATATATTATTGTTTGTAGCTAAAACCTTAACTCTTCACCTTAGGTTAGGCTACCTTGCAAAAAATGGGTTAGTGGGCTCACATTTTTGAATTGACCTCAAAGGCCCTTTTTCCAATGAACATTACCTACATATAAAATAATCCATTGAAGTCCCCATACTTAAGTATTTATCCCATATGTGGGGGAATGTTTACGCACAAGGGTGAAATATACTATATGAAGATGCATACAATGATCTAGCTTGTAACTTGAAAAATATGGATCATGGGATATATCTTGAGTGATTAAAACTTGCATTATTATTTATCCTATGACTAATATTAAAATAAGGATGAAAAGGTTAGAATAGCTTAGTTATGCAATTTGAAATTCAATATTATATCTAAGCTAGAGATGTGATTACTTGATATTTGTTAGCTCCATAATAAGTAGACTTAGAATGTATTTATAGTATCTAAAATTGAAATTATCCTCATAAAAGGTTAATGAAATTATTAGGATAACCCATATACATTTAAATATTTTTAAACTTGAGTGTTTGTAGGACAAGTAAAATTGTGTTAGAGTAGGGATAATAGTGTCGACACTAATGTCCTATCCTGAATGCAACTATCTAAGAAGGAGGAAAGTTGTTGAGGTTCTATAACTAATAGTGAAGGATATATATTAGATATTAATAATTATATGGTTATATATGATCTAGATAAATTTAAGTAATTAAGGTTTGACTAAGAAATAAGTAATTAGAACTAGTGTGGTGGTGAATGTGATCCTTTTAACTAATATGAAGGTCAAACTAAAGAGGAGATATATTTGTCAAGTGTACAAAACTAGTTTAACATATAAATACAGATTTAATCATCTACATTCCACCCTTCCATTTAATATAGTAATGAATAAAGATGAAATTACTAAGTTAAGTTAAATAAATAGTATCATGGCATGTATAAAACACCTAGTCTTTTATAGATCCCACTTGAATGTATTATATGTGAATGACCTACAACCAAGAGTATGATACAAGTTTAATTAGTAAATATAAAATAAAATTGAATAATTTAAAATTAATTTTAATAAAGAGAGCAAGGAAGGATTACATGTGTGTGTTAATGTAACCATGTTGACCCTTGGTAGTTTGTCTTAGTAGAGATGCTTCCTAGTTGAAGCATTAGAAAAATATTCAAAACATAACCATGGACATGTGAAAGGGGGAATTGAAGGGTGATCATTCCCCCAATCTATTATAATGATGAATTGTGCTAAATCAATTAAGATCATAGAATCTCAATTTTATAACTCAAGTGTTTCAATATTTCATATAACCACTATAGACAATTTAGCCAATCTCACCTAAGTAAAATGGTATAACCATATCAACCCATAATATTAGTAGTGTCAATTCCATTAATGGTTCATAATTTTAATTGAACTACTAACAATGAGGCAACTAATGCAATATATAAAATCTCAAATGGTGAATCTTGGTAGATTCAGTGCATGTGCACTTTGAATATGTCTCAAGTTGAAGTATATTTAAAAATTTAACCTCTACTCTTTAAAATGTTTATAATATGTATCAAAAATCTGAAAAATTGTGTCCCAAATCTATGTGTATGCATATAATTTTGTCCTAAGTGTATATATAAATCATGTAAACTATGTAACTAAATCAAATTATACCCGTTCTATCAACTTTATATCTATGTAGTCATGTATTATATGACATTACCCCACTAATATTCCCCAATTGTGAGGTGATAGGATTGAAAATGTGATAATCACCTTATCTCAAAAGGATAAGACAATTGTGTTGTATCTGTGTGAATCATGTAGTAAAAAAATATAGTATTGTCATGTTAAAGTAAATATATTAATGAATCTCATTGTATGTATACATAAAAAAATTTAATATGTATGATATGAATCTTGGAAACATATAGAAGATAACAAGCTCACCAAATAATCAATCACACATGAAATAGTACTCAAATGTCACATAAAGAGGGATCCAAGGAGACCACAAACAAGGGGCATATTTAAATGCCACACACTCAAGTGGAATACATGTGTTAATGTCTACACACAAAATAAACATGAAACACTTAGGTAAATATGGTTAACAAGCCAAAAGGATATGTTAAAATGTTCCACAATTAAGACAAAAAATTGAACAAGAATTATACTCAAGTAAGCTAATGTAAATACATGAAGTAAAAGGCATAAACAACTATAATAAGCATGTCATACTTTTCCTTGAATACATGTATTATAAAAATTGCATTTAAAAAGCATATCAAATGCATTGTATAAGATAACAACATGAGTATAGGCATATGCAATATTTATAAGATTAGTAAGATAATAGAAAATGATCATAAAATAGTAGAACCTATGTCAAACATGATCATATAGAAGAAATATTCCCCCAACATAGTGTATCATGTTGGAAGAGGAAAGGTCCAAAATTTACATGCTTGAGATATAATGGCTCTAATGTATGAATGTATCACACTCAAGTACCCATGAAACATATGTACATATAGAAATGATATGATATCTACTAACATAAAATAAATAACCTATGAAAAAGCTATAAAACATGTCAAATGCTAAATATTTTTGGTATTTTTTATTTATTTGAATGTTTTTGTATTTTCTTGAATATTTGATTTTTTTTGGACTTTTTTAATTTCATAATTGATAAGCACATAAGATATGGACAAAATAAAATTATTATTATAATCCAAGGATTTTGTTAAGGGGATGACTCTATCAAGACCTTATATTATGTGTCTCATATACATATGTTCCATAATCAGTATTATCAAGATCATACTAATCTTATTTATTATCAGGATCATAATCATCAATGTAATAATAATTATAGTAGAGATGTAACTTTATAGGTTTCTATTAAACTTGTCATATACCACTTTGAGCATATTTATATGAAAATTTCACTTCACCATAGATTGGAGTTTCATTCTTGACTGTTTGTTTTTATTATGTTCATCCTTGTCAAAAAAATTCATCTCATTATGGGATAGATAAGAGTCATGTATCTTTGGTTGACCATTGGGAAAAAATGTAATTTGTGCCTTGACTTATTTATTTGAGAATATAAGCATAAACTTTTTGTTCCTTTATGCATGAGATGGATATGATGTTTCGATCCTTAGAAACCATATTTGAAATATTTGATTTTATAGGCATGTCTTACTTTGAAAACTACTTTGTTATAAACTATCTTTTTAGAATGCTTATTTTATTATCTTAAGATTCATTTTTCAATGTTTTGGCTCTGAATTAACCTTTGGTATCCATATTTGCTATTTTTACACTTATGCTTTATTAGAGGTACTCATAATGTGAGTGGGTTTCTTGATCCATGTATCTAATATTGGATCACCATTAGAAAATGTACTTTTTATTTTTTTCTTAAAGTTAAAACAATAATTTGTATGATGATCATACATTCTATGATATGTATAATAGCATTTTGACATTCTCAGAGAATGTATAAGAGGTATTTGGATCAATTTGTTTTGAACCATTTATGTTAGGATTTAACTTTTCATTTTATTCACCTTTTGTTTAGTTTTTGAGATGCATTATGTTATAGATTTTAATTTGGCTATGAAACCTTGTTGAGTATAACATTGTTAGGTGAAGATGTGAATACATGATTAACACTAGAATATTTTGGGTTTTGTAGGTATTTATTATGAATTTTTAATAGTGAGATATTTCACTAAAATACTAATGTTTATTTCATAACTCTTATATTAAATTACTCATAGTTATGGTTTGATATTTTAGGTATTCATAAGCATAAACCCTAGGCATTAAATATTGAATATGCATACACACCTCATTTAAAGGAGATGTGGGATGTGGAGGAGTTTGAGGGAGGACATTTTGAGTGTGTGTTGGTAATTTGGACTCCCAAGGCCAAATTTCAACCCCTATAATCAAAAAAATATCTATGACAATCATCTAAGCCTTATCATGATCATCTCTTCCATGGTCATGTCCTTATTGATCATTTTTTGAGCCTTGGTAACATTTTTAGAAGTGTCATAAGGTGTCATAGAGTCCACTTGTGATCATCACATGTCCTAGATGTCTTGGATCCTTAGGTGATGTGATAGATCATCATGATGGTCTTTTAGTGAGAAAGTGAGTGTCAAGATGTCTTATGAAGGTTTATTGATGTTTTTAATTTCATTTGTTCATGGTTTGCCCATTCAAGCAAATTTAATCCTTTATGAACCACTTAAAGTCATTAATCACCCTTAAAATACCTCATGTTGGTCAAATACATTACCAAAACTTTATAAACTAGTGATATTTCAAGTGTGTAATTATTTAATAAAGGCCTTAAAAGAGTCTCCAAATCATCATTATGTGTTTCATATCCTTAGAGGTCATTTTAAAACTCATATTTCACTCCTCACTTAAAAATTAGACCCCAAACATGCCAAAATAAGTCTCTCCCATTTCCCCTACCATATCTTCTATTTGAAATGGTCATTTAACTCATGTTCCATCTTTTTTCATCCTTCAATGGTGGGTCAAAGATTTAAAAATGGAGAAAATGTAGGAAAAATACTACTTTCATGTGTTTCTTATAGTTGTATGGACTTGTACAGATAAATATATACATAGGGAGATCATCAATTGTAGGTGGGGCCATGGTAGGTGTTTCAAAGAAAATTCATGGCAAGAAGGTTTAAGACAAGATCAAAATTGACCCTCTTACTCCATCAAGCTCTTTTGTAGCTTGGTAGAACCCTTTAGGTTTTTTGATTGTATGGACATGAGAGAGAATATAAAGATCTAAAATTTTGGGCAAAGTAAGGGAAATTAGATAGCTTATATCTATGGACATTTATTCTTAGTTTGACTCTCTCTCCTTTATGAACAATCCTTAACAAGGTAGGGCACTCACAATGTCTTCTCCATTTAGCTAGGGCACCAATTTTATTTTATTTATCCTTTCATCAGAATGATGATAGAGAAATGGAAGATATGAGACATTTTTAGGAGCCTAAATCACCTTCCCATACCATTATCCAACCTCATCTCACATGTGTGAAGGTATATGAGATAATCAATCCTCTTGTTTTCATGTAAGCAAGTCATAGACAATGATTTCCTTGAAATAGAGCCTTCAAGGTATGATAGTTTAATTTTATGATGTTATTTTATGTGTTTAATACTCTCCCAAACTCATATAAGCTATAAATATGTCAACTAATTTGTTTATGTTCTTATCTCCAATGACATGGTCATGAGTGAATATGGTCTCATTTGCATATGGAGGATATAATAGCTACAAAGGGTATGTTAATGGTGTTTGAGATATAAACATATATTTTTTTAACTCATTATTTTACCTCATATTAATCTTGACCCCATATGCCAAACATCTCTACTCTTAGCCTAATCTGCAATATTAAACTTTCACTAGGTCATTACAAACCTCAAGCAGACTAAACAACAGGTTAGTCACTATTGGGATTGGGTATAGAGGTGAGAAGATTCAAAAAGAATGAAAAAAGTTCTAATATATATATATATATATATATATGGTGAATAAGGTCCACCACTAGATCAAACATTTATCTCCAATCCATTATGAAAGAAAAACCTCTTACAATCATATCATGCCTACTGTATAGGCTAAGAGATGAGAAACCACTATTAGATTAGAGTTGTAAGTACATTAAGAGGCCCTGATGAGTAATATGAATCCTTATGATGAATTATAAAATAATTAAAATGTTATGAATGGGAAAAATAACATCAATATAGCTTAGATAGACCTAGTTATCACACATAGGTAGGGTCACATATAGATGTAAGAGTATAAAAATTTGAGTCTTGCAAGAGGAAGTAAATATCAATGGTAAAATTGATTACCTATATTATTTCCTAAGTTTATTAATTATTCAAAATAGTATGGTTTAAGTCTCAGGGGGATTTAATGAACCTAATGATCTATACTAACCTATTAGGCCTAAAAAGGCCTAAAATAAGCTTGTATAGAATAGTTGAAGGTGTAAACAAACTTGGAGTTTGCATAAAGTTGTAATAATATGAGAGAGAGAGAGGTAATAATGTAGATAAATTTTCCAAGTAAATATAATCCTAGGTTGGTGAAATAACCTAATGGCCTAACTAGGCTAAAAGGGCCTAAAATTGATGCACACAGGCCTATACAGGCAGTCATAGGAAAATAGGGTTACACAATGAGAGGTGTGGCCTAAAAAGTGTTTTAAAAGTGTCTATACAAATGTATAAACTCCATTTTAATTATTGTTCCATATAAATAGTGATTCAAAGTATCCAGAATAGGTTATTTCCATAGATGGCTTAGGCAGACCTAGTCACTATACACAACCAAAATGAAAGATTGTTATCCATAAATAGAGTCATCAAAAAGAACATGAAGTGTAGGTATAAATATGAGAAAATTAGTTTTTAATTACCTTGAAACCATTTTATATTTTATACATTAATATATATTGGCCTCTTGAGGGAAGGAATCCAATAATCTAGATAGACCTAATAGGTCTAAATAAGCCTAAATAGGATTGTGTTATAACTTTCCACCTATTTAAATGGTAGTTAAGAATAGATATATTTTAAGGGGTGAGTGATGGAAACACAAAAAAGGTACCTGAATGTTGAGATCATCAACTAAGGCAAGAATTAGCACTAAAATAAGCCCCTAGGGTTACATAAGCATAACTTCTTAGAAACTTGAAGCCTAACTATGTCATCTTATGCAGGAATTGAATTGAATGAAGGATTACACATGAGAAGGGTGTTTCCAAAATTTAAAGAATAATATAGGAATTCGTATATCCATATACTCCATAGTGATTAATGGGAGAGATCACTCAAGTTTCTACACTAACCCCAAACAACTCAGACTGACTGTAAGTAGTGACCTACAACCAACCACATGAGACTGTGGAAGTAGAGTCAAGGTTTGAGTGTTTTAAAAAAAATATAAAAGATAAAAATAGTGATAAAGGGTATTTTATGATGATATTGATATTTATAAGTTTCCTATAGGTCACTCAAACCTTTAATGCTCAATCAAGGCCAATTAGGCCTAAAAGCCTATCTTAGGCCTAGAAGGCCCACAACACTTTGAGGTACACTCAAAACCTCATAAGTAAACCTAAATACATGGTCAACTTTGGAATGATTTTTTATAACCTAGAAAGGAGTTTTCAAATAAGGGAATACAATAAGAAAGGATCAAACTAGTCTTAAGGCCCTACTCTAACTACACAATCCAGGTAGCCAATTCAACCCATGATTTCAAATGCTTAGAAATTATATAACATAAGTAATTGGGGAAAATTATCTTAGTGGGAATTGAGTACCCTTATATACTTGAGATCCATGAAATACTGAACTAGATTTAGGAGCTCAGGCTTATGAACAAAGGTTAAGATTATAGAGATGTCCAAATTTCCTAAAGAAGACTATAAGCCTACCAAATTATGTTCATATATTAACTCACATTTTGAATGGTAAATTGAGATATTCAATAAAGTTTAAGGGGTCAGTAGACTTAAGATCCATAACAAGAAATTTTGGTTTGGAGGTCCATACTTTATGAAGCATCATTAAGATGATGGACCTCCATAACCCTACTACAAACTAAACCTGAGAAAAATGGAGATTTTTGGAAACTAAACACTCATGAATAACCATAACAACACCTGAAACATCCAGATAATTCAAAAGAGACCCTGCCATAGTACTAGTCTTTATAGACACTATATGTATTTGGCAAAAAAATATACTTTTTCAGGGATTTGGGTAAAAGACAAGGTGAAAAACTATTTGGGAAGATGTAAATCATTTAATATTAATGTTTGACACTTGTTTCATCTTCCCAAGTCAATAAATTCCCAAAAATATGTCTAGAAATGCCTCTATAAGGTTCCTCCAAAAGGTGAAATTGCAGATATGAGAGAGAATGTGACCTAGTCACTTAATTTGGAAAAATTATAGGTATTTATTGCTAAAAAGGGCCTATGTCATGGTATGTAACATTGTTTTAGACCTAAATATCACTTATTCATATGTTCTTAAGATCTCTTTCAATTTTCATGGTTGTCAAACACACAATCAAATAACTAGACCTAGTGGCCTATTTGGCCTACTTAGTCAATGAGGAAAGTTGAAGATTGGCATAGGGAGGCTATTTAAAGGGTAAATATAGAGATATTATTCCTATTAATTAGATAAATTAAGTGAGGTAATTGTACTTTCAATGGTCATTATGGAGGAAGAAGTTAATTTCTTGACTTGGTCATATGCTCAAAAGGAGAGGTTATTATACATTTTATGATGGCTTAATAACATCTCATTGATGTTGTAAATTACAATAAGAGGAGGTATTTTACCAAAGAGGGGTGTAACCATGATTTAAGATAGGCTGAATAATTTAACCACATCCTTCATTACCTGATCTCAACGCTTAAGGGGTTATTGAAGAGCATCAAACATGGAAAGTCATTTGGAGAACTATTGTAACTATTTGTAACTAAAGTAATATGTTGAATATGGTCATTGATGAAATTTTAATCTTAACTCCATGCCATTATCCCCATCTTTATCTTCCCTTTATGCTTTATATTTATCCCTTAAGGCCTTGATTTATAATCCCTCTCTTGGGTATGATGATACTTTACCTAGATTGGCACTTTGTAACCTCTTAAGTTAATACAAATGACTATTTTAGATTCTTTGATATAGGTTTAGTGTGTTATATTAGTTTGATTTGCACCTATGGTAGTTTTTATCCCTTTTCAGGTCCTAATCTCACCTAGTTACTAGTATATGATCTTATGCAGGTCACATATAGTGTTTAAATGTTGAGTGGTTAAGCTTGGAGTGGAGATTTGATTGATAAGTTCCTTAAACTAGGCCTTCCATGATTAACCTCATGTTTTGACCACTTATTAAAGCCTTAATGTGAAACACTTTTGCATAGGAGTCCTTAGAGTTATAAAATTTAGTCACTTATATTACTTATTAGTATTATTTGAAGTCAAAATTGAGTGGATAAATGATCATATAAGTGCATCACCACCCTTTAGAGTAGATTTTTTTTTAATTCACTTTCTATCCCTTTACCCATAATAGTAATAATTCTTAGTAAACTAAGCCATAAAAATGCACCAGGGGAGTTAGCCCTATAATCTAGAGGTTTATTCTAGTTATAAGGTCACCCATAGCCTTTAGGCCATCCTGATGTTAGTCCATATTTGAAGTAGAATTGACCACTCTCCTTCAAAGGGTGAAACTTGGGTTGTTAACAATTTTTGAATTCCTGCTAGGATGAGATTTAAGCATTGGATCATTCACTTGTAGCCTTATATTCATCTTATAAAACTTTAATCATCTTGGGAAAGGATGTGTAGTTAGATTTCATGTTGAGATACATCACAAAGTCATTGTTGTAGAGGTAAAGAAGGTTATTGTTCATAGTTTAATGCTTTTCATGTGCATTATGATGAGCTATGGATGCATATGAGGTAGATTCCTATCATTCACTTCCTTATCAATAGACTTATGATCCATCTAATTCCATTATGTTCTTTACCCATCTTATTATGACCCGTATCAGCCTTACATTCACCCATGTCAACCTTATGATGAGACTCACCAACCCTATATTAAACCCTATTAGTGGTATGGTGGCTCACACCAACCCTATGATACCCATAGTTAACCCATTTAGAAACCCAATTACATACCTCAATAGACTTATATATCTTGTTATCCTCCCTATAAGCCATATCAGGTCTAAGGTTAGCCTCTTTACCAAAATTTATCTCCCTCTTTCTCTCCCCAGCCACCCATCCAAGACACACATAGTTTTTTTGATGAGTTGGAAGCATTGAATATCATGATATAAATAATTTATAATTAAATATTGGCCTTTAGATAGAAAAAATCATGCAAAAAATTTCATGAGTTTTCACCTCCTATTACCCAATGCCAATATCCTTATATTTCCACTCATTTGCCAAAACCAAACTAGGAGGAGAGAAGGGTGGTATGAGTAATGACAAAGATCTTCCCAAGTTTTCTAGTTCCCATTCAAGATTGACCCTTACCTCTTCAAAAGTTCAAGTCCTTCCCCTAATGGAGGTCTATTCAAGACAATATGCAACATAAAGAGGAAGCGATGGTTGTCAAAAGTGGGTAGTTCAATGAACATGATGAAGCATCTATAACATCATTGGATTTAACTCATCTTCTTGATCTATTTCAAGTATCCACCATGAAATTTCTCAAGAATGATCCTAATATTTGTGAGATAAATGAATAAGAAACATCTATAGTGATAGAAGATGAAATTGACTTGAGTGAGCAAGAAGAGGAAATCACCATTGGGACACACCTTGGCAAGGATATGTGTGAATAAGTCTTTCACAATGCAAAAGAGGATGAGATAAAAGAGGTTATTTGCATGAAAGTTAAGATTCAATAAGAAGACACTTCAATTGGACAAAAATAAGATGATTTCTAAGAGCTCTTTGATGATATGGTAGACACTTTTTAACATAACATCCTTGATTAGTGTGAGAGTGAGGCATCTATTCAGCTTTTAGCAACTACAAGGCAAAGAGATGACCTTATAGAGTCTTCAAACATCTAATAAAAGGTATGTGTTCAAGAATAGTATAGTTTCATTGAGGATGAAGATGATCAAGTTGGAGTAAAATATGAGATTGATCAACATGATGCTTCACAAGCAAATGATAAGGATGGTAATGAACCCCATGTCTTTCCAACTGATCATGGAGAGATGGGATTTTGGGAAGACTTGGAAGACTTTTATTTAAGGTTTGATAGTCCATATCTACCCTATAAGTAGATTTATGAGGGTCTTTTAAGGAAAACTATAGTGGTTGATAATTTTTAGTATTATGAGTAGAATGAGGACACTAAGGCCTAACAATTGAGTTTCCAAGACAATCATTACTTGAAATCATGGAAAATCACAAAAAACTTATGACTGAGGTAGAGATGAGGATAATCATGCAAGGTAGATAGATTTGGAATGAGTATGATTGGGTGTTGGACTCACCTAACCAACTCATGTACCTAGGGGTAGAATAATAAATGAAACTGCTTCTCTAAGAGGCCATGAACATGCCAAATCCCCTGGCTATAAGTGGGAGTCTTGATATAGTGAAAAACATTTGATTGGACTCAAATCAAGATGTGGAAATCAAACTGTATGGGTCATAGTGACCAAAAAAAAATTTTATTTGATCCTAAAGGAAATAAGTTCATCTCAAGTTAGTTGTTTTCAGTGTTGTCTTATTTCAATAAGTATTTATCACAAGTTTGTTGTTAGTTTCCTTGGTTATTTTGGTGTCTTTTTTATTTTCTTCTTAGGTGTTAGGATGTTTATTTATTTATATTTGTATTTTATTATTAATTTTTATAGTCCTAATAAGTATCACAAAGTACTAAATCTCTTTGGTAGACTACGAGTGTAGTCATCAAAACCATGTTGTCTTGTTTAAAGTCTATCATTTTCATGAAAAGTTAGTGGGTTACCTTGACCAATAGGCTGGTCAACCCCTATGAGTCACCAAAAATGTTTTAAATTTGTCCTCCTAAGGATAAATTCCAACCCCTATAACCAAAAGCATTTATATTGCAATCATTTAAGCCTACTCATGGTGATATCTTACATGGTCATGTCCTTTTTGATCCTTTTTTGAGCCTTGGTAGCACTATTATAAGTGCCATAATGTGTTATAGAGTCTACTTGTGATCATCACATATCATAGATGTCTTGGATCCTTAGGTGATGTTATAAATCATCATGATTGTCTTTGATTGAGAAGTCAAGTGTCAAGATGTCTTATGAAGGTTTATTAATGTTTTTAATGTCATTTGTTCATGGTTTGCCCATTCAAGTAATTTTAATCCTTCATGAAACCATTAATTATCTCACATTGGTCAAATACATTACCAAAAATTTGGAAAGGATTGATATTTCAAGTGTCTAATTTTTAGTAAGGGCCTTAAAAGAGTCTCCAAATCATCAATATGCATTGCATATCCTTAGAGGTCATTTTAAAACTCAGATTTCACTCCTTACTCAACAAGTGGACCCCACACATGCCAAAATATGTCTCTCCCACTTCCACTTGCCATATATTCTATTTGAAAAGGTAATTTAACTCATGTTCCCTCTTTTTTCATTCTTCAATGATGGGTCAAAGCTTCAAAAATAGAGAAAATGCAAGAAAAAGATTATTTTAATGTGTTTCTTGTAGTTATAAAGACATGTATGAATAATTAAATATAGAGGTATATTAGATATTTAAAGTGGTATCATGGTAGGTGTTTTAGAAAATATTCATGGAAAGAAGGTTCAAGATAATCTCAAAATTGACCCTCTTACTCTATCAAGCTCCTTTGCAACTTGGTAGAGCCCTTCAGATTTACAGTTGGTATGAGATGAGAGAGAATTGTTGTCTCCAAATCTTTCACCCTATAAGAGGTTGTTCAAGCATCTTAAATATTTGGCCAACATGGGAATACTTTTAGGTGTGTGGGGTACCTATAGTGGAAGTAGACCTCTAGATTTTAAGGGCTAGCTCCTTAAATATGACTTGATGTGCTTATGCTACTAAAACTACCTATTATAAGTGAAAAGGGAGAGAAAGATATATAAATCAAACCTAAACTATGAGGTTATACACTAATATTTTATTTCATTCATACACTTGGAATATACATAATGAACTAAGACAACCAAACTAGCCTCAACACCATTAATGGAGCTCCCTAGCATTAGTATTTCTCATTAAGGCAAATAACAACTATAAAAATGAATCCAAGTGAAGGGAAGGTTAGATATGACACTATAAAACTCATACACACTTAAAGATTCTATTTTAGTAGCATACACTTCATGAAGCCTATTAGGATAGAAGTCATTTGCAACAACACATTTAAGGATTTCATGAAAACAATATGAACTCAATCTATACTTGACATTCAAGATGGATCACTTAAACATGTAATGAAAATGAAATTAGAGTATAACCAACATACTTATAATTAGCTTAAGTAAAAATCAAGGTACAATTTTGTCAGGGCTATGCCATGCCAAGAGTTGGAATCCCTTCAATAGCCAAAATGGCTCATACTTATAGAACTTAGAAGATGAAAGAGAAAGGAGAAGTTGAAGAGGAATAAGGACAAATGTCCAAAGGTGAGGATCAGTTAAAAAGAATAGGATGAAGTGTAATAAGATAAATGAAATTAATTTCACTTGATCACATCCTAAATTAGCCTCTTCTCTAAGTGTGGTGTAGGAAATCATCTCCATCATTTTCTCATGTGAATTGTCTTCATCACAAGCCTTTCTTGAGCATTCTAAAGCAAGTGATGGACACATGTCTCATTTGTGATGATGATAGGGGGTTAAAAAGATTATTACACCTACATTTGAAGTTTTCTTTATCATGACATTCTCTTACACAAGATCATCCTCACCTTGCAACCATGATCACTCTCTAATAGGCTTGTTTTGACACTTGGCACTAGAATATTTGTAACTACCCCAACAAATCCATACCAGGGGTCTTGTGACACATTTTGGGACACCTCATACACTTGGATTCATCATAAACATCTTAAAAAGGCTCCAAAATTGAGATTTTATATGTTGTTTACTATGCCATTTTAGATGCCACTTTAGACTGGTTAAAGTGAGAGGCTTAGCAAGGACACTTGTGATTATTCCCAAGCTTTAAAAATGGCATAGAGAGTTTATTAAAGTCTGAAACTATCCTCCCAAGTGATTGGCATCCATTTATCATCTTTAGGACCTAAAAAATAAATAAAATGTCAATAAAACCTATTTATTTCATCATGTGTATATATTACATATAATCTGATTCCATGGCTTTGATCCCCATGGAGTTTGCAATAACTTTCCTTCAAGTCCTAGGGTCGAATTCTTCCATTTGGGTGTATTTTGAAACTCATCTCTCCAATCAGGTCCAAAAATGGGGGTTATGAAGGGTTTTAAGTACATTTTACATTTAAGGATTTCTCATAAACCTCTGACATTAGATTTCTAAACCAACACCCAAAAGTGCTTATTTATGACCCCCTTCAACCTCTTACAACCTCTTAGAATCCCATGAAAATATTCAAAGTAGGTATGAGCATTTGAAGTGACCTTCTCCATTTCACCCCTTCTCTTTATATACCTTGTCATGACATTGGGTCCAATAATGATCAATTTGGGTTTTTTTCTTCATTGCAATAGCTCCAATAGGTCAAATTATGCCCCATGGGTCTATCCAAGTCCATTTCATCCACTTTCTATCACTTCAAATGGTTTTGAGATCCCTTGTGCATTATATGAGGCTTGTGAAAGTAAAAAAAGCTTTATTTATGGAGTATGTATTTATAATAATAGAGATCATAGTTTTGCTATAGGAGTCTATAGCTAGACTAATAGATTCTATGGTTTTTTTATGGCTTCAACATCTCTATGTAACTCTTCTTGGTTAGAGCATCTTTCTTGCTTTAAAAGATTCTATCAAGGTGTTTTAACTTGTATTAGGTGTCCTATAGCTTCTCCAATCACCACTTGGGCTTGTTTTACCTTTGGTCTATCCATCTCACCACTTTTCCTTTGAATTGTCTCCTCATGCATGCAAAAACTACCCCTGTTCTAAGACAAAATATAGAGGGTCTAAACCATTAGTATTGATAGACCAACCATTGGATAATATTATTGGACTCTTAATGGTACTTTATACTAAATTTTATCTTAAATCCTCTATTTAACCCTCTAACTCTTAAAATTCCCAAGGTAGACTTATGAGCAGGTAGCTTGTGAGGTTAGGCAGGGTATAAGTTAGATTTGGAGATTTTGGGGGTTTGAATTTGAGGTTTTTTAGGTCATATAGGGATCCTAAATGATTCTCATGATGTATTAAAACCATATATATATATTTATCCCTCAAATTCCTTCTTATGCCTTTGGAGTTATGGACTAGGCCTTTGATTGACTATGTTTATGTATTTTGGATTGCTTGTAGGTGATCTTGGGGAAATTTGAGGCTTAATGGAGATGTTTTGACTTCCCATGATGTTTTCAAGGTCAAGAAACATCTTAACCCCTTTTAAAACCTATAAAAAGGCCAAAGAAACTAACACCCAACTCATTTTCATATAGCCCTACTGTAGATGGCCTCTCACAGGCTTGTGTATAGACAAGGGAGGGTACATTAGTGATCAAAACCCAAACTACACCCTTTTCTTATCATTTAATCTTATAATTAACATTTGGATCATTTAATATTGATATCCCTTGATGGAATATCTTAGGATCACAAATGGAAGTGCAAAGTCACTTTTTCATCCATATCTTGTAGGTGTTCACTATCTCTTTTCAGTGGTTTTTTGGTAACTTTGAGACCTTAAAACTCCATCTTCTACTTATCCTTTGCTACTAAAAATTTGTATAGCTGTTTTAGGTAGATAGGGATATAAGATTATATAAGATGAATGTCTATATCAACTTGAAATTGCATTTAATGAGGCCCTCAAAAACCTCTTAGGCCACTATTTATAACATTTAAGGATGATGAGCCCCATACAATAAACTCATCCTCTTGAAGGGAAAATATAACTTGCATAGCATTTTAACATTAATGGAATGAAATATAAGACCATTTGAGCATACCCAAGCCTCAAAATAAATTCCACTATGCTTTTACTCTTCACACCTCCATACAAACCTCTTGGAGCTCAAGTAAGGTGACTGTGAACTAACTATATAGTGAACAAAGAAATTAGGAAATTTGCTTTGAATGAGTATTCCAATTTGATCTCTAACAAGGTTATTTAATGGAATAAATTTTAAAAAATTAATTCAATCATACTAACAACATCATGGATCCCCTTCCACATTAGGAAAACCTAGATTACACACCTGACATAGCCAACTTGAGAAACAAGTAAACTTGTAAATATACTTCAAGGGAAATGAGAGAGAAAGTGTTGGATGATTATAAAACCATGTAGAGGGTCTATTTCAACCTATAAACACTCTATAAAAGTCACATAGCTCCATGGATTCCTAAAAATAAGAAATAGATGCATAACCATACCCCTCTTTAATACAATTTCATAAAAGGCTACCTAGATTGTTAGAATTTGTTCATAAAGGATAATACACCAATATGATACTTATTTACATGAAATTTAAATATAATAATATTAATATCCACCCAAAAAATCCTTATTCCTGACTCCACCTATAGCTTCCATAGTGAGTGCTTGAACTTGCCCGTTTAGGCTTGCCAATGGAAAATGAAGAAAAATGAGTTTCAAATGAAACATTTTATGAAATATATTCAATAAAAACATGTAAATTACCTATGGGGAGGTGAAGAGTCACACCACCACGTTTTTATCTATAGGTGAACTCAAGGAATCCATACAAGTGCCCAAAAGGGCCTTAAAACAAGGAAACCTACCATTTCTTGATCACAACTACTGATATAACTATCATTTGATGGATATTGAAATTATATGACCTCTCCCACATTTAAACACATATTTTTGACAAATTTATTTTTTGGAAAAATTTGTACATGTCATTAATTGAGATAAAAATGTGGCCAAATGACCCTTTATGCATATGAAAAAAGGTGAAAGATAAATTAATGAATTGGAAACATATTAAAACATTTTAAATTACATATTATAATATTTTTAATTTTTTTTATCTTTTTACCATCTTTGACCAAGGTTGACCAACTTTGACTTTGGTTGACTAGGCTATTTCAAGGGGGATGAACTTAGACAAGGACTAGGGGAAGGATAAGTAAGATGTTTATACCATTATGAGACCCCATAGTACATTAAATATTCTTAAAAAGTTTAAAATAGTATTTTTTGACCTTAATTTAACTTTGGGTCATATTTGGTCAACATTCTTAGTGATTCTTAGGGGTGGCATGCCAGCTATGCCTAAGACTAGTTTCCTAATCCTTCTATTGGGCATGGAGTCACACATATTGGAACTCAAATTTACTTAAAAAACCTTTGAATAAATGGAAACATTATGGTTTACCCACACACATAAAATAAAATATGCACACCAATAAATGGAAGGAAATACACAACTTGTGCTTTGAGAACACTTAGGGAACACAAAAACAAACTTAAACAAAACCAAACTAAACACACACTATCCTAAAAGAATATCTCCCTCCTAGATCATATGGAAAGTTTGAAACTCTTCTTACCTCATATAATTAAGGTATACATGAGACATGTTTCCATTTGAACATTGGCATGGAAGCCTTCATCTTTCTCATGGTGTTGGCCAATCTTCTTGGCATGGATTTCAATGTAGTTGAGACAAATTTAAACAAATCACCTATAAATATTAATTATTATTTCACTTCAAATACCTCAAATTCTTCATAAGACTCATTAGTTTCTACATGATCCAATGATGCCTCACTAAAGCATGTTTATTGGCTCCCGATGATGTCTTGAGAATGGGTGAGTGGTTTGTTAGTTGAAAGTTATTCAAGCTTGTTAAGGAAATTAATATAATATAATCTTCCCCATATTTATTATTTTTCTTATGGTCCACTCCAAGTCTATCCCTATCCTTCTTATGAGAAGCCATAACTTCATTTGATTCTTCTTTGTCTTGGTTCAATAAAGGTGATTTATGCTTGATATCCCCAAGTGGAGTTCCAATGATAAGTTCTTCTTCATCACTACTTGTGTTATCCTCTTGCTCTACTACAAACTAAATTTTTTCCTCCTTTGATGTTTCCCTTAAAATATTTTCTTCTTCAAGAAGAGATGAGCTGAGAGGGTGGAAAATGGATGAATGAGCTGAAGAAAGAATGTAAGGTGTAGTGAGAGGCTCATTAATGGATATGGAATAAATAAAAATCTCTTGAAATGCCTCTTGGATAGCAATAAGGATTTGTTGGGTTGAGGGCACATCACTTTCTTCCACATCCACTTCACTATTTTCATCATATTCTTGGACATCTCCTTTAACCTCTTTCTTTCCCTAAGACTTCATAGATTGGTCCCAATTTGGAAGCTTGTACCTAGTAAGCTCTTTTAAGGATTGAATAGGTACTTTTTCAAGGAGAGGAATGGTGTAAGATAGATATATTGGTCTATGGGTTTGGGATGAAGTGTGATGTTCATGGATGGTTATGGACATGGGTGAAACTTATTGAATGGGATCTTGAGGGAGAGGCAAGATAGGATGAGCAATAGGAAGTATATCTTCTTCATACAAGCTTTCATTATCCTCTTCATCTTCTTGAGGCTCTTCATAGTTTTTTGGAGATTATTTTATAGATACAACTTTTTCCATAGCCTCTTGAGTTTCCCACCTCTCTAACCTATCAATCCACCATTGAAAAGCCTCTCTTGCCATGGACAATCCTTGACTAATGACATATTGAATCTTTTCCTCAACATACCCCCAAATGTCCATTAACAATCTAACTAAAAATCTTAACAAATCCATAAGACCACCAAGAGTTTCATCACAACACTTATCTAGCACACTCATATGCTTTTCCAATTCTAGAAACTTTAGCATAACTACCCACACATTATGAGAATGAGAGGTATAGTAAGCTTGGACAAATTTATTGGGTTGTTTAATTTCTTCAAGAAAGGTTTTCAAAGCTTCATATTTTTCCTCCCAAATAATGGTGTTACTTGACTCCTCATGACAAGGCTAAGGTGAATATGGGTAATATGGCTGGTCAACAAAAACATACTCATTTGGAAAGGGACTAGGTTGATCATAGGACTACCTTGACTCATAGGGAGTATTATTGATAGGATTGTTGAGAAGGATATAAAGGGTCATGAAAATGTTGATGGGGGGGGGGGTGTATGGTAAGGGTTCTCCTCATATCCATCCATATCAAATTCATAAGTCACATGAAAATATAAAAATTGATCAAAATATTTAACAATAAATACCGAGGATGCTTACAAATAAAAATTCATTTGGAGTCACCATTGGTGCTTTCTTGGATTCTTCCAAAAGTTGATAAGAGAGAAGACACACCAAAAATATTCCCACTATTTGGACTTTGTCCCATTGGGCGTGCCATAACTATTGTCTCCATATATTTCACCCTAGAAGAGGTTGTTCAAGCCTTTTCAATATTTGGAAAACATGGGAATAATTCTAGGTGTGTGGGGAACCTATAATGGAAGTAGACATATAGATTTTAAGGGATAGCTCCCTAGATATGTCTTGATGCGCTTATGCTACTACAACTACCTATTATGGGTGCAAATGAAGATAAAGAAACATAAATCAAACCTAAAATAGGAGGTGATACACTAAGAGTTACTTCAATTCATACACTTGGAATTTGCATAATGAACTAAGACAACCAAAATATCCTCAACACCATTAATGGAGCTCCCTAGCATTAGTGTTTCTCATGAAGGAAAATAACAACTCAACAAATAAAGGCAGGTGAAGGGAAGTTAAGATATGACACTATAAAACTCATAAAAACTTCAAGAGTCTATTGTAACAACATAAACTTCATGAAACCTATTAGGATATAAGTCATTTGAAGCAACACATTCAAGGATTACATGAATAAAGATGAGCTCAATCTATACTTGACATTTAAGATGGATCACTTCAACACATAGTGAAAATGGACTTAGAGTATAACCAAATTAATTATCATTATCTTAAGTAAAAATCAAGGTACAATTTTGGTAGGGATTTTCCATGCCAAGAGTTAGAATCCCTTCAATATCCAAAATAGCTCATACTTATAAAACTTGGAAGATGAGAGAGAAAGGAGAAGTTAAAGAGGCACAAGGAGAAGTGTCCAATGATGAGGATCAATTAAAAATAATTATATGAAGTGTAATAAGAGTCATGAATCTTAATTTCACTTGATCACATCTCAAATTATCTTCTTCTCCAAGTGTGTCATAACAAATCTTCTCCATCACTCTCTCTTGTGAAATATCTTCATCACAGGGCTTTCTTGAGCATTCCAAAGAAAGTGATGGACAAATGTCTCATGTGTGATGATGAGAGGGGGTTAAAAATATGATTATACATACATTGGGAGTTTTATTGATCATGAAATTATCTTACACAAGCTCATCCTCACCTTACAACCATGATCACTCTCCAATAGGCTTGTTTTGATAATTAGCACTAGAATATTTGTAATTTCCCCAACTAATCCATACCAAGGGTCTTGTGACACATTTTGGGACACATAATACACTTTGATTCATTATAAAAATATTAAAAATATTTTATACTTTAGTTTCCATGTTGTTTACTATGACATTTTAGATGCCACTTTAGACTGGCTAAAGTGAGAGGCTTAACATGGACACTTGTGATTATTCCCAAACCCTAAAAATGGCATAGATAGTTTATTCAAGTCCCAATATATCCTCCCAAGTTATTGGTATCCATTGATCATCTTCAAGACCTAAAAAAAAAAAAATCAATAAAACCTATTTATTACATCACCTGTATAGATTACATATAATCTGATTCCATGGCTTTGATCCTCATGGAGTTGGCAACAACTTTCCTTTAGGTACTAAGGTCAAATTCTTCCATTTGGGTGAATTTTGAATCTCATATCTCCAATAGTGTCTAAAAATATGGGTTATTAATGGTTTTAAGTACATTGTCCCTTTAAGGATTGCTCATAAACCTCTGACCTTGGATTTCTAATCCAACACCCAAAAGTGCTTGTTTAGGACCCCATTCAACCTCTTGTAACCTCATGGAATCCCATGAAAATATTCTAGGTAGGTATGATCATTTAAAGTGACCTTATAAATTTAAACCCTTCTCTTTGCATACCCTATCATGACATTGGATCCAAGAATGATAAATTTTGGTTTTCTTCTTCATTCTAATAGCTCTATTAGGTCAAATTATGCCCCATGGGTCTATCCTAGTCCATTTCATCCACTTACTAGTAATCTAAATGGTTTTGATCTCCCTTGTACATTATATGAGGCCTTTGAAATTAATAAATCTCTATTGATTGAGATTGTAGTTATACTAATGGAGTCTATAGTTTTGTTGTAGGAGTTTGTAGCTGGACTAATGGAGTCCATAGTTTTTCTGATGGCTTCAACATCTCTATGTAACTCTTCTTGGTTAGAGCATCCTAATTTATTTTAAAGCTTATATAAAGGTGTTTTAGATTTTTTTAGGTGTCCTCAAGATTATACAATCATCACTTGGGATTTTTTGACCTCTGGTCCATCCATATCACCTCCTTTCCTTCAAACTATCTCTTCATGCATGAGAAAATTGCCCCTAATCTAAGATAAAATATAGAGGGTATAAACCATTAGTATTTATATTAAAACCATTGTATAATATTTTTGGACTCATAAGGGTAATTTGAGATTATAAATCCTCCATTTGACCCTACAAATCTTCAAATTCCCAAGCCAGACTTATGAGTAGGCAACCTATAAGGGTAAGCAGGGTATAGGTTGGGTTTGGATATTTTAGGGGGTTGAATTTGAGGTTGGTTAGGATATTTATTTATACTAAATGATTACCATGATGCATTAAAACCATACCTAGCTATTTAACCCTCAGATACCTTCTTATGCCTTTGGAGTTATGGACTAGGTCTTTGACTGACTGTGTTTATGGATTTTAGACTACTTATAGGTGATATTGGAGAAATTTGATGCTTTCTTGAGATTTTTTGACTTACCACAAAGTTTCTAGGGTAAAAAAATATCATAACCCCTTTGGAAACCTATAAAAATTCCAAATAACCTAATCCCTAACTCATTGTCATATAACCTTGTTGTAGATGGCCTCTCCTAGGCCTGTGTATGGATAGGGGAGGGTACATTAGTGATCAAAACCCAAAATAAACCTTTTATCTTATAATTTCAGCTCATGATTACCATTTTTATCTTTTATTATTGATTTACCTTGATTTCATAGCTTAGGATCACAAATGGAAGTGCAAAGTCACTTTTTCATCCATACCTTGTAGGTGTTCACTACCTCTTTTTAGTGGTTTTTTGACAACTTTGAGACATTAAAACTCCATATTACACTTATAATTTGCTCTTTAAAATTGGTATAGTTATTTTAGGTAGATAGGGATACAATATTATCCAATATTAATGTCTAGATTACCTTGAAAGTGCATTTAATAAGGCCCTCAAAAACCTGCTAGGCCATTATTTGTAACTTTCAAGGATTGTGAGCCCAATACAATAAAATCATCCTCTTGAATGGAAAATACAACTTTCATAAAATTTTAACCTTCATGGGATGAAATATAAGACCCTTTGAGCATGAAAAAGTGTCAAACTAAATTCCACCATGATTTTACTCTTCACACCTTCGTACAAACCTCCTAAAGCTCAAGTAAGGTGACTTTGAACTCACTAGACACTGAACAAGGAAATTAGGCAATTTTCTTTGAAGAAGTATTCCAATTTGATATCTCACAAGGTGATTCAATGAAATAAATTTGAAAACATGAATTCAAGCATACTAAAATCAACATGGATCCCCTTTCATGTTAGGAAAACCTAGATTACACACTTGAAGTAGCCAACTTAAGAAACACGTAAATTTATAAATCTCCTTGATGGGAAATAAGATATAAAGTGTTGGATGATGATAAAACCATTTATAAGGTCTATTTTAACCTATAAATATTTATAAAACTCCCATACTTCCATGGATTACTAAAAATAAGAAATAGATGCACAACCATACCCCTCTTCAATGTAATTTCATAAAAGGTTACCTAGAGTGGTAGCATTTATTCATAAAGGATAAGGCACCAATATGAGACTTATTTAAATTATACTAATATTACTATCCACCCCCAAAATCATTCTTCCTAACTCAACCTATAGCTTTCAAAGTGAGTGTTTAAACTTACCCTTCCTTGGCTTGCCAATGGAAAATGAAGAAAAATGAGTTACATATGAAACTTTTTATCTAATATATGCAATAAAAACATTTAAATGACTTGTGGGGAGGTGAAAAATCACACCAATACATTTTTAGCTATAGGTGAACTCAAGGAGTCCTCACAAGTGCCCAAAAGGGCCTAAAAATAAGGAAAACTACCATTTCTTAATCATAATTAATTCTCTATATATCATCTAATGGATCTTGACATTATATAACCTCTCCCACATTTAACCATATATTGGAGACTAATTTATTTCCTATAAAAATCTGTACATGTCATTAATTGAGCTAAACATGTGGTTAAATGACTCTTTTGGCATATGAAATAAGGTGAAAGATAAATTAATGACTTAGAAACATCTTAAAACATGTTAAAGGCCATACTAGAAAATTTTCAACATAATTTGATAATTTTACCATCTTTGACCAAGGTTCACCAACTTTGACTTTGGTTGACTAGGCCATTTCAAGAGGGATGAGCTTAGACAAGGACAAGGGGAAGGATAAGTAAGATGTCTAGACCACTATGAGACCCCATAAGACATGAAACCTTCTTCAAAAGTTAAAAATAGTAGGTGTTGACCTGAATTTGACTTGGGGTCAAATTTAGTCAACAAGACTATCAATATCTAAAATGTTGGGAAAAATAAAGGACCTTAGATAGCTTATATATTTGGCCATTTATTTTCATTTTTACTCTTTCTCCTTTATGAATAATCCTTAATAAGGTAGGGCACTCACAATGTCTTTTCCATTTAGATAGGGCACTAGTTTTCTTTTTTTTCTCCTTCCATGAACATGATGATAGAGAAATAGAAGATATGAGAGCTTTTTAGGATCCTCAATCACCCTCCCATACCATTCTCTGACCTCAGCTCATGCATGTGAAGGTTTATGAGATAATAAATCTTCTTGTTTTCATGTAAGTAGGCTATATACAATGATCTCCTTACAACAAAGCCTTTAAGGCATGATGGTGTAAATGTTTTATTTTATTTTAGGTGTTTAATACTCTACCAAGCTCATCTAAGCCAAAAATAGGCCAAGTAATCTATTTATGGTCCTATCTCCAATGCCATGTTCATGAGTGAATATGGACTCATTTTCATAGGGAGGATATAGTAACTACAAAGGATATTTTAATGGTGTTTGAGGTATAGACATATATTTCATTCAATCCATATTCTATTACTTCATATTCATCTTGACCCCATACACTAACCATCTCTACTCTTAGCGTAGTCTGCAACATTAAACTTTTAGTAGGTCACTACAAACCTCAAGTAGACTAAAAAATAGGGTATTCACTGTTGGGGTTGGGTTTAAAGGTGAAAAGTTTAAAAAATAATGAAAAGAGGTCTAAAATATATGGATATAGGGTGACTAAGGTCCACCATCAGATCAGCCATTTATCTCCAGTCCATTATGCAAGACATACCTCTTACAATCATATCATGCCTATTATGTAGGCTAAGAGATGAAGCATCCATATTATATTGGAGTTTAAAGGACATTAATATGCCCTAAGGAGTAATATTTAGACCTATGATGAAGGGTAAGAGCATTAAGAGGTTATGAAGGGGAAAAAAGAGCATCAAGATAACTTAGATAGATCTAATTATTACACAAAGGTAAGATCATGTAAATATGTAAGAGTATAAAGAGTTGAATCTTAGAAGCGGAAGTGAAGATCAAAGATAAAATGGAGTACCCAAATTATTTCATAAGTGGATTCTATGTTCAAAATAATATGGTTTAAGTCTTAGTGGGCTTTAAAGAACCCAATGATTTATACTAGCCTATTAGGCCCAAAAAAACTTGTACAAATCAGTTGAGGGTGTTTACAAACTTGGAGTTTGCCTAAAATTGGAATAATCTAAGAGAGATAGGTCATAATGTAGATAAATTTTCCAAGTAAAGACACTCCTAGGTTGGTCAAAGAACCTAATGGCCTAACTAGGCTAAAAGGGCCTAAAACTGATGCACACAGGCCTATACAGGCAGTCATAGATAAATAGGGTAACACAATGAGAGGTGTGGCCTAAGAAGTGTTTAAAAGTGTATATAATATTGGATAAACCCCCTTTTCATTATGTTTCCATATAACCAATGCTTTAAGGTACTAAGAATGGGTTATTTCCATAGATGGCTCAGGCAGACCTAGTCGCTATCACAATCAGAATGCAAGATTGTTATCCATGGATAGATTCATTAACAAGACTACGAAGTGTAGGTATAAAGATGAGAAAAGGAGTCTTTAATTATTCCATAAAACTATGTCAAAGTTTCTAAAATAATATATCTTGGCCACTTTAGGGAAGGAATCTAACAATCTAGACAGATCTATTATGCCTAAATCAGCTTGTGCTAGAAGCTTACACTTGTTTGAAGGATAGTTAAGGATACAAACATCATAATGGGAGAGTGAAGGAAACACAACTAAGGTCCATAAATTATGATATCATAAATTAAGGAAATAAGGAGAACTAATTGAAGCCCTAGGGCTACATGAGCATAGCTTCCTGGAAACCCTAAGCCTGAATGTGGTCATATGTAGGAAATAATTGAATAGAGTATTAGCCCTAAGAAGGGTGTTTCCAACCTTTAAATCATACTATAGGAATTAATATATCCATATACCCCAAATTTATGAAGGGGATATACCACTCAAGTTTATTCACTAACCCCTAACAACTCAGATAGATAGTAAATAATGACCTAGAGATAGCCACATGAGATTGTGGAAGTAGAGTCAGGGTTTGAGTGTTTAAATACAAATGTAGAAGATATAAATAGGTGAAAAGGGGGATTTTTTTGATGATATTTATCTCTCCAATTCTCTTAAAGGTCACTCAGACGTTTAATGCTTACTCAAGTCTAATTAGGCCTAAAAGCCTATCTTAGGCCTAGAAGGCCCACACCACCTTGAGGTACACTTAGAACGTCATAATCAAACCCAAGGCCATAATCTAATTTAGAATGATGTTTTAGAACCTAGAAAGGAGTTTTAAAACATGGGAATATAACAAAAATGTATTAAACTAGTCAACCTATAATTTCAAATGCTTGGATCTTTCATAGCATAAAAACTTGGGAAAAATGATCTTAGTGGGAATTTAGGACCCCTATATACTTGATATCCATGAAAGATTAAACTATATTGAGGAGCTTAGGAATATGAATAAAAGTTAAGACTACAAACATGTCTATATTACCTACAAAAGACTACAAGCCTACCAACTTATGTTCATATCTTAACTAACATTTTTCATGGGAACTTAATCTGTTCAAAATTTTAAGTGGTCAATGAAATTAAGATCTATAACAAGAAGTTTTGGTTTGGAGGATTAAGATGGTGGACCTCCAAAACCCTACTTAAACCTTACTACAGACCGGACCTAATAAAAATGAATGTTTTGGCAACCAAATACTCATTAATGACCCTAAAAACACCTCAAACATATAGAGCACTCAAAGGAGACCCTACTCATAGTACTGGTCTGTATAGACACTTTATGGATTTGGTAGAAAACTATGTTTTTCCAAGGATTTTGGTAAAGAACAAGGTGAAAAACTATTTGGGAAGGTGTAAATCATTGAATAGGTATATTTGACACTTGTTTCATCTTCATAAGTCATTAAATGCCCAAAAGTATGCCTGAAAATGACTCTATAAGCTTCCTCCAAAAGGCCAAGTTACAAATATGAGAGAGAAGGTGACCTAGTCACCAAATTTGGTAAACTTTTAAGTGATTATTTCTTAGAGAAGAATATTTTATGGTATGTAACATGATTTCATACCTAAATCTCAATAATTTATAGGTTCTTAAGGTCTCTTTCATGTTTCATGGATGCCAATCACACACAATCAAGTAACTAGGCCTAGTGGCCTATTTGGCCTACTTGATTAACAAAGAAATTTGAATATTAGCATATGGAAGTTATTGAAAGGGTCAATAAAGAGATATTAAACTTGGTAACTAACTACACTAAGTGAGGTAATTGTACTTTCAATGGTCAATATGGAGGAAGAATTCAATTTTTTACTTGGTCATATGATCAAAAGGAGGAGAGGCTATTATACATTTTATGATGGCTTAATAACATCTCATTAATGTTGTAAATCTAAATAAGAGGATTTATTTTACCAAATATGGGTGTATCCATGATTTAAGGGAGCTTTAACAAGTAAACCACATCTTCCACTACCGAATCTCAATGCTTAAGGGGTCATTGAAGAACATCAATAATGGAAAGTCATTTGGAGAACTATTTTAACTATTTTAATCTAAAGTAATGAGTTTAATATGGTCATTGATGAACTTTTCCTCTCACCTCCATGCAATTTTCCCATCTTTCTCTTCCCTTTATACTATATATTTAGGCCTTAAGGCCTTGATTTCTAATCCCTCTCTTAGGCATGAGGAGACTATGTCTAGTTTGGCACTTTGTAACCTCTTAAGTTAATAAAAATGAGTATTTTATACTATTTTATAAAGCTTTAGTGTGTTATATTAGTTTTATTTTCACATGTGGTACTTTTTCTCCCTTGTTAGGTCTTAATACCACCTAGTTACTAGTATATGATCTTATGGAGGTCACATATAGTGTTTGAATGTTGAGTGGCTGAGCTCAGAGTGGAGATTTTATTTATAATTGATTTGAATCAGGCCTTCCATCATGACCCTCATGTTTTTACCACTTATTGGAACCTTTATGTGAAACACTTTTTAATAGGAGTCTTTAGAGTTAGAAAATAATGTCAGTTGTATTGCTTACTAGTGTTTGTTAAAGTCCAAATTGAGTTAATGAATGATCATATAGGTACATCAACACCCCTTAGAGTAGATTTATTTCATGAAATTTCTATCCCTTTTCACCCCAAAATTAATAGGTCTTAGTAAACTAAGCCAAACATATGCACTAGTGGAGCTAGCCCCATAATCTAGAGGTCTGGCCTAGTTATAAGGTCACCCACAACTTTTGGGCCATTCCCATGTTAGTCCAATTTTGAAGAAAAATTGAACACTATCCTTCACAAGGTGTAACTTAGTTTGCTAATAGTTCATTCATTTGAAACCATATGATGGGCCACCTTACCCCTTAGTTGGTCTAGCTATAAGGTCATCCATAGCCTTTAGGCCATTCTAATGTTAGTTCAAATTTGAATTAAAATTAAACACTCTCCTTCAAAGGGTGAAACTTAGGTTTCTAACATGGCCTTAATTTGAAAATATATGATGGGCCACCTTAGCCCTTAGAAGAGTGATAATATGAACCTAGTTATAAGGATGGTATCTATCACCATCCTTAGGTTTAGGAGGAATAGGCTCAAGATTATTGCAATAAGAGTTGTAAAAAGACATTAAATTTTAATCTTGTTTTGAAGTAATCTATTTATATTGACTAATTTGGTTACTCTATTTAATTACATATTTGATTGATTTAGCAATGTATGGAAAATAACACGTAAGTATTACCATTATATATTGTGAAATCAAATAAGTATTTGGTGTATCCATATTAAACATTGTTGATTCATTTTTAGTAAATGCTAATCTGATTTTCAAAATATTTTTTATTTAGAAATCATAAATCATAAATTCAAGAAACACCTAGTCAAACTAGGGTTTTACATAAGGAGACATAGAGGTTGATTTAAACAAATCTTTATCCCTTTTTCTTATTTATTTAGGTTAAAGAGGGGAATTTTTTAAACTAGGGTCCCTAAACCATAGGAAAAGTACAAACATAAAATAAACAATATGATATTCAAGCCTAAAAAGGAAAATATGATAAACCCCATCCATAAATAACCATAAAATAACAAAATAAATAATACAAATCCAGACTACCATACACATCCTCCTAGTAGGCCTTCATCTTCTTGAGATTTATATCAATCTACATCAACAAATTTTCATTATCAACTATGTATTGAGACCCACTACTCTAACCCTTCTTTCCATTTCCTTTGCCTATAAAACTATGCTTAAACAACTCTCTAAGATGTGCCCATAGGTGTTAAACATTTTTTATTCCTTCATACATTGAATATTTACTACAATTAACTAAAAATCTACTCTTATTATGAATATTTTCATTAATTTGTTCTAAAAACTCCACTTTAAAAGCTAGATCCTAATCTAGTTGGCTTCCTCCCTAGCTACTAAGGTTTGATTAATCCTTTCATTTTCCTACTATATCACATTCATGTTTCCATTCAGCTCAATAATCTCACACATGAACCACCTCATAATATATTTCTAGTGGTCAAGTTCATCCTTAATTTTTTTGAGCTCTCCTTACCTTTAATTGATGTAACCAATTTATTGAAATCCAAATTTGATCCTTCTGGTTTAGGGAAGTCTCCCCTTTCGCTTGGTAAGAAACCATAGAATCCTCAATCCCCTTCTCCTTCTATATTGAATTTGGTTCATATTTGGGTTTACTTCCCTACTCCCCTTCCTTTCGGTATTCTCTCATCTCCTCAGTTTCCTTTTCCACATCAATGATAGACTCCACTCCCCTATTTTTATGTAAATCCTCAAGACCTTTGTTCCCCTATTTCCCTTGGTTGGGACCTATATATTTTGAAGCACTTTAGAGTCTTTTATTAATATTATCTTTATCATTTTTGTTCTTTTTAACCTCTTTCACACTATCATTTTCAACAAAATTTGTATTTTTCCTCGAGACCCTACTTATGCTCCTTGAAACTTTATCCACACTTTTTTCAATCTTTCTAATATCCACTGACCCTTCAATAGACTTATAGGTCTATGGAATATTAGGAATTATTCTATTCATTCCTTTTAAGTAATTGAAAATAAGGTATATTACTCCATGGTGTCTATGAGCGGATAATTTCCATGCTTAAATTTTATAATTGAACCCTCCATAGATTTTAGGATAAAGAAAGGGAGACTAAAAGGTACACCATGCCTAAAATAGTTTAACATTATAAATAGAAACCATCTCACAATATTATGCCTACCTTATAAGTTGATGAAGTATATTAAATGGAATACAACCTCTAAAAATGGTGTGGGTAAGGATTCCCTATCAAAACTAGTGTGCATCTGCTCCAATTTCTCACATTCCTCTAGAAAAGATTTTTTATCAAGTTTGAAATATCTCAATGTATAATATCTCTTCATCTCCTCAATCACCAATCGAATCACATGAGAGATGATTTGTTCCATAATGTCTAAATTTACTCCATTAAAGGTCACTAATTTATCCTCCTAAGCCTTTGAGAGTAAGAGAAATGTTTGTCAAAACTTTCTATATTTTCCATGAAACTTTTAAAGCCACCAACCTATAGATCTACCCATGCTCTTTAATTTTTATTGATTTCTAGCTATATTTTTGGTTTAATTCTATCTAGTAAACCTATTTTGGTTCTCTCTCCAAAACTTCAACTAACACTACTATCAAAATTCACCCAAATAAAATAGAATGAACTATAGTTTCAAAGTGTATTTTGGCCATATAAGAGTTGTTTTGGAGCATCTAGAATCTTCTCTTTTGAATACCTAAAATTTTCATCAAAATATACAAGTCCCCAATTCATCATATTCCCAACCAAGACACCTCTAGGAATTTGAGGTTTCACCCATGTCCCTAAAATTAATAACATTATTATTTATTTCATTATTAACCTTTAAAATCAACTCCCTAGGGAGATCCTCATTAGCAAGCCAAGATTTAAAACCCACATTGTTGACTCCCTTATTTGCAAACTAGTTGGAAATCCCATTCCCTTCCCTATATGTATATTGGAACCTTACCTACTAAAATGAATTCAAAATTATTTTAACTTCATCTATAACATGCTTGATAAACCAACTAATGTCATTTTTCCATACAAATAATTTATAATATTTAGAGAGTCTCCCTCCACCAATAGGTTTAGAAAATTTATTTATTTCACCAACTTGATCCCCCATAATGTTGTTAGAGATTCTACCCAATGGTTAGACCTCAGTCCCATGTCTACCACATAAGCTACAATCAAATTTCCTTTATCATCTCTAATAATTCCACCTCCACCCACTACCCCTAAGTTTTTTTTCAAACCTCCATCAAAATTGAGCTTCATTCATCCCTCAAGAGGAGGTTTCCTGATCCAAAACTCAAAAGTTATAGATGATAAATATTTCAATAACATATAAATAACATAGTAACAATGAATTCTCTGAGAAGAGATGTAGTATTACTCAAGATCACAATACAAATATATGCTTATCTATAGGAAGAGATGTCTATCTTCACATTTTGGGTTACCTCTTCATTTATACACATTTTGAAAGCATGGGGAGGATGTGGAAGGTCACCAATATTGAGGGAGATTAAGTGGTTCAACTTCCAAGATTTAAAATAATACAAAATTCGAGGAATTACTATTTTTAGAAACTTACTATTTTTAGATTGCACTACTAAAATTAAAATTTGGGGCACTTCCATTGGGGTTTTGGGGATAAAAATTCGTTAAGCTAAGATTAATTCCATATCACGATGTTATCCTCATTCTTAGCTTTCTAACGGTTCAAACGACAAGTCAATTGGAGCTACGGTGCAAAAGTTATGGCTCCCGGAAGTTCTGTCATCAATTGGGGTGGAACTGTCACCCGAATTGTTGCCTAAATTGTTGCCCGGATCATTTCCACTTCATTATTTTCCTTATTTCATCCTTAGGGTCTGGTTTCCCTAAATCTAAGGAGTTTATTTGACAAATTAAGGGATGGTATTTGTTCAAAGGGAAGAATATTTTTTCCTTTTTTAATTTGAATAGACCTATATTTTTTGTTTATGAGATTAAAGATTCTTTCTGAGATTACCATGTTGTTGAAACTTTTTCCCCTAAAAAATCTATTATTCCATTCTCCCCAAATACCCCATATTATGTGAGGCAGAGTCAAATTTCATAGCTTCTTGAGATGAACATTTTGGAATGGGAATATCCAAGATTTCCAAATTTCCATTAGGGAGCTTGCTTAAACCCATGAAATATTGATTTTTTCAAAGAAATGGATCCAAATTATTTTAATGAAGGGATAACTAATTAATAGATTGAATATTGATTCATTCTCCTCTTCACACAATGAAAATTTATTGATAATAATGTAGCCTCTTTTCCTAATATTATCAATTGTTAAGATTTTAGTTTGAATTTCTACCCATTAGAAAAATCGTATTTTAGGAGTAAGCCATTTATCCCACACACCTTCCCAGCTTACCATAGCTTTTTGTTCCTAAGCCATTAAATCAAACCCCAATTTTAATTTATATTAGACATCAAATGAGTCAATATAGACCATCTAGTCTTCTCTATCTACCCCTAATATGTGGAAATTATACAAAAAAATTATTCATCTCTACTATCTTTAAAATATATTCTTGATTTAGATTATCCAGGCTCATATTCTTCCATCTTTTAACTCCCTCCAACTCTTGCCAATAATCAACAACCTTGTCACCATATTTCTATCTCATGTTATCTTAAAGGTGTATACCTATATCCATCTGGTATAGTGTCAATTTTGAACTCCATTTATCTTTCCAAAACTAAATCTTGCTTTCATTTCTTATTTTCCATTTAGAATCTTCATTAATTAACTCTTTATTGGTAGTTAAGAAGTTCCAGATGTGTGATCCACTCACAAATTGGTCCTTGACTAGAATGGAAATTGAATTTCTCCCTTCTAGATATTTAAAACAAAGGATCTTACCCCAAACTTATTTCATTGAAATGAATTTCCAAATAAACTTAGAGATGAGGGCTTTAATACCAAGTCCGCCATACCTTTTTTTGGTACAAAATTTATTCCATGTCATGAGGTGAATTTTTTTTTTCTTCCATCCTATCCCAAAGGAAATTTATTTGAATCTTTATAATTTTCTCCTTCACCCATTTAGGCAAGTTTAACAATGATAGAATGTACATCAGAAGACTTTTTAAAACACTCGTAATCAACACTACCTTGCCAATCTAAAAAAGAAGCCTACCTTTCCAACTTACAAGATTATTTTGAAATATCTCTATCAAAGGATTTTAAGTTTTCACCTAAAGATGATTGTTGAACAAATGAATTTCCAAGTAAGAGTAATGGAGTTCCTTTATTTGATAACACAAAAGAGAAGCTATCCTAACTTGTCTAACTACCATAGTATTAAAGAGTTAGACCAAAATCTTTTCAAAATTTATTTTTTGGTTATATGTCTTTTCATACATCACCAAAATATTTTTAATAGTTATATCTTCTTGAATATAATATTTGGCCAAATAAATTGTATCATTCATGAACTACTGATGAGTCACCAGATCATTGAATCTAGCTAGTTTTAAGCCTTTTAATTATATAGTAGCCAAAGCCTTGGATATGTATCTGCTCAATGATTCTGCCATGATGATGAATAAAAAAGGTGGCAAAGGGTCTCTTTATTGATATCCTTTTGTTCTCTTGAATATTCCTTGGGCCACTCCATTGACTAATATAAAAAACATGCAATTGGTTATACACGCTCTAATAATTCTCCTAAACTTATCACTAAAACCAAATTACACCATAACTCTATCCAAAAAACTATAGTCTAGTCTATCATATGCCCTGAACATATCTAATTTAAGGACTATAGCAACCCTTATGATTTTTTCCATATAGTGGATGCCTTTATGAACCACAATCACTCCATCTTGGATTTGTTTGCCTGGTACAAAACCTCCCTACTAAGATTGGATAATTTTTTCCATGATTAATTACATCCTCATATCAATAATCTTGGTAATGATATTTTAAAAATAATTTCATAGACTAATAGGTAGGAAATCTAAAAACTTTATAGCACTTTCCTTCTTAGGTATAAGTACTAGAAAAGTGTTGTTGAACTCTTTAAGCAACTACTTGAATTCTAAGAATTCATTTACTACTAATTTTTAACATTTTTTAAAATTAAGTATTAGGAGGAATAATATATTCAATATTGAAGTAAACTATTCCTAAAATTAGGCCAGTTAAATAATTCAGTTTATGATATTTAATTTTAGTGTTAAAATACAAAAATACTAAATATGGAAAGTACAATGTCAAACAATATTTTGATTGCGTAATCATAAATAATGAAAAATACTTAGATTATGAAATGATGTAAAAATGGATATTATATGTAAATGTGTGTAGATAGGCTGTTCTATAACTAAGAACTAGTATTCAAATTTTTTGAATACTCTTTTTTACTGCCTGAACACTTTCATTGATTTATGGACGCTTGTGTCAATGCTACTATCTGAATCTTGACACAAGTATCCTATATGCAATTTTCATTATATCAAGATGAAACAACTTTGGTATTTTTATTTTTATCACCTTTAATTTTATGTATCTATATCTTGCACATAAGCTATGTATTACTATTTATAGCTTAAATGCTAGCTCTTCACCTTAGGTTAGATTACCTTACCAAAAATGGGTTAGTGGGCTCATGATGTTGAGATGACCTTAAATAACCCTTTGTAAATGATAACTACCTACATATCCAATATTAAAATGAAGGCCTTAGACTTATGTAGTTCTCCCATATGTGTGGGAATGTGTTTGCACAAGGGTGCAATATACTATATGAAGATGTATGCAATGATCTAACTTATAACTTGACAAATATGGCTCATGGGATTTATTTTATGTGCTTCAAAACTATAGTATAAATATTCTTATGACTTATATTCAAATAAGGATTAATAAGGTATAATATCTTAGTTATACACTTTTAAATTCAATAGTATATCTAAGCTTGAGAGGCGATTTTTTGATATTTTCTTGCTCCATTATGAGCAAGATTAGATTTTTATTTAAACTAGTTATTTTTAAATTATCCTCACAAAAGGGTTAATGAAATTATTAATATGACCTATACACATTGAAATATTTTCAAATTCGAGTGTTTTAGGGTAAGGATAGTTGCATTGGAGTAGGGATAATAGTGTCAATGCTATTATCTAATCTTGAATGCAACTGCCCAAGAAGGAGGAAAGATATTAAGGTTATATAACTGATAGTGAAGGATATATTTTATATTTTATTCATTCTTTGGTTACATGTGATCCAGATAAATAAAATTAATCAAGGTTGGACTAAGAAATTAGTAATTATACCTAGTGAGGTGGTGAATGTGACCCTTTCAACTGCAACAAATGTCAAATTAAATCATAAAGACTTGAGATATATATTTTCAAGTGTAAAAGATTATTTTAACATATAAATCCATTTTTAAGCATCTACACCCCTTTGGGTCCATCTCATAACTTGATCTTATAGATTAAAGTCATCATTACAAAACATAACATTAAAAGGGTACTTATATATAATGGGTTACGTATAAATATTACACTCTAGCCTTGATTAAACATCTAGGTTATTCAACATCAAAATTAGAGTCTAATATCATCACCATAAAATCTTATGACAATGTGAAATGTTAATCTACTGGAAAAATATATCTTCAAATTATGGTAAGACCTATCACACATCATACATTACCACATGTCATTTATATTGACCTTCCATATAACATTCTCCTTATATGACTAAATATTCATGCCATGAACATAATTCCATCTAAATTTCACCAATTCATTAAATTCCCTCATTCTAGTATGGAGGTTATAATTGTTGGTGACCCCAAACCCTTCCAATACTATAAATTATTGGAAAGGAAACACATAAAAACAAATTATTTACCTATTATATAAGATGATTATGATTCAAACAAATCCATAATAACAAATTCATGAAAGATTTCACATCCATCCAAATGATTTACCATTCATATTTGAGAATGAACCTTCCACATCAACATCCATAAATACATCTTTCATGTTTAATATCATTGACAAGGGTATGTGATATATGATATTTGGAATGCCTAACATCTAAGCAAAATACACATTTATCTTGAAACACATGGTATGCCTAATCTAGATAATAAGAAAGTGCAAACATCTCATCAGTTTGGTAAAAAATATTTTTTTAAAAGACTTATTTTAGAAGAGAAGATTGAGAGTTTAATGATTCTTGGCTATAAAAATGATGGTCTATTAATTTTTTTTAATCAAAATAATGAGTATCTTGTGGAAAAGGAAATAATGTTTAAAATTATGAACTATAAATGAAAAGGCATTGGTCTCCATGAATAGGGAATTGTAGAGCATATAATTTCCCAAGAAAATAAAGAATATCATGGCATCAACTACAAACCACCAATTGGTGATCTTTATGATTACATATGTGACTTTTCCATGATTTCTAAGGAGTTCTATTATAACATTGAAACAAATTTTTTTCATAACTTATATGAATACATTACATCCACAAACCTCTTTGATGACATAGTTTTCAACCATGAACTCAAATATATTAGGCTCATAGATTGAGACCACCAAAATCCTATACCACTCAACCTTTTTCAAAACAATGAGGCATTCAAAAAATTCAAGGAAATTAGAGACAATATTATTTTAGGAGACCATAAAAAGGGATTTGAAATCATTTTAGACACATCAAAATAATTTTGGAATAAGATAAGTCTATTGGTGAAAACCTTTGTGAGGTCCCAATAGATAAGTAAATTAATCTCTTCCCTTCTCCCCACCCTCCATGCATCACAACAATTACAATATGGCTACACATTTTTATTTGAATAAAAAATTGATGTGAACATTGGTGATGAGTCCATAGAATGGATCATTATATCCAAGTAATGACCCTATCTATCCCTCAATAATATCCCTCTTAATGGATTTGAATGTGACTTTTATAACCTGTTTATAATTTAAATTAGAATATGAATACTTTTTCCTTGATTTTTATGTGTGAGTCAATGTTTCTTATTTTCACGACTTCATTTTAACCCTTTGAATGAAAAAAAAACCACTTTTGTATATATAGGTTGTATAAATGCATTATGATCAAATACTATTGTTTTGGAAAATAAGTAGAACCCTAAAGACCAATTCAATCCACTAAATATCATCCTAAAATAGATTTAGAGTTCACAAATATAGATATGGAGTCCATTAGATTGGACCCAAAGGTCACCAATCTAGTTCCAGAGTCCATTAGGCTAGCTCTGAAATACACCAATCTAGCTCTAGAGTTATGCAGATCAGTCACAAATCTCATTGAAAGGTATTTGGAGGTTGTACACCAATAGATACATCATGCATAACTAATCAAGGATCTTCCAAAATATCTTTGGGTAATTCCAAACTCTTTCAAAAACTTACCAAAGATAGTATTCTTTTTTATATACATAATATATATAGTAAGGTTTTGTAATTACACCACTATGGATATTATGAAAGATTAGTTACTAGATTGTATGAGATTTAAATTAAAATATATTATAACTAGTTTAAGACTCTACATGATCATTTATGCCATCTCTTCCACTATTTCACTTTGAAACATGGAATATGGTGATAACCTTTTTTTTAATTTGTAAATAAAAAATATTTTATTAGTAATTTTGTTAGGAGATTATTTGTTTCATATACGCTATTGTAAAATCATTATGGAATAAAAATAATGTATTTTTACTAATATGGAGAGGATAATATAAGTAAGAAGCATCTAATTTAAGTATAATTATTAACATACTTATAGATTATAATCCTTTCAAAAGTTAATGAAGATTTTATGTTCCTAAAGATTTAAGTTTTGATTTATATCCTATTACAAGGGAGAACAAGGGCCCCCTCAACCAAGGAATTAGGATCTTATGTGTGGTATTTTATGTTTTATATTATTTCTACTTAATCTTTTCAATCTTCAAGTTGAACGTATGGTCTGATCTAACTTACAAGTCTGTGTGTGTGTGTGTGTGTGTGTGTGTTCCTATTTCAAGTTACTTTTTATATCTTTGATTTCAACATTTCATTTCTAATCACTTCATTAAAACATGATTCCAATAGATTAATGTGTGTTTTAGTTTTAAAAACATGTGTTTATTTCCAAATTAATTCCATTTTATATCAAGTGACTTAATTTTTAAATAAGTGTGTTTACTTTTTACCATTTTCAATTCTACGAAGTGTGTTTATTTTTTAAATAATGTGTTAGAATTCATTCACACTAGAATATATATTTAGGATAAATGATTCACAAATTCCCTCAAAAAGACAAATTTTAGTTAGCATTTTTGACACCTTACTAATTGACTGTCATTAGACACCATCCCTATTTTGATATGACATGAAGCAAGTTAAGTTTATCTAAATGAAGAGATTAATGACACATTATTTTTGACACCATTGCTAGGGAATTTATAAGCATCAGTAGGGTATAAATTTTAAAACAAAAAATTGATTAATAAAAATTTGTCATAAATCAAATAAATATATGAATAGATAAAGAGATTCAAAGTTAAGATACACTCCAAAGACCCATACAAAAATCGCAAGTATTGGTAAGTCACAGTTAAAAGTGTCCTAGAATAGATTCTAGGAAAATAACTTCATACTCTTGAGGAGGAGCCATTTCTAGCCTCACCTAAACTTTGGGATAATTCTTAATAAATTAACTTACATCCACTACCAACAATTTAAAACCTACCAAGATAATTCTCTATAACATATATTAGGAAACTATGGGAGACAATCTAGGAAATAATCCACCAAGTATGCATGTAGTAGGTAGAGATCAACCACTAAGTAGAACATTCACCTATCTGATTGTCCTAGATCAAGATGAGAATTTAGAAATGAAAAACATATCACCATCCATATTACCTACTTTCATGGGATTGTCTACACAAGACCTCGATCAATTTTTGTTTGAATTTAAGGTCTTGTGTCAAACTTATGATTACAAAACTAATAACCACAAATTAAAATTTATTATTTCTACTCTCAAAGATTTAACCATGAGATGGTTTATGGATTTATAACCAAATTATATTCAAACATGGGATGAAATAAAAAATGGATTATTGGATAAATATCAAGACTATTGTAGAGTAAAGGATAGAAAAGAAGAATTCTTCTACATAAAACATAAAGAATATGATAATATGGTAGACTATCTTTACCATTTCCTCTTTACAGATAGATTATGTGGATATGAGTTAGAGGAATGTTTGATCAAAATAGTTTTATTAAGAATATTATAAGATGATGCTATATAATCTTTGTACCTAATGGGAAAAGGAAACATAAAAAAACTTGGTCTCAATGATATCGCTAAACTATGTAGGAATTATTCAAGAACAAGGGTTAGTATCAATAAAATGAAAATTGGAAAGGGAATAAATGATGTAGGATAACTCATTGAGTAATTTTAAAATCTTAAAACATATATTTTGGTCCAATTAAACACCACACTAGATGGCTTATAAGTAAAATCCAATGCCACTATTGAATCATTGGCTATGTATTGTTCAAAATGTAGATTAAAACATGATCTCTAAGATTTACCTCTTGATAGAAAACAAATGTGTGTTATTTGTGATATAAATGATCATGATACTAAAAATTGCGTTCTCTTACATGTCCTAAAAAAACCAATTAAAATAAGCTACTCAATAAATATAATATCTCAATTTAATATAAAGATAGGGAAATCAATTTTCCCATAATCAAAACCATAATAATTTTGTTTAAATAAATATTAGTAACCCATGGATGATTACATGGGATGTATAGACACCTCCAAAATCATGGGGACTACCAACATGAGATCCACAATAATGGATACCAAAACCATAGATGTCCCAGCCTCAACAATAACTGTCGATTTCCTAATCCAATCATCAACCATGGAAAAATGAATAAGTATTTAATAAAAATATGAGGTTTTCAAAATAGAAAGTGTTGATTCCTCCCCATACCACTCAACCTCCAAAATTGACCAATTAACTCAGCCCCAACTACCCACACAACTATTAATAAACCTCAAAAATAGATATGTAGCTCATGTCTATAGGACTGAATAAGAAGAGACCTTAGGGGTTGGTGTTATTGACTATAATAATGTATTTTTAAGATTAATTAAGACAATAAATAACCCCATAATGACCATAACTGAAATCCCAAATAAAAAACCAAACCTCCCTATTGAATTAATTAGAGAAAAATCTAATGAGATAAAATAAAGGCCTCAAGAAACCAATATATAATTCTTCCAACCATTCCTTTTATAGAGTGACTTTAGGAATCTAGGAACAAAAGTGAATTTGATTTAGTCTAATAATTAAAATATATATATTTATATACCATTTATTCAAGCGATGTGAGACATTCCATAACTAAACAAATTTAAATTCATTAAAGGATTGTGTATAAAAAATCTAGGGAGAATAAGGAAATACCCTAAAAATATAAATATATATGGTATACTTGTTGATTTATTAGTATGGAATTTAATTTTATCCAAGTATGGAGACCTTGGAATTTTAGTCATCACTGTGACTATAGGAAGGACAAAATACCCAATGTATTAGTGGACCTTAGAGATAATATCAATGTAATTATAGTAGACACTTTAAAATAATTATCCCTTATAGGGGTAAAACCTACTTATACAATATTATAAATGGTAAACCAATCCATTACCAAACTAGGAGGAAATAACAAGAGGTATTGAAGAGCCTAGAATTGCTTTGGAGTCCAATAGTCTAGTTTTGGAGTCCACTAGTCTAGATTTGGAGTATATTATGCCACCTTATGAGGGTCACCCAATAAATTTGGAATCCACACCTAATGAAATGTATGATCACACACCCCTCCAACATAACATTGTTAAGTCAGCATAAGATACTATAGAGACATATCTAACAACCTTCCAGTGCACATTAATAGGTATAATTTCAAAAGGTGACTATTTTTCCAAATACATAACCACATTCCATATTATCTTGCCACATACATGCCTTTTAAACTCTCTAATGAGTGAATATAAGTAGTACAGTTCCATTTATCTCAAAACTAAGAAAAATAGTTGTCTAAATAGGAAAAATACTAAGTATAAATAACTAGTTATATAATGAGCAAGAAACTAAGGTCTTTGATATCTTAAGTAACTATTGGATAATTTTGGCCCACATACAAAACTCAATATTGTAGTAAAGATTATATAGGTCTTGGTGTGGAGTAATAATATGAACAAAGTTCATGTTGATTAAAGGATCCAAAGTTATGGATGGAATGAATGGTCTAAAAGATCTCATGTAGCCTGTAAAGATTTTGAAACACTTTAAGTTAACTTGAAGCGTAGATTGTCAAAATTAAAATAAGTAGGTCTATATGGTGGTTATATAATTTAGAAGCATGAAACAATTTTTGCAAAATCCTCAGGAGCCTATTCAAGCCTTGGAAATTCAATCAAAATATCAATCCCAAATATAAATGGACCAAGCCATCATAAATATGTCACACAAAAATGGAGTAGACTAGTTTGCTTATGTATTTTATAAGTCCAAATAAAAATCATATCAATCCAAAATATTATAGCACCATGAATTTATTCATTCCAAGAACATGCTCTAAAATTTTCATGCCCATCCAAGCTTTCAATCTCAAGATTTAAGTGTTCAAGTTTAGACCTATAGCATAGGATGTTCACTAAAGAGGTCAAGTTTGAGCTTCATAAAATGATTGTTTGGATTCAAAAATATTTAAAAGGTTTAACTTCAAGCAATAAATGGTACAAATGAGGTTGCATATTGATAATAAATATCTAACAGTTTTTACTAGAGCCAAATGGGTCAAAAGGTCCCTAGGATAAAAGCCCTTAAAAATTTATAGGTTGGACAAGATCTAACGATGTAGATTCACCAAGGAGAGATCCAACAGTGTGAGGTGATGAATAAATAAGGTGGGTTTGATATACATCAATAAACAAAGCTTAATCATATTAATGATCCAATAGTGCATAAGAACTAACATTAAAGTGGGCCTAGGTAGATTAAAGTTTTGCATTACTTCATACATTAGGATCTAACGATGTGAGTTAAAGTCAAAAATTTAGTGGATCAAGATCAAGGGCTTGATTTGATTCATATACTATGATCCAATTTCATGATCAGAGTTAATAAGATCAACATATCTCTGGTATAGGTGAGAATTTTCCTAGTGGCATTAGCTCACTAGGCTCCTAGTAAAATCAATGGTTTGTGTGAATCTCATATAAAACAAATCAATGAATAAGGTTCAAAGTCAAAAGAGTAAGGGATGTTTGATGGGAGGTCAAACATGTGACCAATGTCAAGCTAGGGAAAGCAAGGTTTTGTAGGGTCATCCCACTACTAGTAAAGTTATTTCAAGTAATATTAAAAGGCCACAACCATGTAGTCAAGTATAAAGAACATAAAGGGGCACCATTAAAGATAAATATAGACCTCAGGTCTAAATATTTTTAGCTTGTAGGGATCATTCCATGAATGTGTTCATGTATATAATGAGCTCTTAGTTTCTATGGATGCTCAAAGGCAAAAATAGGTATTTTAGTCCTAAAAGAGATCAAAAGAGGTTACAAAGTCTATAGGTCTACATCGATATATGTGGATACAAGAAAGATAATAAAGGATATTGGTTTTCCATCTATAAAAAATAATTGGCTCCAATATTTTATTGAGGATAGATACCTATGATTATGTAAAGGGCCCTCATCCTTCAACATGGTCATATTTTTGACAAACAACCATCTAAAATAAATAGGGCCATGTTTCTATTAGAACCATGAGCATGCAATTTTTATATTTAGTGGGAGATGGAATGAAATATCAAAGAAATGGATTTGGTGGTTGGGACTTGCATCTAGGAACATTCAATGCATCTTTGAGGCCTTTAGGTATTTTACCATTTGATAAATGATGAGCAATGCCCTGACTGATCAAAAAGGTGGCAAGGCATTCATTAAATAAAAAAGGTGGTAGATTAAACTCAATTAATGATCTGAGATGGTGTGTTCCCTCTTTTATGGGTGCTCCCACTTTCTTTCTCTCTCTCCCTCCTTCTATATATCTTAGTCTCATTCCTATTATGGGGGTTCTTAGTTCTTAGATTTTTTCATTATTTTTGAAGACAAGGATACTCATTTAGACACTTACAAAAGTGTGCTAATTTGATATGGTTAAACCCTATCAAAACATTATAATAAATACCTTTTTAGTAATAGAATCAACTCTTTGCCCATATCTTATCCTTAATTAGTGCTTAGTACGCTTATCTATGGTAAATTTATGAAGGAGAGTCTTCCTAGTTTATTATCCTTTTGCTTGCCTCTTTGAAAGTGTTTTCAAGATAACTTATAGGTCTAGATTAGTGTTCTACTTGGGACCTCTTCTATGAAATATTTATGAAACTAGTGATATTGTGAGGTTGTGTGAACTAGAGTTGTCTTATGATGATCTAATGTGGGTTTAAGCTTGTACGAGTGTCCATTTTAACTTTGGTGAATCACCTTTTAGAATTTTTAAGATCCCTTAAACCTTTTATAACTCTTTTCTTAGAAATTTTCATTAGTATAGGTGATCATCAAGAGGAAGCTACCCTTCTCTATAGGTCTAACCCCACTATAGGTGACCCACAGCCTGGGTTTGTTCCCATTATGTATCTCAATTGGAAGCATCTTGAAGAACTCTCTCCAAGGGTGAGAATTAATCCTACAATGATTTATAGCAAGCTTGATGGGACTATAGATCAAGGAAGATTGATCAAATTTGATGTTGGCTTGATCAAATTTGCAGCAATTAAGATCTCAAGAAATAATATTTGGTGAATCCAAAAGGAAGATTCAACATGCTGGTAGTAGATCAATGACTTCTGCTCATGCCAAAGGTGATAACAAGGTCATCTTCAAGAGGTATTCCCTTTAAATTTGTTGAACTACTTTTAAATTTAGCAAAAAGATTAAGGTTTTCTAATACACATCCATGTCAGGGAACCTTTGCTCTTAGGTCATTTTCAAGGCCTACCCTTGCAAGAGAACCTTTACTAAATCCATTTGTATCCATAAAAACCCCTAGACCTTTCCCCTTTATAGATTTTAATGGTCAAAGTCCCTTGGACCTCACTTAATATGATATCATTGTATTTTTATCCCTTAAAAGTGTTCCTTATTATACTAGAGACCAAGATATAACACCTTTTGAGCACCTCATAGACATAGCCAATTTTTTTAATATCCATAATTTCACTAAGGAAAATATAAATATTAATTTATTAACTACTTATTTTAAAGGAAAGGCTCTAGATTGGTACAGAGGCCTTGCTACTAATGCCATTTAGACATGGGACCAATTAGGTGATGCCTTGTGCCAAAGATTTGAGAAAAAGAGTGACCATTTATCACTTGAATAACAACTAAGTCCCACTAAGATATCTCATCATGAAGTCATGCAAGACTTCAACATAAGGTTCTAAAAAACTTGGGATATAATCCTAGTCTCAGTTAGACCAACTCCTAAATTTGACTTTCTATATTATTTAAAGGCTTTAAATAGTGATATACTGGTGATGATCTAATCTATGGGAGGGAATATACTTCCAGATGCTTATGATTTGGCCATCAAAGCATAATTTTTTTTGGTTCAAGCTGGAAAGCTTACAACTAGATCACCCATGCCCTTATTTCTTGAAATTAGACCACCTACTATTGTTATCACTGCACTTTATGTCATTCATCCTATGCCAATAATTATTGCAATTCATAAACCAAAATAAGAGAAATATTCCACTAATGGTTCATGTGATTCCTAAGAGAAAAATAACTTTCAAGAGCTCAAGATCATGATCTAATCCTTGGGAAATGAGTTAGTAAATGTTAAAAGGCAGTAGGATTTCAATAGGCCTTATCAAGGATCATATCAACCTTAGAAGAAAGATTTTTAAGTAAATGGGCCACCATATAAATATAATTACCAAAGCCAAGGCCTAGGTTAAAACCAAGGACAAGGCAAACCTAGATACAATAGGCAAAATAACTAGAATCCTAATGTTTTAAGCACTTCCAACACCTTGGTCCCAATTCAAAATAATGTAGCTCAAAAATTTGAAGGTACCATACCTTAGAATCAATATTTTGGGCAACCAATTATCCCAACCACTAATTTTACCTAATATTTCAATGATAAATGGTATCAAGTTGCTTATTTTGGCTAAAACCAAGCTCTTATGGCCCAACACATAGAGGTACCTATGATGACCAAACCAAAAGAACCTCAACAAAGTAGATGTAATGATCAGGGATCAGGATAGTTAGGTGATACAATGATGAACTATGAATAAGAAGATTGTTATACACTCGATCTGTAGGATAGATCCAATGAGGGATACATTTTAGTGGCTGAAAATACTAGATTCAAAATAAGGAACATGGATGGTAACTAGGAACCAAGCAAGGAACTTCCTACCATTACTCCTTCAATATCCAAGCCAATTGGACTTGATGTTATTCCAAAGTTTCTAATATCTATAAGGGGTCAAAATTAGGGAAATGTCTTGGTCCCTTAAAACTCACAAGCTCAAGGTATAGTTATGGCCCCTAAAGCACAACCAAGGTTGGTGGTTCACCCATAAACATTGTAGAACAAATGAAAAAGTCTAGTGTGAGTGTGCTAATGTGGGACATTATTTCCATACCTATCTAGGTATACATACTTAAAAGAAGGATTATCAAAAATCAATGTTGCAGATAATCCACCAATCAAGGAGAATGTAGTCCTTACTAATGCAACCAAAAGACCAAGTGAAGGGCAACTTGGTAAAGCAATCAAGCCTTCCCCTTATATATTTTAGTGATTATTGGTAATTATTTGGTGCACAATTGATTAGTGGACAATAGGGCTAGAACCTTGGTAATTCCAAATTCCATAGATAATAAGCTTGGTTTGAAATATGACCCCCATTATAAAAGAGTGTTACAACTAGATGTTTCTTTTACCCATCTGGCATAATTAGAGACCTCAACTTGATGCTACATTCTTATCCTAGTGTCTTGGTGGCTCAAGACATATTTATCCTTGCTTTGCCTCTTCACTTTGCACTATGCCTATCTAGGGAGTTAATAACAAACATAGGAGGCTACCTTGTAGTAGATTGGTCATATATGGCATTCGGATCAAGATATGGATCTAAAGTGTCAATCAAAGCTGAGCCTATTGAAAAATTCCATATAGAACCCTATGGATCAAATAATATCAATGAAAATTACACCATTATTGACGAGGATGAATTTGCAAAGGGGTAATATATAAATAATCATCCAAAAGAGATAACAAACATGTTCTTGGATGAACTATGGAATAAAATCTAGTTGGTGGACCCCTTAGAGGGTGTTGAAGAAAGGGACTTGGGTGTCTACTATTTGCATGAAGAAATCTAGTCCATGCCATCTCTCATGAGGGCTCAAGGATATCCTAGTGGTCTATGCAAATTATTCTTTGATGGAACAAGGAGAAATAATAGAGTGGGTTCAAGTGTTATGATAGTATCCCCTTCAAATGATAAGTACTTACCTTCATATAGGTTCCAATTTAGTTGCTCCTATAATGTAGTAGAATATGAGGGCCTTATTTATGGCCTTTAATGGGCTAGTAAGAGAGGGGTTAAGTAATTACAAGTATATGGGGATAGTGAATTGATTGTTCACTAAGTTATAGGATAAAATGTCACTAATAACCCCTTAATTAAGTCTTATAAACATAGATTATGGGGCCTAATTAAGGACTTTGATGCTTTTAACATCCAATTAGTGCCAAGGAGACAAAATGAACATGTTGATAGACTAGTAGCTATGGGGGATCATTTTGATATCCCTAATGAATTTAAAATGACCAAGGTGTAACCAAATGTCAAAGTGGTAATAAGACCATCAATGCCAAATAATGAAGCTCATTGATAGATCTTTGAAAATGACCAACAAATTGCCTATTTTTTATAGCAGGAAACAAAGTTTTCCTCCATCAACCAAGGGAATTTGTAATAGTAGTATGAGGATTACATTGTTTAATTAAGGTCAAATAAGATTCCTAAAAGGTTAGTCATCCAAGAATGTCTCTTTCATGAAGGGGAACATATGAGGAAGGATAAAGCAATGATGTCAACTAATGAAAAGAACTATGAGAGATTTCTTATGTTTGGGGACAAAATCCTCAATCTTGGAAAGGTAAGAACTAAATATAAAAGGCATGATTTCATAGATATTTTAAAAAAATATGTAGACATCTTTGCTTGGAAATATAGTGACGTAAGGGTATTTGATCCTAAATTGGCCCAACACACTATAGAACTAGAGGCTAATGCCAAGCTTGTCAGGTAGAGGTAGAGGCATATAAACCCCAAAATTAAAGAGATCATGAGGAAGGAATTAACCAAGTTAATTGAATCTAGGATCATCTTTCCAAATAATCACTCCTCATGGGTAGATAATTTAGTACCTATCATAAAAAAGAATGCGGAAATTAGGTTATGTGTTGATTTCAGAGATTTGAATAGGGTCTCTTTGAAGGATCACTACCCTTTGACATCCATGGAAAAACTCATTTATATAATTAATGGTTTAAATTATTTTTATTTATTAGATGGGTATTTAGGTTATAACCAAGTGATAGTGAGAGAGGAGGACCAATACAAGACTACCTTCACCACCAAGTGGGGTACATTTGCTTACAAGAAGATGCCTTTTGGGTTGTCTAATGTTGGGGCAACATTTCGAAGAGTAATGGACATGGAATTCTAAAGAATAATAAATCAAATGTTATTATTCTACTTGTATGACATCATAGTCTTCTCTAAGAAATCTAGTGAGCACATGGACCATTTGAGGCTGATATTATAGATATGTAGAGTATGGGAAATTTTTAAATCCCAAGAATTATGTGTTTGTTGTATATAAAGGGAAACTATTTGGTCATATTATTTTAAAAGGATTATTCATTAACCTTGATATATTAAGTGTTGTTTTATACTTATCCTTTCCAAAGCACAAGAAAGTGATCTAAAGCTTCCTTGGGAAGATTAAATTTGTGAGAAGGTTCATACCTAATTTTTCAAACTAGATCAAACCCATCACTACCATGATAAAGAGGAGCCAAGTGTTTTCTTGGTCAGATGAAGGCAAGACAAATTTTTAAGGAATCAAGAAGGCCATTTCCAAAGCACCATCACTTTTAATCTTGAAATCTCTAAGGACTTCATCTTGTATGCCTTTACCAATGTTGACAACATATCAACTATGTTGATGCAGAAGAATGGTAAAGGAATGGAGTAGCCAATTACATTTTTTAGTCAAGGTATGGAAGGATATGAAGGGAGGTGCACTTTAATTGAGAAACAAGTTATTACATCCTTGATAAGCCTCAAAAAGTTTAAGCCCATGCTCTCCAATAGCAGGAACCATCTTATGTGTCTCATCCTAGAGTTAGGGACTTTATCCTTGGCAAATATTTGAATGAGAAGAGAGAAAGATGGATCACCAAGGTCATGGAATATGATGTATAGATCAAGTTCACCAAGTTGGTTAGAGGTAATGGTTTATGTGAGCACATGGTAGATTACCTATAAGAAGATAATGAAGCTATCTTGGAACCAAAGACAACTCATAGACAGGTGCACCTTCACTTCAAAAGAGTTGACCCCAAGATATGGCTCACTTATTGACAATAGAAGAATGTCCCAAAAGTTTGGATAGAGTTAAAATAAGGTATTTTAGGCTTCAATCCATACCTTATGCATTGGTTGATGCTATATATTTTTAAAAGGTACCTCAATGGGGTACTCCTTAGGTGCATAGATGATAATCAAGTGACCAGGCTCTTGGATCAATTCTATGATGGGACTACAAGAGGCCATCTTACACCTAGAAACACAACAACAAAGGTAATGAGGTCTGGTTATTATTATCCTAATATTTGCAAGGATGCTCATGCATGGGTTAGAAAATTCTAGAAATGTGATCTCTTTATAAGAAATAAAAAATTAGCAATCCTTTCACTCAATCTAATTCAGGTAGAGAACCCTTCATGCAATGGGGGTTAGACTTCATAGGGATGATTAATCCATAATCAAGTGTAAGGAATAAATGGGTGTTCACTACAAATAACTACTTCACCAAGTGGGTGGAATCCTTGGTTTGAAGGAGGATAATGAGGGTGAAGTTTTGGATTTCTATGAGAACATTATGACTAGGTTTGGTGTCCCAACCACCATAATCTCAAATAATAAATTGGTATTCTTTTTTATGAAGATAAATGAGTAGGATCTCAAACTAATAATCTACCTTAGCATCCATTCTAACTACTATCCTCAAGTAAATGGACTAGTAGAGTCCAAAAATAATAATTTTCTAAGGATAATCAAGAGGACCATAGAAGAGAATCAAAGAACATGACACACTAGGCTAAGCACTACCTTGTGGGCTGATAGAGTGACTCCTAAAGCTTCCATTGAAAATTTTCCATATGTTCTTGTGTATGGAAGGGAATCCAAATTTTTTATCTCTCTCAAGCTACCTACATTAGAATTAGCCCATCAGCTTGAGCTAATGGAAGATGAACCCATGAATGTGAGAATGACATAGCTCACAAAGCTAAAAAAACTAGGGACCTTAATATGAAAAATTTGAAGTCACATTAATCTCAAGTCAAAAAATCCTTTGACAAGAGAGCTACAATAAGGAGATTCAAATAAGGGGTCCTAGTCCTCAAATGGGACTCAAATAAGGCCAAACCAGGAAACCATACTAAGTTTGATATCTTTTGGAGTGGTCCTTATTTTATATATGGATGTAGGGAACATAATGCTTTTAAACTTTTCCAACTAGATGGAGAGATATTACCCATCCTAATCAATGACATTCATCTAAAGCCTTGTTATTAGAAGCATTGCATCCATTATATATTATGAATATTAGTTTAGCTTTTATGCTTTCCTCTAAGTGCCTTGTGTACTTCCCCTTTTTATTATGTGTTTCTTTTTCAATAATTTCCTTGGGCACTTTGTCATTATCATTATTATTATTATTATTATTATTATTATTATTATTATTATTATTATTATTATTATTATTATTATTATTATTATTTTAAAAGGAGATTCCAAATATGGATAACTTTAAACTATCTTCATGATAAATTGAGAGAAGACTTGGGACTCCATATGCCTAATGGATTGGTTTAAGGCCACTAATATTACACAATAGGCATGCAACCCCAAGATGTCACAAAAAAATGTTAGCCAATTTTAGCCCACATACAAAACTTGACATTACAGTAAAGATTCTAAAGGTCTTGGTGTGAATCAAGATGTTTATCAGAGTTCATGTTGAACAAAGGATCCAAAGTTCTGGATGGAATGAATGGTCCAAAAGATATCATATAACCTACAAAGATTTTAAAACACTTTAAGTTAAACTGAAGTTTAGATTGTCTAAATTTAAGGAATTAGGTCTTCATGGTGGTCATAATATTTAGGAGCATGAATTAATTTTTGCACAAACCTCATGAGCCCATTCAAGCCTTGGGAATTCAATCAAAAGATCAATCACAAATCTAAATGGACCAAGTCATCATAAAGAGATCACATAAAAATAGAGTGAAATAGTTTAATTATGTATTTTATAAGTCCATTAAAAAATCATTGAGAGACTAAATATTGAAAGCACCATGATGTTCTTCAGGCTAGGAACATGCTCTACAGTTTTCATGCTTGCATGAGATTTCTATCTCAAGATCTAAGTGTTTAAAGTTAGACCTGTAACATAGGATGTTCATGTAAAAGTCAAGTTTGAGATTCATAAAATGATCATTTAGATTCAAAAATCCTTAAAAATTTTAAATTTGAAAAAAATATGATGGTTTACATGAGTTCACATAATGACAAGCAAGATCTAATGATTCACATTAGAGTCAAATGGGTCAAAAGGTCCCTCAATTAAAAGCTATTAAATATATATAGGTTGGACAAGATCTAATGGTTTGGATTCATTAAGTAGAGATCCAATAGTGTGATGTGACTAACAAATAAGGTGGGTTTGATCTAGATTAATTATCATTGCTTAATTATACCAATGATACAATAGTGCATATGAATTGATAGGAAAGTATGCTCAGGTAGATCAAGGGCTTGCATTAATTTATATATTATGATCCAAAAATGTGAGTTAAATTTAGAAAGTTAATGGATGTAGATAAAGGGATCATGTTATTTCATATAATATTATCTAATGGAGTGAGTAGAGTGAATAGGTTCAACGTATCTCAGAGATATACAAGAAGCTACCAAGTGGTATTAATTTGATAAGATCCCAAGAAAATCAATTGTCCACGTGCATCTCATATAAATTAAATCAATGAGTGAGGTTCAAAATCAAAATACTAAAGGATCTTTGATGAGAGGTTGAACATGTGATAAGGGTCAAGATAAGGAAAACAAGGTTTTATAGGGTCATCCCACCTCCATTAAACTTCTTTTGAGCACCATTAAAAGGCCACAACCATTCAATTAGGTATAAATAACATAAAGGGGCACCATTAAAGCTAAATATAGACCTCGAGTCTAAATATTTGTGTCTTTCAAAGATCATTTCATGACTGTGTTCATCTATATAGTGAGCTCTTAATTTTTATGGATACTCAAAGTCAAAAGTAGTTCTCTTAGACCTAATGGAGATTAGAATAGGCTATGCAGTCTATAGGTCTACATCGATATATGTGGTTATAGGAAAACCAATAAAGGAGGTTGGTCTTTTGTCTATAAAAAAGATTTGGGTCTAAGATTTGATTGAGGGTAGATATTTGTGATTATGTAAAAGGTATTCATCCTTCAATATGGTCATATTTTTGACAAATAGCCATCTAAAATAGATAAGGCCATGTTTTTATTATAACCATGAGTATGCAAGTTTTATATTCAATGGGAGATGGCATGAAAGATAAAATTAATGGATATGGTGGTTGGGACTTAAATCTAGGAGAATTCAATGTGTCCTTAAGGCCTTTGGGTACTTTCCCACTTGGTAAGCCATGAACAGTGTCTTAATTGATAAAAAAGGTTGTAAAGCATTCATTGGATCAAAATTGTGACAACTCAAACTCAATTAATGATCTGAGATGGTGTGTTCCCTCTTTGATGGGTACTCCCACTTTATTTCTCTCTCTCCCTCATTCTATATATCCTAGTCTCATTCCCATTATGGGGGTTCTCAGTGCTTAGAATTTTTCATTATTTTTTGGGACAAGGGTGTTCTCATTTGATATGTTTAAATGCCATCAAAACATTGTAATAATTTCCTTTTGAAGTAATATAATCAACTCTTTACCTATCTCATGTCTTCAATAAGTGCTTAATATGATTATGTATGATGAATTTGTGAAGGAGAGTATTCCTGGTTTATCATCCTTCTACTTGCCTCTTTGAAGGTGTTTTCAAGATAACTTATAGGCCTAGATTAGTGTTTTACTTGGGACCTCATCTATGAAATATTTATGCAACTAGTGAGATTCTGAGGTTGTGTGAGCTATAGTTGTCTTATGCTAATCTAATATAGGTTCAAGCTTGTATGAGTGTCCATTTTACCTTTGGTGCATCACCTTTTATCCTTATTATGATCCATTAAACCCTTTTATCAACAATTTTTATTAGTATAAGTGAGCATCAAGAGGAATCCTACCTTATCTAGAGATCTAACCTCACTATAGATGACCCATAGCCTGAGGTTGTTCCCATTGTGTAGCTCCTAAAGAACTCTCTTTAAGGATGAAAATTGACCCTAAACTAGGAGCCATAAAAAATATTTTACATTTTAATATAATGAAATTAAGGGCATTCACCCAAGTGTATGCACCCATCATATCTATATAGAAAACACTAGACCAACTAGACAACCATAAAAGTTAATAAACCTAACATTAAGAGACATGGTTAAAATAGAGATAGAAAAAATATTAGGATTCATTTATCCAATATCAAATATTCAATGGGTTTCACCACTTGTGATAATAATAAATAAAAATGGAAAGTGGAGAATATTCATAACTATAGAGAGCTTAATAAGGCCACTATTAAATAATTTTTCCTTTTACTTTTCATAGAGCAAGTTTTGGATAACTTAGTTGGAAAGAAGTAAATCACCTTATTATATGGGTTAAATGGTTATAATAAAATAATAATATCTCCATAAGATCAAAATAAAACCATGTTTACATTTTTTTGGGGAATTTTTTTATATAGGGTATTACCTTTTGGCTTGTGTAATGCACTAGCAGCCTTTTAAAGGGAATTTTTATCTATTTTTGTTGATTTAACCAATATATGTGTAGAAGTATATATGGATAATTTTATAATATATGGTGGTTCATTTGATGAAGCTGTAGATAGTTTATACATAGTAATAACTAGGCGTGAGCAACACCAATTATCCTTAAGCCATAATAAATTCTTAATGATGATTGATGAAGGCATTATCTTAGGCCATCACATCTCGTCCCCATGGATACAAGTTGATCAAGTAAAAATATTCAATTGATATTTAATATTCCTAAAAATAAAAATAAAATGAATATCAAAAGTTTTTTAGGACATGTAGGGTACTATAGACATTTTATAATGGGATTTAGTAAAATTGTTACACTTATGTTTTCTTTACTTACTAAGTATAGTGAATATTTATGGAACAACAAGTAAGTGTCAATAATTTTTTATTAAATAAAATAAAAAGAGTCTCTCCAATTCTTAGAGGTCATGATTGGGATTAACCCTTCTACATACATATAGATGCCTTTAACAATGATATGGGGATAGTACTTGGACAAAATTATGAGGAAGAAAAAATGTATGCCATTTAATACATTAGAAAAAATATACCTCCCACTAAAATAAACTCTATAACTATTGATAAATAATTTGTAGCTACCATATATGCCATGAACAAGTTCTATCACTAATCACTAGATATAAAATCTTTGTTTACACAAACCATTCATCCATAATATACTAAATGAATAAACTAGTATTAGTAGTTAGGATCATCAGATGGCTACTCCTATTGTAGGAATTTGAAATTATAATTATTGATAAGCTAAGAAAATATAATGTGGTTGATAATTTTTTTTCAATGTTAAATGTTTCTGGTGAAGATGAACTAGTTGAAGACAAATTTCAAGATGAGTAGTTATTCAATGTTTCAACACACTCACTATGGTTTGTTAATATGTAAAACTACCTAACCAAAAGAAAATTTATTTGTGATTTTAATAACAAATCAAAACAATGTTTGATTATAAATAGTGCTCACTTTAAATGGATTATTGGTGTTTTGTTTAAATGTGGACCTGATTTAGTAATTTATAGGTATGTAAGAGAGGATGATACCTATGACATTATAAGATCTTGCCATGATGAACCAAGAAGATGCCATTATTTAGCTAAAAGGACTATTAATAATCTCCTTAGTGATGGATACTATTGTCTATGACTTCACATAAACATGTAAAGATATGTATGGAAATATGGTCCTTGTCAAAGGATGGGAAAACCTATCATGTCTAATTAAATGCTTCTCCATCCTTAAGTGGTTCTAGGACCTTTTGAGAAATGTGGGTTGGGTTTTGTTGGTTATATAAATCCACTATCCCAAAGAAAGGAGTATCTCCTTGTATGCATAGACTATGCCACTAAATGGGTAGAAGTCCAAGTATTACCCTTTATAAGAAAAGAGCTAGTTAATGTAATACAAGATCATACAATATTTTGGAGCACCAAGAACCATAGTATCTAATCAAGTCCCTCAATTAATATATAATATGATTAAATAATTTATAAATCACTATCAAATCACGCATAGGAAATCATCACCATACCATCCACAAGGTAATGGTCAAGTTGAGGTCACTAATAGGGAGCTAGAGAACATCTTGACCAAGATAGTCAACATGAATATAAAGGATTGGGAAATAAATTTACCTAAGGTAATATGAGATTATAATACCACATGGAAAACCACCATATGTTTTTCACCATATAAGCTGGTAAGAAGCCTTTGCTTCAAATAGAGTTTGAATTACAAACCTTGAGAACATCATCAAAAATGGGTATGGATTTGAATGAATGTCAAAGAGATAGGATTATTCAACTCAATTAACTTGATGAGATGAGATTGGAAGCCTTACAATAAATAAAACTTATAAAACATTAAATAAAATAATGGTGTGGCACTCACATCAAAGAAATTAAATTCAAGGAAGGAGATTTGGCTTTGCTATTTGATTCAAAGTACTAATATTTAAGTGGAAAGATCCATATTAGATGGTTGGGACCATATAAAGTTGTAAAAATATATTATAATGGATTATTTTATCTTATAGCAATTGATGGGAATGAAATAACACTCTCAGTCAATGGACATAGACTAAGAGTTTATCACAAACCTCCAAGCAAAGAGGAACTCTTCAAGCAAATTTAGTCTCAAGATGAATTTGGCTATATGGGAGAACCTTATTCTCCCATAATGATTAAAAAAATATATTTGAAGCTTAATAAAGGGGGAGGCTTGAAAAATAATAAATGGTTGCCTTCCCCAAAAATAAAAAAATAAAAAAATATAAAAAATGTATATTTTAGAAGTTGAGAACCAAAAATGGAAACTTTTCAAGGAATAAATCAATAAGATAAGTGAGTATAATATATTATATATGCCTTTCAATTAACTAATGTGGTCTTTTCATCACAGGACAAGTGGAAGCCTAAGGAACAAAGATAACATCATAGGTAAGTTTAAGGTATTATTATACTTTATTTTTATATGTATAGGATTAAATTTAAGTTTTAAAAATGTCACATATATCCATTTTTAAAAGGATATTTTTAATAAATGAAATATGCCATAAAAAGGGGGTTCATTAAAAAATGTCATTTTAAAAAGTGAAAATATCTTTTCCAAGGAAAATTACAAACTAGGATATGTCTCTCATAAGTGACAAATGACATAATGTCACCAATCTTTCTTCTAAGGATGCCATTTTAAAAAGTGAAAATATCTTTTCCAAGGAAAAGTACAAACTAGGATATGTAGAAAAAGTAGTTTTTTGGAAAGAGTAATGATGAGGATGTTGTTAGGATCTTAGAGTACAATTGATTACTTTTGTATAAGCAACTAAACATGGAATTGAAACCAGAAGTAATAAGTAACTAGAAATCAAAAACAATAAATAATAAGAGATACAAGAAACAACTAATCTATATTAAACTCTTCCAGAAGGAAATACAATGAAGAAATCTCTCTCTACTCACACCTCACAGATGTACAGTAATTCTCCCTCAAGAGTTCTCTCTCTCTCTCTCTCTCTAAATCAATTACAATCAACTCAATTACTAAATTATTGTACATGCTATGAGGATCTAACTCTACTATATAGTATACTACAACACTAGGGTTCATGAGCCATGCATTCACCACCCTTAGATCCACCTCTTAAATCAAAGGCTCAAATCTTTTCTCCTAAAAATAGAAAAGCTAGAAACACACAAAAGTTTGATGTCAGTTTGAAGATGACCGATGCCGGCTGACCCCTAACTGATGTTGGTTGTTTCTGACTGATGCCAGTCAACCCCTAACCAATGTTGGTTGGTTATGACCGATGCCGATTACTATGTAAGCTCAGCAACCTCCACATTAGCTCATTAGTGAAGATTTTAGCTCCACAACTCAACAATCTCTCACTTGGAGATAAATAGTTGCACTTGTACCTATACAACAACATCCTCTAAACATCTTTGGCTTATTTCTCCCTCTTCAAGTTCAATCTTGAAGACCAACAAAAGTTGAATGAAGATTCAACTTTTCCTTTGTTACTAGCTTTGTTAACATATAAGTAGGGTTCTTATCCATATGGATCTTTTCCAGCTTCAACTGTCCATCCTCCAATACCTATCTAATGAAGTGGTACCTAAGCTGTATATGTTTGGTTCTTAAATGAAAAGTTGAATTCTTTGCCAATGAATTGCACTTTGACTATCACTATACAATTTGCAACTCTCTTGCTCCTTTCCCAAATCTTCCATGAACTGAGTCATCCAAATCATTTCCTTACTAGCCTTTATGATTGCAATGTATTCTGCCTCTGTAGTAGACAAGGCAACAACCTTCTACAACTTTGAAATCCAGCTAACCATCATTCTACCAATAGTGAACACATATCTTGTGGTGCTTCTCCTACCATCCAAGTCACCTGCCATATCCAAATCTACATACCAATGTAGATAAGTGTTTGACCCTCCATAGCATAAATGCCTACTGCTGGTCCCTCTCAGATATTTGAGAATCCATTGAATTGCTTTCCAGTGTTCCTTTCCTAGATTGGCCATAAACTTGCTGACAACTCCCACTGCTTAGGCAATACCTGGTCTAGTACATACCATTGCATACATCAAGCTCCCAATTGCTAAAGCATATGGAACTCTACTCATGTACTCAACCTCATCATGTGATTTAAGACACTATTCTTTGCTCAACTTGAAGTGTCCAGCCATAGGAGTGCTTATGGGTTTTGCATCCTGCATATTGAACCTCTCCAACACCTTATTCACATAACCCTCTTAAGACAAAATCAAGCTATGGTTTTTCTTATCTCTCTTAATAATCATGACAAGGATTTTCTTTGCTGCTCCTAAATCCTTCATGGCAAATGTGTGAGCTAATTTTACCTTAAGCTCAGTAATTTCTTGCATGTGCAAACCTGTAACAAGCATATCATCTACATATAGTAACAAGATAATATAACTGCCATTATCCAATCTATTCAAATAAACACAATGGTCAGATTGACATTTACTAAATCCATGCTCTGTCATAAACATGTCAAACCTCAAATACCATTGTTTTGGAGCTTGCTTAAGACCATATAAGCTTTTCTTCAACCTGCACACAAGTTTCTCCTTACCTTTGACCTCAAAACCTTCTAGCTGATCCATATATATCTTTTCATCCAAATCTCCATGAAGAAATAATGTATTAACATCAAGATGCTCAAGATGCAAATCCTCAATAGTAACTAAAGACAATACAGTCTGAATAGAAGTCATCTTTAATACAGGCAAAAAAAATTTCACCAAAATCAATACCTAGTTTCTGTGTAAATCCCTTTAGTACCAACCTAGCCTTATGTCTCATTTGTCCATTCTCTCCTTCCTTTAACCTATATACCCATTTGTTTTTTAGTGCTTTCTTTCTAGCTGGCAACTCAACCAAATCCCATGTATGGTTCTCTTCCAAGGAATCAATTTCCTCATTCATGCCATGCTCCCACTGTTTCCTGGATTTTACTTGCATTGCCTCATCAAAACTTTTTGGTTCTCCACCATTAGTGAGCAACAAGTAGTATAAAGAAGGGGTATAATGAATTGGAGGTTTACTTACCCTTTCAGACCTCCTTATGGGTGTTTGAGACTCATTTACAGCTTGTTGTCTACCCAAATTTTCTTTTGATAGTGAGTGATCCCAGTCATCTCTGATCGATGCTAGTCTGCACCCGACCGATGTCAATTCCTCCTGACCAACATTGATTTCCACCTGACTGACATCAGTCTCCACCTGACTGATGTTGATTTCCACCTGACCAATGTCAATCTCTGTGTTTTTCTGTGAGTGATGATTTTTACTTGCGAGCTCATTTTGGATCATAACCTCTTCCAAATCAAGATTGCCCTGCTCAGAATTATTCAGCCTCTTGAGCTAATCACTGTACATCACCTTCTCATTGAAAACTACATCAGAGCTTCTAATAATTTTGTTAGTTTCTAAATTCCACAACCAAAATTTGAAATCTCTAAAACCATAACCAATGAAAGTGCACCGCATAGATTTAGCATCCAACTTCTTTCTATTTTCTTTATCAATGTGCACAAAAGCTTCAGAACTAAAAACTCTGAGAAATGAAAGATCTACCTTTTTACCTATCCAAGCCTCTTCTGGAATTCCACCATCTAGTGCAGTAGAAGGTCCTTTGTCAATCAGGTAAACTGTAATATCTATAGCTTCTGCCCAAAACTGTAAGGGCAAACCAACATGCAACCTCTTGCCCCATGCACACTCCATTATTATTCTATTCATCCTTTTAGCAACTCTATTTTGCTAAGGTTTCCTTGGAACCATCATTTCCCTATGTATTCCACTCATAGAATAGTAACTATTGAATTTATTGCTGTAGTACTCACCACCATTGTCAGATCTAAGGCACTTCAATCTCAAACTTGTTTCATTCTCAACCAAAGCTTTCCATTTCTTAAATGTGTCAAAAACATCATATTTCCTCTTTATGCAATAAACCCATGCCTTTCTTGTAGCATCATCAATGAAAGAAACATAATAGCATGATCCTCTAATAAAAGCTACCTGAGCTGGTCCCCACACGTCTATGTGAACAAGCTCCAACTTGTGCTTCTTCTTTGTTGACCCAGTTTTGAGAAACCTCACTTTCTTCTATTTCTAAAAAATACAATGCTCATAGAAATCAAGATCTATGCTTTTCAAATCTTAAAGCTTACCTTTTGACTTAAGAACATTCATTCCCTTCTCACTCATGTGACCAAGCCTATAGTGCCACAACTTTGCATCTACATCTGAAGTAGATTAAATAGAAGGAGAATAATTAGTAATATAATTAGATAGATAAAGTGTACCTACTCTCTTACCTTTTGCTAATACAAGTGCACCGTTTAAAACTTTCCAAGATTTAACTATGAGAGTTACTGTACAACCCTCATCACCCAACTTTCCTACAGAAATCAGATTCCTCTTCAGGATGGGTATATGCATGACATCTTTCAACACCCATGTGTTGTCATTCTACAATTTCAGCTCCACCTTTCCTTTGCCAACAATGTTACAAGTCTCATCATTCCCTAAATAAACTTTTCCAAAATCTCCATGGACATAATCATTGAAAAATTCTCTATTTGGGGTTGCGTGGAAAGAGGCGCTAAAATCTAAAACCCATGATTCCATTTTATTATCCAAAGAAAATATAAGAGCTTCATGTACAACAATAGCTGCAACTTTTGCTTCTTTATTACCTTCATGCTGATTTTCTTTGTTATCCTTCAACCAATAATCTTTCTTTGCATGCCCTTTCTTTCCACAATTTCAGTAGCTTATTCTTCCATTTCTAGATTTGGATCTACTTCCCATCTTTGACCTTGATTTCCCTTGCTTACCCTTCTCTCTTTTCCTTCCCCTACTTTCAACACTTAAAGCATTACCTGATGTTTCCCCTATGCTTTTCCTACAAATTTCTTCATTCAATATTACACTAAAAACATCATCAACTGTCAAGATATTTGAAGTAGATGCAATATTACTAACTACCATTACCAAACTATGCCAACTTTCAGGTAAAGAGCATAAGATTAAGAGAGCCTTAATTTCATCATCAAAAACTATTTTGACTAAATTTAACTGATTTACTATTATATGGAAATCATTAAGATGACTAGATATAGATCCACCTTCCTGCATTTGTAAATTAAATAATTGCTTCATAAGATATACCTTATTTGAAGCTAAGGGTTTTTCATATAAATTTGCCAAAGTATCCATTAACTCTACCATTGTCTTTGCCTGTGATAAATTGGAAATCACAGAAGATACCAGGCTCAACCTTATAGATCCAAGAGCCTTTATATCAAGAACATTCCATTCTTCATCTTTCATATCTGTGGGCTTCCTTGAAACCCCACCCAACAGTAAATATAGATCTTTCTAATACATATAATCTTCAATCTGCATCCTCCATAATTGATGATTCTTGCCATTAAATTTCTCTATTCTTAGTTTACTTTCTTCTGCCATTGCTTTGGTCCCACTCAATTAGAAACCCCTGTGAGTGAATTCTGTAATAAAAAAACAATAACACGCTTTGATACTAGTTGTTAGGATCTTAGAGTACAATTGATTACTTTTGTATAAGCAACTAAACACGAAATTGAAACTAGAAGTAATAAGTAACTAGAAATCAAAAACAAAAAATAATAGGAGATACAAGAAACAACCAATCTATATTAAACTCTTCCAGAAGGAAATACAATGAAGAAATCTCACTCTCCTCACACCTCATAGATATACAGTAATTCTCCCTCAAGAGTTCTCTCTCTCTCTCTCTCAATCAATTACAATCAACTCAATTACTGAATTGGTGTACATGTTATGAGGATATAACCCTACTATATAGTATACTACAACACTAGGGTTCATGAGCCATGCATTCACCACCCTTAGATCCACCTCTTAAATCAAAGGCTCAAATCTATTCTCCTAGAAATAGAAAAGCTAGAAATGCACAAAAGTCTGATGTTAGTCTAAAGATGATCGATGCCGACCGACCCTTAATCGATGTCAGTTGTTTCTGACCGATGCTGATTGACCCCTAACCGATGTCAGTTTGTTATGACCGATGCCAGTTATTATGTAAGCCTAGAGACCTCCACATTAGCTCATTATTAAAGCTTTTAGCTCCACAACTCAATAGATATCATACCAAGGCACTCACCAAATTCACTAAGATGAGATGGTGGAATAGTTTAACATGAGGAAAATTATAAGGGAGTATTTGAGGTCATTTCCAATCCCTCTGTATACAACAATAATTTCCTTCTCCTCCCCAGAAGTTCACATCTCATGATTTTTTCTAGCTTTGAGGTATTCCTAAAGCTAAGGTGAGATTAACTACAAATATGTTCTAAACATGCCATGATCCTTTTAAATCTTTATCATAATATAAAAACCTACTATCCTTCTCAAAATCTCATTCTAGCTTTGAAACGTGCCTTTTAAAGCCTATTTTAAACATCAGTAATCTTTAATAATAGCTACCAAGATGGGACAAAATAAGAAATTGGAACTAGAGTCTATATAATTATTGATATAAGATGACGTGATTGCTTCCATATTTGAATAAGAAAGTTGTTTGGAGTTTCTTAATAAATTCCATGGATTTAATGAAGAGCTTGTCAAGAAATTAGTCATTAACCTAAAAGGAAAGTATTCCAACATGATGGGAATAAAGATTTATGTAATTAGCCATGTCATTAATGAAACTTTAGGAATCCTAAATGTAGTTTTAGGAACTATATGAAGATATACCTTAAAATACTTGATTCAAATATATCATGAAAATGGGGAACCTATGCTTGAATTGATTATTAGCCTACAAAGTGTAAAAAAGTAACTAAAATAATTAGTCTACCAAAGCCCTACAAAACAACTATATTTTGTGTAATAAAGTATTTTAATTATTATGTAAAGTATATTTCTCTTGATTTCAATGAAATGGGAATCCTTAATTACCTCAAATAAGGACTCCATCAACTTGAAGGGAGAGTGAATTTACCCTAGTTTATAAATGGAGCCATTTATGTCATGGAAGAGAAATATGTACATGGAATAGCTTCCATCTTGAATCATGGGATTATTTATCTCATTTTCTAACATTATTTCATTAAGACAAAAGATGAAGAGGCTACATGGGAAGCATTCCTACAAAATAAGCTAAAAAAAGAGATCTAAGGCAAAAAGGAGACCTCTCCATTCTTCCCTTATATTAAGGTCTGGTTTAAAATAAGGAGATTAAAGTGAAAATCCAAATTTAAAGGTAAGGAATGAAAAGAATTTTAAATAAAGGTGCCAAAACCTAGCTCTAAGGAAATACTAGAACTAGCCACTGCCCAGGTTCCTATCTTGGAAATTTTTGATGAAGAAAGACTAGCTATAGGAGTATCACCATCTAGGGTCCTAAGGAGATGTTCAATAGGAAAGACTTAAAGAGTATATTTTAAGCTACTAACTCTACCAAAGAGAATAATAAAACTTATATTACATAAGGAGGATGATCAAGAGATGGATTTTATGGAGACCCTTGATAGCTTAAATTAAGGACATCTTATTGAATCTTTAGGGATTGAATAAAATTTTGTAGAAGAATACTTAAGAGAAGAACCCTCATTCAAATAATTAGAAGCCATTGTATAAGTATTTGAGGAAGCTAAGGAAGAAATCCTTCCATATTTTTCATCTCAACCAAAGGACAAAGTTAAATCCCCAATCTTAGAGATAGAGGAGACTAACACTTATAGCCATTATGAAGAGGAAAAAGTAAAGTGAGATATAATCTTGCCCAAAGCTGAAGCTATTATAAGGCAATAAGAGGAGGAAATTAACTTCCTCATGGTAAAGATAAAAGGTAAGGAAGACACTATCTCATATCTATAAAATGAATTATAATAAACTAATATTGAGTATTTGAATAAAGATAATGAGATTATGTCATTGAAAGAGAAATTTTTTGAGCCAAAAACACAAAAAGACCAAGGGGTTCAGACACAGTTGTTTTATCATGACATCTAACCACTTGGATTAAAACTTACCTTCAATTAAGAAGACTCAAAATTGAAATCATGAAGTTGAGGATAGATCTTGAAGAAGAAATAAAAGGGAAATAAAAATTAGAGTCCACCCTCTAAGTAGCTTGTGAGCTAAGGGAGAAAATTTGAACCTACAAAAGACCTACCTTAGTATATAGTATTTTTATTTGTGATTAGTTCCTCAAATAGAAATTCCTAAGGATTTCCTATGGATTACCTCATGACTTGGATGATGAAAATAGATTCATGGAATCTGTTCAGACTAGTACCCTACAGCATTATAATTTATTATGTAGATTCCATTTATGTAAGTTTTTCATGGGTCATATGTCTTATAACTTGATCAATCTATTTATATAATCCTAGCTTATATCTTACATTTATACCCTAAAAAACCAATTTTCATGGATTTCAATAATTGGTGAATATTTTGAGAAATAAAATACTATTGGTCTTTACATAAGAACTCAATTCCCTAGTGCAAAGGATAAAATTGTGTAGTTTAGAAGCCTTGTATACCAACAAACATTCAAGGAACACTATTCATGAGTTCAGTAGAATAGTATCATAGATTTTGAAGAGTATGTGTAACACCATTTCAATGAAATATTGATTGATTATGAAAATATATGGGATACTTTAAATATTCCATTGAAAATAAGAGAGGTGATTTCTCCCACCAACCTTAAATGGAGTTACAGAAGAGCTAGGTTGTTGTTGAGATAATCTATAAATTCAATCAAATATATGAATATGATTAGATAGGTATGAGATTCATACTTCCACTCATCCTTAGCCCTATGTCTCCATGGCATAATGTGTCACATTAGTATGTTAATCAGTTTTAAAAATGGATAACTCTAGTTTAGAGACATAAAGGGTTTGTTGATCTACTTGAGAAAAATTGTGACACGTACTATGATGTATATGATCTCAACTAAAATTTATAAAATAAAGTGCTTAATCATGAGTATGGAAGATGGTAGCTTAAAAGAGGACTTGTAATAAGTATAGTGTGGGGGAATGCTGATTCCATAGAATGGCTCATTATATCCAAGTAAAGACCCTATATATCCCGTAATAATCTCCCTCTTAATGGTTTTAAATGTGTATTTTATAACTTGTTTCTAATTTAAAGTAGAAGATGAATATTTTTAGCTTGATTGGTATATGTGAGTCAATGTTTCCTATTTTCACTATTTCATTATAACCCTTTGCATGAAAATCCACTAGTTTTGTATGTAAAGGTTGTATACATACACTATGATCAAATATTATGGTTTTGGTAAATAAAGAGACCCCTAAAGATGGGTTATCCCACAAAGGATCAACCTAATATATCTCTAGAGTTTACCATTCTAGTTCTAGACTCCATCAAGTTGTCTCTAGAGTTCACCAGTCTATATCCAAAGTCCATAAGGATAACTACAAAATATGCTAGTCTAGCTCTAAGGTTACGTAGATCAATTACAAAGCTCATTGAGGCCATGTACCAATAGACACATCATGCATACCTGATCAATGATATTCCAAGCTATCTTTGGGTAAGTATAACATAATGTATAAATTTTTAAAAAGATTATATTTTTGTTTATATATGTAATATTTATAATAAGTTTTTATAAAAACATCACTATATATATTACAGATTATTGGTTACTATATTGTATGAGATTATAACTAAAATATATTGTAATCAGTTAAATAGTCTACATGAGCATCTATGCCATCTCTTCCACTATTTCACCTTGAAACATGGAAGACAATTGTAAAGTTTTAATATTTTACAAGATATTGTTATCAATCTTGTTAAGAGATTAGTTGTTTTAGATCAGAAGTTGTAAAAACATTGTAGTATATAAACAATATCTTTTTGATAATATAGAGAAGATAATATGAGTAAGAAGCATCTTATTTAAGCATAATTATTGGAATATTTATAGCTTGTAATCCTTTAATAGGTTAATGAAGATTTAATGTTCTTGACTATTTAATTGTTGAATTATATCCAATTCTAAGTAAGATCAAGGGCGTAGTCAACTAAGGAAGCAAGATATTATGTGTGGTATTTATGTTTTGTATTTCTATTACTTAATCTTTTTAGTATTCAAGTTGAATGTATGCTTTGATCTAACTTGCAGGTTTGTGTGTGTGTTCTTATTTGAAGTTAATTTTGGAATCTTTGAATTTAACATTTCTTTTTTAAGCACTTCATTCAAATCATAATTCTAATAGATTAATGTGTGTTTTCCTTTACATAAAGTGTGTTTATTCCCAAAGCAATTCCCTTTACAATAAGTGAGTTGATTTCTAGAAAAGTGTGTTTACATTTCAACATTTTCAATTATACAAAGCATTTTTTTTTAAACATTAGGTTATAATTCAATCAAACTAGAATATATATTTAGGATAAATTATCCATAACTCCCCCCAAGAATACAATTATTAGTTACTATTTTTGACACCTTACTATTGGGCAAATTTGGCCTACATATAGAACTTTGCCTAGATCTAGAAGAGGAAACTGAGGAGGGTCCTATTTGAGGGAGTGATCTAATGGTGGAAAGAGTAGGTAGAATTTAGGAAGACCTAGATCACTTTCAACCTTTTGAAACACTTTGAGCAAGCCTAAAGTGTAATTTAATGATTTTTGGGATGTAGGTTTGGAAACAGGTTTAGAATTGCATGTGAAAGGATCCAACAGGTTTTCATGGTAATCATGGCATCTAGGGGGCATGAATAAAGTTTTATAAAAGTCTGAAAATTTTATCAAAGCCTCGATTTGTCCAAAGATGATAATCACAAGCCTAGAGGAACCAAACCGTAATAGCATGTCATGTAGGAAGGAATAGGTCAGTCTAGTTATGTATTTAATAAATGTGCTTAGGGGGCCTTTGAAATCCAAAGGATCGCATGGAGATAATGTATTTTTTCCAATATCATTCCTTACAAATTTTATGTCTTAATGTACTTTTTATCTCAAGATACAAGTTTTCAAAAATGATATAGTAGCATGGGATGTGCTCAGGGACATCAAGTTATAGACACATGAAATAGCCATTTGAATTAAAAATATTCAAAGGATATTGAAAGTGAATGTAGTGTTACAAAGTGTCAAAAAATATATCATGATCATATCATAAATCAATGGCATGTGGATAAAAGGTTGAGGCAGTGGGACCATCAAGATTAATGACACAAGTTAAATCATACAAATCAAGATCAATGTAGAGCACAAGGTTAATAGATCAGTGTATCCTAATATTATATGCATTGATAACAAGTTTCATAATCATAGTTAATTATCAATCAATGGTGTAAATTTGATCAAGAAGAAGGAAGATCAATGGCACATGTTCAACTGTGTTGAGGAGATCAATCCTACACATGAGGTTAAGAAGTCAAAGAGCCCAGATTACATGAGAGGTCACCACATTGCACAAGCATATTAACCAAATGAAATTGAAAATAAGATCCCAAGGATAAATATGAGGCTTTCAAGTGGCACAATCTAGATAGTATAGATAAACGATCGATGATGAAGGTCAAAATTGGGAAACTCCCAAGGATATCAATAGAGTAAATTTGATCAAATCTCTAGAAGGCATAGGATGAAGACATGAATTTGAAGCAATACAAATTTGTATTTAAAAGTAAAATATTATCCTAAGGAGGTTCCACATAGTTGGATAGTTAGATTAAAAAATCTCTTCACCTAGACAAATAAATACATAAATGTGAGATCAAACACAATCTAGGCTACCAGGAGTAAACCCTATAGAATCTTAGGATGTCATTAAATCTTGGATAAACCTCTTAAAGTTTTCAAATGTAGGTTTTATGTCTTGATCAATATCAATAAATCCTAGCTTATATATCTCTGTAGAAATTATAGCTATATGAAAAATGATAAAGGAATTGGTTTTCATCTATATAGGACCTATGTTCAGGGTTTTGGAGTAAATGGAAAAGTTGTGATAGAGAAAGAAGTTGGTATAGGGGCACGAGATTTTGATAATTATGTTATGAAGGGACACTAGATGAATGAATTTAAGGTGATTGTCTAATAATGTAAAAATCATATCAAGATGATGCATAGGGCTATGTGCTCATTAAGAAGATGGAGACTTTAGAGGTTAGAAAATATAGATAGAGAATTTAATGCAATTTCAAAGTATTTAGGGACTTTTACCTTTCAAGAAAATCATGACTCAGTACCTTTAATAAGTTCTTATCTTCTAGTGTGTATCTAATCCAATGAGAGGGCTTATAAATACTATTTGGAGCTGATTAGTGGTTAATATGTTGAATAGGATCAATGTTAATCAATAACAAGGTGGTTGGGCTTCATTTATTGAATTTTATTTTCTCACTTCCCTCTCTTTCTTCCCCTTATATATATATATATATATATATATATATATATATATATATATATATATATATATATTCCCCATTTCTTCCACATTAAAGGGGGAATCTTATGCTTTTGTCTTTCCTAGGTTATGCCAATATTTATATTATAACACCTATTTGATGCAATAAAACATTGAATTCCTCCATTCATAGGCTAAATTGAAATGTGTTATTTAAATTATTTAATGTGGTTAAGTGAATGTATGATTTCCTTTACTTTCATCTGAATTTCCTCACCTTCATGAAGTGTTTGGTAACTTTCATAGGTCATTCTAAATGTAATAGATAGTTTGTTAATTAGTTTGGAAGTGGAAAATTGCCCTCCCATTCTAGATTGATAGTTAGTTCATGCCTTTTTATGAAATAATTATGTGAAAGCTAATCAAAGAGTGATTGAAGTGATATTTTTAGGTTTGAAAGAGTCTGGTAGTGTGTATCTTGTGTAATTATAAGTATCTAAAACATTGGTGCAGCACATCCTTGTACATGTTTTCATGAACTATTGTCTTTTTCTCTTCCTTTTCCAAGAAAGAGATTATTTTAGGTGTATATCCAAGGGAACTAGCCCTCTTTGGATTCTAAACCTCACTATAGGACACCCATAGCTTGAGGTTGTTCCCATTTTGTGGCTTAGTTGGAGAGAGCTTGAAGAACTCCCTCTATGGGTGAAATTGAAGGCCATAACACTTGCTATTGACTATTTTTGGACATCAACCCTAGTTTGATATGAAATCAGACAATTTAAATTAATCTAAATGATTATATTAATGACACTCATGATTCAATACCAAATACAATCCCAAAATCATCAAACTTGAAGTACATTTTGGTCCTGAGGATCATGACATACTTATAACTCTCTTAAAACAATCTTAAGCCATTTATTCATGGCTAGAAATGGTATGTGATATTTTTGGTCCCAATTTCCATTCATACCACAATATATATAATTATCTCCATAACACCATTATCCCTCCACATTTATCCCCTAGTCAACAAACATATTTTATCCCACACATATCCCACTTCATCCTCCTTGGCAGCATCCCTTATTTTAGGGGATATGATAGAACTTTGTTAGGATATTTAAAAGAGGCAAACATAGCCATTAAGGAATTACATGCTAGAATATATGGCATACATACTAGTGATAATTTTTAAGAATAAAAGTTATGTAGAATATGATTTACGTGAAGACTCTAATGGTGTATCCAAAAAATTAAAAAAGTAAAAAAAAACACAAAATCAAAAACAAATTAAAAAGTGAAATAAATATCCAAAAGTGAAAACCATACTTATGGAATTTTTGACAAGAACTATGGTGAAAACCATTTTTAATTGCCATGTGTAGTATCTATTGTCTATAAATACCCCTATACTCTGGGGCATCCCCATTTCATTTCATCTTACAAATATCCATATCTAGAAAAATTCAAGGCATTTTAAACATCCCATAAATCATATCATCCCAAAATATTCCCTTATTCACCCTATCCTTGCAAATGTACGTGTCTTTAATTTCCTTTTCACCTTGGTAAGCACATGAAAGAGGTATTGTGCCATGTTTCAAAAAAACTCTTGGTAAACATGTATTATTTAATAAATAAATTATTGTATAAATTAGCATGGTATAATAATGATTGGGCATATGACTCCTACTTGATGTAGTCCTTAGAAATTTATCCTTTATACCTTACATATTCCATCTTGCCATACCTTATGAATTAAATCCACTATTGCATCCATACCTAGTGTTAGAACCAATTTCCCCTTTGTTCATAGCTTAGGTGTCAGTCTAAATATCCTAAAAAATAGACCCCCCCCCCTCAAAAAATTACCAAAAATAGGAATTCTAAAATTTTGAATAAAAATCCACTTTTTCATCTCCATAATCTAGCTAAAACCCTTATTTCACTTTAAATAGATCATTACAACCTTAAAAAGATATATCATTCCCAATATACCCGCTCACATATATTTTTTTGGGGGAAACACAAGGACGTCAATATCATTATCATCACCTTTCAAAACATAGAGTTTCTGTCTTAATAAAGATAAATAAAATCAATTTGTTTACTTATTTTTGTGTTTGTCTTACTTTTTATTTATTTATTTTTTATTATTTGTTTAATTTTTTTGTTTTTTATTACTTGTTACATTGATTCAGTTCATATGAATATTAGAATAGTCTCATATTCTTCCATATCATGGTGGATTCTATTGTATACAATATTAAAATATGGTTGCTCAAAATGTTTTTAAATCTATGCAAGATTAACAACTATTCACTTATACCAATCTACATCATCACATTATCTACTATCATTCATTATTAAACATATACCCATAAAATAAGTCCTTTACAAATCATTCAATGCTACCATCCCAATTAATATTTGTTCTCATTATACATGATTAACTCACTAAACATTCATACCCATGACTAAGTGTGCATCAAATTGACATATTAGGAGTGAAATCTAATCATCACACCATAATAAAAATACAACATATATACAATCCATGATATCCATAAATATAAGCCTTCATCATCACATCTTGAACCCATGTAGTCAGACTATCAGTTAACCCTTTGATTTATGCTTTCACATCCAAACAATCAAATAAAATTCAAATAATTGGATATATCATTCCCACATCAAAGCCTTCAACTTTATCGAGATATATCATTCTCAAATAAAACCCACTTGCATATATTATAGCTTTGGGCACATCAAAGCTCACAAATTTATCAGTATGTATCCTTCCCAATCCAAATCTCATCATATATATCATTGATATGGGAAAATCCAAATAAATAAAAACATGCAAGTTTTAGATCAAGTTTGTCAGTCTCATTCATCATAAAATCCACAAAAAACATATATATCCATATTCATCATATGGAGTCATAGAATACACACCAAAACCCTTTATTTTACTCCTAATTAATCCATGCTAACTCTTGTACTTTTTTTAGAGCCCATATATATCTTTCATTCTTGTATGCCTTGTCAAATTGGCATCATCCCTAATCATCATGCCACTAATGTCATCCTAGTGCACCCCATCTTTTATTATAAAATATTTGAAAATCCATTTATTTTTCTAGTCTCAATTCCCTTTTAAAGAGGGTAAAATGTAGAAACCTAAATTTTACCACCATAGTGTCATAATTCATTTAATAACTATTGACACTATTCATTTACCAATTCTCTTTATTAACTTGTTCATCATCAAAAATCCATATTTTATCATATTCCACATAACACTACCCCTTTGATTAATTAAATAATTATTTAATATTAGTTAAGTTAAATAATCAATAATTAATTCATGCACACAAAATTCTAAACAAATAAATAAATATTAATAATAAAATTCTCCAAGCCACTTCATCATCCCCCTTAACCAACCACATTTAATCTATTTTCAAACTTATTTAAGACATCCTACCCTACAAGAAACCTATTTAATACATTCAACCCATTCTAAAACCAATTGATAAGGTCATTAATCATTTGACCACTTCAAACTAATTCATAAATTTACAACAATATATTGAATGCATTTCACCTAAAGACTCAATATCTACCATTTAAATTCAAAAATAATAAATAAATATAGATTAAATATGACCATACACTTTACCTCTAAAACATCTATAAATTAACATCCACTCCTCCATTATGGGTACCACTCTAGAGCCATCATAATTATCATTTGAAATTACTATCAAAATTATCATTCTGCATCCACTTGAGATCATTATGATTAATCATTCAATATATCCTCATGTTTTTGGAACTATATTGAAATATCTTGCATTAAATTTTCATTGAACAACTGCATTTGATGATCAAGATCACATCCAATTTGATGGAAGAATAATCTTCATTGTTGGTAAGTGAAGGTACACCTAGTTTTACTCTTTCACACTCTATCAAAGGTTTATGTTGGATTTAAAATATAATTAATTAAGAGTTTTATGTTGGACTAATAATCTCTATATATAGTACATTATATCTATAAACATGAGCCTTAATCATCACATCCTTAATCCATGATGTTGGTTAACTCTTTGATTTATGTTTGCACATCCATATAATCAAATCAAACCTAAATCATCAAGATATATCACTCCCACATCAATCCTACATCTTTCTTAGGATATACAATTCTCAAATCCAGTTACCTTGCATATATAATTACTTAGGGAACATCAAAGGTCATATACTTCTTCATATCTATCCTTCCCAATCCAACACCCCCTATCATATATTGTTTCTTAGGGAAAATCCAAAAAAATCAAAACATACAAGGATTAGATCAATTGCATTAATAACATCCACCAAACCATCCATATCCATAATAATCATACTTAATCATTTTATTTACACCTAAACCATTAATTCTACTCTTAATTCATCCATGTTAACTCTTTTTCTCATTTCAAGAGCCCATTTTTATCTTTCATCCTACACACCCTCTTGAGGGGCCGTTATCCCTAATCATCATATGCAATCATCTCCCCAATCAACCATGACATTAGGGAGAATGGTAGTGTACCCCAATTTCATCTTCTACAATCTTTGAAAATACATTATTTCTTCTAGTCACAATGCCCTTTAAAAAAGGGGAAAATGTAAAAAATTAAATTCTGCTACTTTAGTGTCATTATTAATCTACTATCATCAACACTCATCATTCATCATTTATCCTAACTAACCTGCTCATCATCACAAACCTATATTTATATCACCCTTATTACAACATGACCACCACAATAATTAAATAATTTCATATAGTCCCACCACTATTATAATTCAATTAATTAATTAATCAATATTAGTTAGTTAATTAGTCACTAATTAATCCATGCACATATAGTTCCAAATAAACAAATAATAAATAAATAAAAATTGCCAAGCCACCTCATCATCCCCCTTAACTAGCTGCATTTAATATATTTTCAAACATTTTTAAGACATTCCACCCTATAATGAACCTATTTAAGAGATTCAAACCACTCCATTTAATACATTTGACTAGTTTAACCAACCAATTAACAAACTCATTAATCATTTGACCATTTCCTCTAGCTAATTTATAAATTCTCAAAAAAATCATTGAATGCATTTGACCAATAGAATCACTAACCACCATCCTAGTTCAAAAATAATAAATAAATATGTATTAAATTTTACCATCTATTTTTCCTCCAAAACATTTATTAATTTGTCCTTTCCTATATTATGGGGATCATATAAAATTTCTATCAAAATTATCATCGTACATCCACTTGAGATCATTACAATCAATCATTCAATCTATCCTCAAATTTTTGTAACATTTTTAAACTATTTTTCATATAATTTTCATTGAGAAACCACATTTAGTGAATCAAGATCACATTCAAGTTGATAAAATAGGAGTCTTCATTATTGGTAATTTAATGTACATCTAGTGTTAGTCATTTAAGCTCTATAAAAGGTTTATATTGGATTTTAAATAGGAGTTGAATTTTATTCTTAAATATTATCTTAAATTTTGGATTATGTCATTCACTAATTACTTTAGGTGGTGTTTTTAAAGCTAATTCCTTCCATTTATTGAGTACCTTATCTTATTCTTCCTTGATAAGAACCATCTTGATTGCCTCCTCTATCTTATGAATGACTTAAACTGGATTATTCATTTTAGATGCCCAATATGGATTCATGTGTTTATTGATTATTATTTTCTTATATGAATATGATTCTAACTAAAAAACAATTTGTGTTATGGAATTTAACTTAAATCCATATTTCAACACATCCATGTATAAGCTCTCAAAAGAGATATAAATATTATGCATGGATCTTTCCTTGAGTTGTGATAAGAGAATCCTAATAAAGATAAATCACTTTACCAAATATAAGGGCTAATAATTCAAAGAATTCAAATTAATTTTTAATCATAATATGCAATCTTTATTGAGCTCATTGTGATGTTGTTGCAAACTTTGTATATGTTTCAATGTTTGCTTAGGTAACATGTGATTATTATAACTAAATAAGAATGCATCTTCTAAATTTTTGAAGTTTGATAAATATCCACTAGGAGAACTTCA
>JARHVA010001620.1:1450000-1820000 GCA_037957365.1 Torreya grandis
AATACAAGGAAGGCCTCAGACTTATGTAGTTCTCCCCCATGTGTTGTTATGTGTGTGAACAATAGTGTAGAATGTTATATGTGAGTACATATAGTGATTTATATTATAAATAGATAAATATGAATCATGGGTCTAGATACTAAAATTTAATATTTATATTATATTGGTCTTGTAAATTTTACAAATATCAATCAAGGCTCTACTTTGTAGTTATAGACCTCCTTGCTGCTGAAAGGCTCACATTAGACATCTAATTATGCCTAAATGTTTATCTCTTAGTATAATCTATATCATTATGATGACCAAGGTATCTTGAACTACACAAAAAGATTCAAACCTGATAAACATCTTTCACTATCAGTTTTAGATCCATACATGTTTTCTAGCCTTCTTGAAACTATTGGCCACATAGGGACACTATTATCAATGATAGTATCTAGATCCTTATCTAGTGTCTAGTTAACAAAATTAATCCAAATTTAAAATGTTTTGAAACCTATGGGTTGGCCTATTTTTCTTAATTAACCCTATGGTGAGATATTTTCAAAATGCGTGGTATAAATACAATTCTAATCCTTCTTATTCTTCATATAACAAATAATTGTAATTGTAGATTTTTATTCCATTTAATATTTTTTCCTTACACATGTTATTTAGATTGATTAGGTGTTTATAGGTAATTGGGGAAGATAATCCCACATACATGAGGATGTTGAGTCATGCCTATCATCCACCTAAATATGTAACTTTCCTAAAGTTATTATAATCAATATGATCAATCAATTCTTGCATTTCTTCTTGCATAGTTATGAGTAAAAGTAAGGTTATCATTTCAATAAAATTATTATGTGTTATATCTACCATAGATCAAATATTAGGAAATTATATCATGGTATTAGAGTATCTAGGTTATAGTAACAAGCATCATTTTATTTTTTGAATATAATGTTGAATTTTTATTCATATTCTGATATAAATTGTTAAGAAAAAAGAATTTTTGTGTGTGTTCATCTACAGTCTTATTTTCTTGATGGCCTTAGATTTTTCATGTGTTGGTTTTATTCAACCTATGTCAAATATAAAAATATTTTCATGTTTTTTTATTGGTCATATAAGCCTTTTTTCATATTTGTGTATATTCAACACACATGCTAATCCATTTAGAACCATAAAGAACATTGGCTGAGCCATCAAAGAGGATACATCAACATTGGAATTAAAATTCATGTCTCTCTATCACCATTATTTGATTTATAATTATTTTTGGTCAAATTAAATTCATTGTTAAGGTTTCAACATGACTTGATAGTAGCATCCAAATCTAGGTACATCATGTAGATTTGACAACCTAGTAACTACTTAAAATTCCCCCTCGACTCTCTATCTAGCTCTATATCTATTACCATCCTCTTCAATAAAATATAACCACTAATGTTTGAATCCTACCATCACCATCCTTACACTAGCCATTTATTTCTGGGGATCTACTCATATCCATATCATGACCTATGTACAATTTTAACAATCATTAGCATAAATCTAGTTCACATAATCCCATCCCTTTTTTTAATTGAAATTTATTTTTTTAGTAAAAGTGCATTTGAATTTAATGCAACTTTAATCAAATTAGACTATTAATGGTGGAAAATAGAAACCATTTTAAAAATTTATAGGCAACTTGGATTGAAGTGCCATTTTTTATAAAGTTCATTTTTTTAATTCTATTGTATCTAAATGTTTTTTAATTGCACTAGAATTGTAAAGTGCCAAAATATAGGAGTTTATCAAAAGTAATTTTAGGAGGGTATTGTGTGTCTTTTTTCATTATGTTTTAGCCTTATTTTTGTTTTTTAACCATGGATCCTAATTTGATAAGTCTACTCATTCCATTTAATTATCACAAATGGAAATCTAAAATACAAATTAATCTGAGGAGAAATGGTTTATAATGCATAACTATGGGAACTGAGACTAAACTAAATAGTGAGGAAAAAAGTTAAATGGTTTACCATTATGACAAAGCCTTTGGATTTTTGTGTCTTTATGTGTCTCATGATCATTTTCATGTTGAATCTTCAAAAAAACATAATGAGGTATGGACCACACTAGAAATGCTCTATGGGAAGCTAGATTTGATGAGAGGTCATGAATTGGAGAACAAGATTATAAGCTTAATGCATAGAATTTTTGACACCCTAAAGGATTTATTAAATAAGTTTGAGTCTTTGATAATGTAGTTAAAATAATGTGGAATAGATAAGAAAGATGATCAACTAGTTCTTTCTATACTCTTGAAACAAGGTCTAGACTATTTTGTGTTTATTTCTACTTTCCATGCCATAAAACGTGCTCTTGAAGCCACATGGAAAATTCCATATTTAGATAATTTTATTGTTGACTTGACTTGGGATCAATATAAGTTAATACAAATGGGTATATTTAAGTCATTGAAACCACATAATATAATTGTTGTAAATGGGAAATTGAAGGCTTAAAATAATAATAAGAAGAAATAAAATAAATAGGACTTGGGATCAATATAAGTTAATACAAATGGGTATATGTAAGTCATTAAAACCACAGTATATAATTGTTGTAAATGGGAAATTGAAGGATTAAAATAATAATAAGAAGAAATAAAATAAATAGGATCAAGAGGAAAAGGATCAAAAACCTCCCTCCTGCAAATCAACCAATGACACCTCCTATTATAGTTTTAATACTAATAAAAAGAGGATAAAATGGGGGTATTACTAAAAAAGTAGATTGACCACCTAACTAGCCTTCTTGATAAGAACAATATAGGTGTTCCTGAGTCTGTCAAACCAAGTTCATCAACCCTAGAATCCTCAAAGGAAAATGACAACGGAAAATAAAAGGTAAGAGAATATGATAAGGATAAAGTAATCAGTAAGGCCCTGGTTAAAATTATACCTCATACTCCTACATGGGTTATTGAATATGGTGCATCACATCACATGTCTTCTTCATAGATAGATTTCACTTCTTTAAAACAATGTGACATGTCAACTATTCAATTAGGTGATGACACTTCTACATAGGTTTTTAAGATAGGGTATATTGAAGTGAGTGGTGAAACATTCAATAATTTTCTAAGTATTTCCTCACTTTCAACTAATCTCATATCAATCTACCAGATTACTCAACTTGGTCCAGGCGTGTGAATTGAGTTCAATCCATATTTAGTGTATGTCATAGAGTTTCACAATGATATTATAGTGGCAGTGAGAATATTAAATCATAAAAATCAATTATACACCTTCACACACTTTATCCCTAACTCTCCTTCAAATTATTATTCATCAGACTCACCTAAACTTGATGACATTTCTAAACTTGAGCACATCTTTGATGATGAGTAATCCTATTTTATCACATATGACTATATTAGTGATGGGGACACATCTCTACCATCTCCTTGTATATTGATGAGTTATTTATCAATCCACCTAATTTTGGTCTACTTCATAAATTAAAAGAATAGGTACATTTATCCAATACTCATTCGATATTGGGTAGTCTAGTACATAGTTACAAGGTATTCTACATTAATTCTTTGGCTCTACTTCTGATGCACCATAATTGCAAGGATCATTTGGCTCATCTACTATGCATGAGGAGTAATATTCCCTATAAGAACCACACCTTTTTTGGATATCCATTAGGGACTTAGTGGACACATTCACTATTCTAGGGTGATCCACTGTTCATTTCATCTACTTATAATACAAAATCACTCCAGAGAGCTCATTTTGAGGATACAAAATTGCTATAGGTAGTTTTAGTTTCTAATGCTATTTTTTAACCCTCTCTTCTTCTTTTCTCTTGTTTGTGGGGGAGTTTTTCTTATGGTTTTTCTCCATTTCTCAAGTTTATGATATTTGATTTGTACTTGGGTACATTTTTAGGCTTAAATAATAAGACACAATACTTCTAGCCACTTAGGTTACACTTAAGTGGGGTGTTAATGTAGGTTTTTATTCCATTTAATGGTTTTTTCTTACACATTTTATTTATCTTCATTAGGTGTTATTAGGTCATTGGGAAGATAATCCTATATGCATGAGGATGTTGGGTCATGCATATATACCACCTATATATGTACATTTCCTAAATCTATTATAATAAATCTAATTAATTCAATTATTGAATTTATTCTTGCATATTTTTTAATACAAGTAGGGTTATCATTGGAACAAAATTCTTGTGTTCACTCTACCAGAGATAAACTATTGGTAAATTCTATCAATACCAATAAATCACCTAAAAAATATCATTCAAATACTCACATAATTGATTTATTATACCTTACTCATCCCTATTTATTTATCAGTCATAAGAGTAGTCATACAAAATGTCAAAAACATTCAAAGAGAACTCATAAGTGATATTTGCCAAATTATAATCTAGATCACTACATGCATATTCATAAAGTATATTTCAACCTTTTAAATACACACTCCCACACATAAGGTACAAATACATAATTCTAAGGCCCTCCTTGGATTATTAGTTATGTAGGTAACACTCAATGATAAAGGGGCCATTGAGGTTAGCTCAACACCATGAGCCAACTAACCTATTTTTAGCAAACCAATTAAGGTTGAAGAGCTATGGTTTGATAAATTAATAAAAATATATATCTTATATCTTAGATCTGAATATATCAATAAAAAGGTGACATAAAACTTAGAACAACAAAATTGGTTGCATAAATATCCAGTCATTATTTTGTACTAGACACCTACATTAAAGTCAGACATTAACATCGACACTAGTGTCTAGATATGATAATAGTGTCTACATATATATAAGTATAATTTATATAATATAATGATTGATATAAAATACTAATCTTACATACTTTATACATGTTTCTAGTCTAGATATGATTGCATATAGTAAACCTAGCCAAGTATCATTTCTCCTAGGTATTGTAATCAATTGAACATCTTTCAAATTTGATACTTTATATATTTAACATATCTTAGTATTTTAATTCATAATATTCATTTATATAATTTTAAAATTAATTTTACTAATATATATTAGTTTATTACCCTTGGGCTTAAATTATTTCTATATTCTTAACCCTATTTCATATATATCAATTTAGGGTTAAACATTTAGTGAACTTGACATTTGTGTCTCTTTATGGAAATCCTATATTTTCCAAGAGTTTTTAGTCTCCTAAGGTTTTTTATTGATGTTTTTTTTAGATTTATTCTATTATATGTATGCAACCTAGGCATAGGCCTAGATTATGTGGTGTTTCTATTAAAAACCTAGAGCTTCCTCTTTTACCACCTAAGATGGATCAAACCAATGAAGTATCCAATCCTATGCCTAATGAGAGTATCAATGATGAGAATAAAAAAATTCTAAATAATTTATCATATAATATGATTCTAACCATGAAAATAATGAATCTAATGCAAATAATGAACATGAACAAATAGATCAAGAGAAAGTGCAAGTTATTGCTATGTTTTAAGAGGGTATTCATCAAAATCCTAAGTATTTTTATGATATCCTCAAAACCAAATTGGAAACTAAAAAATAAAAATACATAAATGACTTATCCATTTCCTTAATCACATCATCAATTCCTACATCTAGTGTGGGTACAGATTATGTTTTTAGACCATTGTTTCCTAAGACCAAAATATTATTACTACATCTACCAAAGGACTAGTTAATGCTTCAATAAAATGGTGGTTTCAATGATTCTATAAAATCAATCCATGTTTACATCCCCTTTGGTGACTAATCAACTATCTACTCTTAATCCCAATGCATCTGCAATGAAATCTCTCTTCTAAGTTATAAAAAATTTGGAAGATAAGGTTATTGTTGCCCAAATTTGTCCCACGTATAAAGATTTTCCATGGGTTGATAGAATGAGTAGACCAAAGGTTTGAAATAGGTCTAGAGTTACAAAAAAGGGGATCAAGGTAGGTTTCATGGTGTCTGAATAGTTCAAGGTTAGGGAAAAGTTTCACAAACCTCAGGGGATTCATCAGAGGTTCCAAAGATCAAACAATAGTTCTTAACACAAGTCTAAATAAACCAGATCATCATCGAGATGTCATGTAAAAATGGACTGGTAAGCTCATTTGTGCATTTTATAAGTTTACATAGAAAGCCTCTCAAGACACAATAAATTCATGGACATGATACCCTTCATGCCTTGATCTTTCTCCATAAATTTCATGTCTTGATGTGTTCTTTATCTCAAGTTATAAGTCTTCAAAGTTTATCTTATAAAATGAAACATTCAAATGAACACCAAAATTAAGTCACAAAAAATAAGCATTGGGGTTAAAAATGGAGATGGGTGTATGGTAGTTAATGATGTTTGCATAGATGTCAAATGATGGGTTCATGAACATCAAATAATGGGCACATGGATGTGAAATTTAATCCATAAAAAATAACTATTGGGGTTAAAAAATCCTAAAACATTCATGTAGATGTCAAAGACATTCACATGAATGAAAAATATGGGTGCACATATGTCAAATTTGGGCCTTGTGAATTAGTCATTTGAGTTCAAATGGTGGGTCCCCGTAAGATCAAGGGTTCACATTCAATCATGCATCAAATATCTATGGCATGCAATCAGGTTAATGAGTCAAAAGGTCCCTAAGTAGATCCAATGGCATATGTTTGATCATACCAAATGGGATTGATGGTGTGATATGGGTTAAAAGGTCAATAAGCTAAGTTGATAATCAATAGCCAATGAGTAAAAGTGAACCCAAGATCTTTTTGATGAAGGTTGATGAAGTAGTTTTTGACTTGAGAAAAGTAAATATGAAGGAGATGAGTCTAAGCACAACCTAACTTGAACCAAAATAAGATATTTCAAGATTGAAGGTTACCATTAGAGCTCTATGGAGATAAAATAGGTATTTAGACCTAATACAAATCAAAGGTCAACAACTTATTATAAAAACGAGACTAGATCACTTATAAGTTTGCATCGATATAATAGTTATAAGAAAACCAATAAAGGAGATTTGTTTTCTATATATAATTAATTTATGTCCAATATTTATAGTAAATATCATGCTATAATTAGATCAGCCACCTAAGTGGACTTACTCATGGCTTTGTCAGGTCTAAGGATATGAGGACCTAGTCCTCATAATGAAACCAAGTGGAAGATGTGGCAACATTTACAAAGCAGATTGAGGGATTGGAAAAGAATTTACAGCATTGATTCTATTTAAATATCAAATATCTTTTTTCTAATAGGCTTAGTCATGACACATCATGCAAAATAAACCCTTGTCTTCTAGTGGATCTCTCAGCTAATGAGAAAATATGAAGATTATTGGAGCCAAATGTAGGTTAATTTGTTGAAAAGGATTAGTCTTGATTGGAAGAAGGCATGTGTACAAAAAAGAATTAATGAACTACCACCATATTTCTTGATCATTAATTACTCTTTATCCACTCTCCCACACATGTTTTCCATCTCTCTCATTCCCATTCTACTATATAAATAGGCTTCTAAGCCATAAAATGAATCTCTCTCTTGGGCATGACTAGACTCTACTAAGATTAAGCTTTGAAACCTCTTGAGATGAATAGAAGACTGATTTCAAATTTTGTTATTTTGGTACAGTGTGTTAATGCCAATTTGATTTACATATGTGGTAGAAATCTCTCCCTTATCAAGTCTCAGTCTCACCTATCTATTAGTTATCTTGTTATGCATGCCATGTTTAGTGTTTAAATGTCATTTGATTAAAGCTAACAGGTGGATACATAGGCTAGTTAACACCTTGAATCAGGCCTATCCATCACTTCCCTCAATTTTTAATCACTTTGCAAACCTCTACATTAAATACTAATGCATAAGAGACTTTAGAGTTTTAGATTTGGTCATTTATTCTATCTCATTAGTGTTTTAAAGGGATCAAGTAAGAGTGGATAAAAAATCATTTTAGGTGCATCACCATCATTAGCTTAGATTTATCTTTTAGTTATCTTTCTCTTCCTTTCCCAGTAATTAGTAGGTCTTAGTATAAGTGAGCTAAATGATGCATCAGAGGAGCTAGTCTCATTAAAAATCCTAGAGGTTCAAACCCACTATAGGTGACCCACAACCTAGGGTTGTTACCATGTTGGACTAGATTTAGGTTGGGGACCTAAAAAATCCTTTGCTCAACTAAGGTGCAATCTAGATCTTTAATAGTTACCAATATTTAAAACAAGTATTTAAATTATCCTCAAGCTAATGATTCACAAAATGTGTTACATACTCCACTTGCACCTGAAATATCATTATAGCCTTTGCCAACTAGTTTTATTTCACACAAGTTCACATTTTATGATGGAAAGGGTGATCTTGAACATCTCCAATATTTTTATGTGGCATGCTTTGATTTTGCCTCCAATGATAAACTTTTGACCAGACTCTATCCAATAAGCATAAAGGATTACATTTTACAATGGTTCTATAATTTACCAATCCAATTAGTGAGAGAATTCAAACATCTAATAGATCAGTTTCTATCACATTTTTCTATAAGAATCATTGAAAATATGTCATATTCTCAAATTAAAAATATCAAACAAGAACCAATGGACCTATTAATGCATATGTTTTTAGATATAAAATAATGTTGGCCAAAATCACAAATCTAATGGTAGATAAATAAATTATAGACATCTTCAAGCAATTTTTTATTACACCATTACATGACTCCATTGTTTTCAATAAGTTCAAATATTTTAATGACTTGTGACATATTGTTTGAGATTTTGAAATGAAGCTTATTTCCTTGAACAAGCTTAAGTATGTAGAAAACACATTGACTAATTCTAACACTAAGTTTCATATCAAACCAAGATACAAGGTAAAAACTACATAACCTAAAAAAGAAACAACCATAATATCTAATGTAGTATCATATAAACCTAATCGACGTATCTTATCCAATGCACCTAAAAGGTAATTTACATGACTATCTAAGTCTCCAACTTCTTTACTTTAGAAGCTTATGGGGTGTCATCTCATATCTCTCTCTTCCTATAGAGGTTGATATGAGTAGACCTCTACCCAAAGGATATGATGTTAATAAATATTATAACTATCACCAAGGCCTTGGGCATTATATGAATAGATGTTATACCTTCAAACATAAAATTTGAGACCTTATTGATGACCAAGTGATTAATTTTGATGGCCCTCCAAATGATTCAAGTTTATAAACTAATTATTACCAGAATCAAAATATTTTTAACAATCCTTTACAAGATCATTCTAATAAATATATAGAGGCGTAAATGTCATAAAATACATATCCTCCTCCATCACATTATGGGAACCCATTATGTAACAACCCCTTTAGGGTTAACTAGAGTTAGGTAAAAAAAATTACACTCAATTCAACAAATAATTATATAACATTTAAGATATCTAACTAAATGCATCATTAAAATAATGATACATTTAACCAAAGGGCTAAGTGTTGATTCATTTAGCTAGTGATTAGATTAAAGCTTATTGATTTGCTTCCATAAAAATAACATATAAATAAAAAAAATGTGCATAAGTATAATTTATCCACTATTAATTATCTCATTAAGCATAATAATTATATATCTAATAAATATTATTTTACAATTTACATTAGAAAGTAAAATTATACAATAATAAATATTTGAATAATCAGATTACGATAATATAATGTTCCACATAACATACGAGTCATAATGAACTCGTTTATATCCAAAAATAATCTGAGTGAAGCCTCTATCAGTTGACTATTGGAAGGGGAAAGAGGGTATCATTTGAGTGATTTTACACACCAACCACATACCAATGATCCTCCACACAATCTCCCAACAAGGAAATGGCCCTCCCATCATGGATGGGAAAATAATGACAGTGTAGAAATCAAGAAAGTCAACTAGAAACACATATGTTGTAAGATAACTATCACATGCATCATATCATAAAGAAAATAATTCTAATATGATATCATTTAATAAATTCAAACTAAATTAAACAATCAAAATGACAATGTTCAAACCATAAAAATTACCTTGGCCAAAGTTTTCATATAGTTTTTAGATCTCATAGATCAATCAATTTCAAACACATTGCTCATTTGGGTTACATTTATTCTAACTATTAATGACACTAATTAAATCAGTGAAGTCCATATCACTCATTTATTTAATGTTAATAATAATAGAAATATATCTAAACATGTTAGACACTTAAAATCAATAGATTCAACATATAAATTCATATACAAAATGCCACATCATTCTTAAATACTAGGAGATAATTGACCTAAATTCATCATAAACATATTTTTAAATAAAAAAAATCATAATAGTCATAATAGTAGATTGTAAACAAACATGCCCCATCATGTTTCAATGACAATAAAAAATCATGTTACCTAAGTATGTTATATGCATTCTCTTTACTAAAAAGTCTTTTATTAATCTACTTTTGGTTTATAAACAACACCATATAATCTCTTGGTTTTAATCTATTAGTTAACCAACTATAATACTTCCACTTAACACATAAAGTTTCATATGGCAATTACAGTTAATTGAAATATCTTAAAACTTAATTCAAATTCCTTTAAATTTATTTTAAGCCCAATCATGTAATAAAATGCATTCAATCCCATAAACTTAAATGAATAGTAATTATATCCTTTTTACAACTCCAACTATATATGTATTTATATATGTGCACATGCACACACACATAGAGATATACATACATACGTATATGTATGTATGTATTTGTGTGTGCATTTATGTGTGTAAGATGTATGGTATATATACACATATGTGTATGTATGTGTATCTATATATTTATATATAAATATATGTTTGTATGTGTATGTGTGTGTATGTATATATTATGTGTGTGTATATATATGTATATGTATGTATATATATTGTACATCTTACATACATACATACATAGATATACCTATAAGATGTATAGTATGCATGTGTGTGTGTGTGTGTGTGTGTGTGTGTGTGTGTGTGTGTGTGTGTGTGTGTGTGTGTGTGTGTGTGTGTGTGTGTGTGTGTGTGTGTGTGTGTGTGTGTGTGTGTGTAACATACAATACCAAATATCACAATATTATTGTTTATATAATGACTAATAATTTCACCCAAAATAAAATTTATCCATATATACACTACTATCGCAAAACACATTTTTGAACTAGTTAAAAGCTATAGGGATGGCTATGACTATTTAGTCCTTTAGATTAACCAAAATTAATATTCACAAGTAATCCAACTAATGAATCCTTTATTCAGAAAAAATTAAGCAAACATATACTTCATATACTCAGATGAATCCTTTATATATCTATAGTCTATAGCTGGGTATTTAAACTCATATCATGCACAAATTCCTTTTATTATTTGATACTCATAAATATTGGTACATTATTTCTTGAACTGTATGCAAAAAATTTAATTCAAAACTCTTTCCCTTATTAATCCACTACACACATATAAAATGGCTTAATCACCATAATCATTTACTTGATTATAAAAATAGGCATAGTTCAAATATGTCATTTAGACTTATTTATATCTCAAACTCTATCTATAGCTCCAGTTTGACTATTTTAAGTAACTATTTGACCTAGATCAACAAACTATGATAATGAAAATTTATTATATATATTTATAGTTGTTTACTACCCATGAAGATTTTACCACACATGAGTTTGAATCTTGAAGAGATATTCTAATTTGACCCTATGGATGGTTCAAACCCATCCCCAAGGTCATGTTTGAATGACCTTTTAAATCAATTTTATCAAAACAAACTTAAACTAAAACTAAATTTCAATGATACGTCATCATGAATGTAGCACAAACATATCTACATAGCTTAATGCAGACTTAAGTTTATACCCTATCTAGTCAATTTGACCCTAATAAAGGGTTTATGTTAATAGTAAAATAACAATAATATCATATATACATAGGCATACATCCTTATCAAAATTTAAAATCTCAATGAAAAACCATTAAAGGCCAAAAACCCTTACAATGTTTTACAAACAATCTACAATCCTTATTTCCATATTTTAAAAATTTAAATAGTAATACAATATCCAGATATTCTCAATATCTGGCAAGGTCGACCCTAAACTAGGGTTTGAACCCAAAATACAATAAAAAAATAATCTATTACCCAGTTAGAAACACAGCTACAATTATATCAAAACCATAAAACCTTATCCACTAAACTGGGTTTGTTTTAAAGTAAACATATAGCCAACTCAATAGAATGGGGGTTGTATTTATATATGGTTGGCCCTCTAGATGGCTCATTCCCATCCATAGGGTCGACCATTTTTTTAAAACTTCTATACAGAATCTCATAATTCAATATTTATATTGTACACACAATAACTCATGGCAACACTATTTTTGAAAACAAAACAATAAAATTTATAAACCCTACCTTAGTCTCCAATCAAGGTATAATTTCTTATTGTTTTCTATCCTTTCCTTCCTACCTAACTTCCTCTCTTTGGTATATCTATCTCATCATGTATTCTCCACTATCCCTAGCTTTGTTTTACCTCTAAAACCTTATAACTAGTTTTCTAAAACTTCTACCATAATTTCCCAAGAAAATATCCATAATCCAAGTTAACTGATCCCAAAATCCATCATTTACCATCCATGTATAAGAAATAGTCTAAATTATTCATAATTATGCAAAGAGTCTCAAAGCATCTTCCCAAAGAACCCTAAATTCTCTATATATTCCTAATCAAATAATGGCTTAAACCATATAATTACCAATGATAACATTGACTTCAAAAACTAATATTACCATGGAAAACAAGGTAATATTCAAAGTCTAAGACTTTACAAATGTCAAAATACAACCATGCAAGAGTGGTGTGATTCAAAGGTATTTGACTTCAAATAACCATGTCAGAATAAAACATCAACCATGTCTTTATCCATGCCATAATTTTGGGCTAAAAAAAATAATAAACCTTATTAATATTCCTAAGACCATGATTTTATAACATATTATTATACAATTCCATGTTTAAAAACCTTATTTACTACTTACAAGTCCCTTTTTGACTAATGAAAGAATATATGTCCAATGTTACACTTCAACACACAATAATAACAAATATACCCTATATCCAACATGTTTATAGATTTGGTATAATGCTATTATATAATTGAGACTAAACATTACTATTCAAAATGAAATAAATGTTAAGACAACTGAATAAAACTTTGAAATATAGCACTATCAATCCAAGACTTATGTAACACATGCAGTGTTAACTATAGATTCATGAAGTAAACTAATTAAATGCTTCATTTTACCTCAGTAAGCATTTTTATGTTTTTCTAAATCACAAGGGTCATAAATGCAATCAATGGAGTGTGATCAACAAACAAGATTAAATGTAAACACACTACTAGGTTAGACAATATGCAAACATAATAATTAATCACATCCACATGTTGTAGTAATATAATCAACTAGAAATTTACACACAATCCTACTCTACGTGAAGTGTGATGGGTTTCATGTCCCTCTTCTCTTTCTCCCCATAAGTATCCATCTACACCATCCTCTCTAATGGTACCTTCCCTTAGTCATAGTCAAGAGGGTGGAATCCATACTACATCCACCTCAATACAAATAAACAATTGTTAGACCAAATCATTTAAAAGAATATAATTATTTCTACAATAAAATATACTATTTAATCATTAGTAAAATATACCATACAAAATTAAATTAGCTAACTTATTAGTTAATAATCATGATTAAAAGTAATAAACACTGTCCAAATTAACATATAATTAATTCCAATTACTTAAAACATCAAGTAAACACATTATTAACCATAAAATCAGTTATAATAAGTCTAGAGGAAAATTATGATGTAACATCCTTCCCCCTAAAGCTACTCATCATCTCGATGACACTTATTTTGATAAAAGTTATGAAATGAAATAGTGTTTAACATAAAATAATACATAACATTAGAAAATCACTAAGTTAAAAAATAATGAAATAGATTATGAAATTATTCATAATCATCCTAAGTAATAATATATTCATAATATTGGTCCCATTGGACCTTACACTATGACACTTCTATGTTACACAAACTAATTTTGCAAGTGTTAATTATTTTGACTAGTTCTACTATGACCACCTCAGGATCCATAACTTGTAAAGCATTCTAATCTAACACATGAGAAGGATAAACAAAATAATTTTTAAGATAGGACACATGGGAAACATTATGCATGATTTCTAAATCTAGTGGTAAAGCAATCCCATATGCCATAGGATTGACAACTTCTAATACCTTAAAAGGTCCCACATATCTAGGAGATAACTTAGTTGATTTACCAAATTTAATTGAGATTTTCTATGCTTTTACCCATAGAAATACTTCATCTCCAATAGAAAATTATCTTATTTTTTTAGATTAGTGTAACTCTTTTTTCTATCATTGTCTTTAGCCAATCATTGCCTTATCAATTTAAACTATTCTTCCATTTTAAGAAGCATATCAATTCTAAAGACTACCATGTCTTCTAACATATCCTAGTTGATTTGTATTATACACCTTATTCCATATAATGCCTCAAATGGAGCCATTTTTAGTGTTGATTGGTATAAGTTATTTTATACAAACTCAACCAATGGAAGGTACTATTCCCACATATAATATTGATATGTGTAGTACATTCTCAAAATATGTTATAACACATAATTAACTCTCTATAGATGGTACACTATACTAAAGTTTTAAAAAGTACCAAAAAATAAATTAAGAGTCATCTAAAATCTATAAATCATTTTTGGATCTCTATCTGAAATAATATTTTGCAAAAACCTATGTAGTTTATACACTTCTTTTACAAATATTTTTGCAATCATAGGCGCATCATTAAAAGTGTTATAAGGAATGAAGTGAGTTAATTTTGTGAATTTATGAAAAACCACAAAAATCATGTCATTTCAGTTCCAAGACATCATCAACCCTTAGACAAAATCCATACTAATGACTTGTCACTTCCATTTTGGTATGGAATGTGGTTATAGCAACCTAGAAAGATGAACATGTTCAACCTTAACTCATTGACATTATAGGAATCAAGAAATAAAGTCATCCAAATATTTATGGATTATTTTATATAAATATAAAGATCTCAACTCTGCTAAGTTCTTAGTCACACTTGGATGGCCTGAATATGGAGAATTATGTAGTTCCCTGAGTACTACACTCCTCAAATTCTCCTTATCTAGTACATAAATTTGTCCTTTGTACCTTAAAAAACCATCATCCTCAAATTTAAATCCATCAAACTTAGGATCCTAAGAATTTTGATCCAATGCAAGCTTAACCTATTTGTAAAACTCATCTCCTAGAGATAGTTTCCTGTCATTTAATGTAGTTAGTATTTAAATCATAGTCTAAAAAGAACTCTAACCATCACTTATGACATGAATTTAGATTAGGTTGGATGAAAATATACTTGATTCCTAAGTTATCATTCTTGAGATCAAATAGTTTTCCCAATAGATAATGCCTCTAGACCTATAAAGCATGAACAATTACAACTAATTCTAAACCATTACGACATAATTTACGTCATACGGTTTCAAATTTATAAACTCATAAGCTATAATAGAACCCTCTTGCATGATAACTCCTCTTAGGCCATCTTATGAAGCATTAGCTATCATTTAGAATTGAACATTTAAATCAAGAACTCTCAACACTAGTGCCAAGGTGAGTTTTCTTTTTATCTCCTAAAAAAATTCCTTGTGCTTCACTAACCACATGAAATTATGATTTTTCCAGTGAAGATAAGTAATCAAATTTATAATCTTAGAAAATTTTGGAACAAACTTCTTATAATACCCTACCAAACCCATAAAAATTCTAACTTTATGGACGTTTTTAGGTGCCCAAGATCCATGAAAATTCCTTGTAAATATATAATGTGCCCAGGGTATTATACCTTTTTTTAAAGAAGGTACACTTAGACTATTTCCTAAAAACTTTATGTTTTCAAAATCACTATAGAACCAACTTCAAATGCTCTATATGTTCCTCATAAGATTTTGAATAAATGAGGATATTGTCTAAAAAGACTAATATACATTGATTTATATAATCTCTGAACACACTATTCATGATATTCATAAATGTTGAAAGTGCATTTACTAGCCTAAAAGGAAGAGTTGTGAACTCATAATGACCATATTGAGTTCTGAAGGCTATTTTTAGAATATCTTACTCATGAATCCTCAATTGATGATATCCTACTTGAAGATAAATCTTTGAGAAAATTGATGCTCTATAGATTTGATCAAAAGGATAATTAATGTGAGGTAAAGGATACTATTTTTTCCATATTCAACATACTATAATAAATAGGCATGTGAATATTTACATCCTTCTTTTTAACAAAAACCACTGGTACACCCTATGGTGACACACTTGATCAAATCAACCCTTTAGGAAATAGCTCTTGAAGTTGAGCCTTCAAATACACTAAATTAGTTATTTTTATTATATAAAGGGATTTATAATATAGTTTAAACCCTAGAATGATGTCAATTGAGAAATCGAATTCTCTCTTAGGAGGTAAACCCAACAATTCTTTAGGAAAAACATTTTAAAAACCTTAGAGAAAAGGATAATCTTTGATAGAAAGCTCATTTGATTCCTCTATCTCATTTGTTTTCACAATAAATGATTGACACCCTTTACTCTAATATTTATTCAATTAAATTTTTAAAATATACCTTAGCATAAGCTCCCTCTTAGTTCCTTGAATTTAGTTTTGATTCCCAAATCATCTAGCCATTCAACCCTTTTAAGTAGACAATCTACCTTGGCTTTATGTTGAGATAATCAATTTAACCTTATGATCACATCATATAACCCCAAAGGATTTTCAAATAGATCTAATACCATTGTGAACTCTAGTAGTTTTATCTCATCTTAGACCAAACATTTATTAACCTTAACCCTAGATCATTCCTGCATTAAACTAACCATGCATTTTCCATAACACAAACATTCCTAGATGACTTATTAAGCATACTAGGAGTAATAAAACATTCATTAGCTCCAGTGTCAATCAAAATTAAAATTGGTTGACCATAAAAACTACCTAAAAAATCAATAGGAAAAGCCTAAAATTAACCTCATTGATTGCCAATAGTTTCATGAATCCTCTACTAGAAAGATCCCTACTATGGAGCAAAACCCTTTTTCTTACCATTTGATTTACTTGAGTGCATTCCCTTGTGTAATGATCACATCCATAGTTGAAATATATATAAATTTTCCCTTTCCTTTTAGATTGTTGATTCCCTCTAAAACCACATTTAAAACCATTACTTGGTTCCTTATTCCCTGAATCACTACTAAACTTGCAATTCTAACTCTTGAACTAGTTTTTAGAGTTTTCACTCCTCTTCTAATTGTTCTTTTTGAAAGTCATTTTAGGACCTCTAAAATTTTTATTGAATTTATATTTAACCTAAGCAAGTGAATTTAGTTTCTACTCCTATTGAACTACCTTTTCAAAGACATGAATTTATCTCTAATGTATATGACCCATTCACATCCACTTTTCACCCAACTTGGGGTTTTAATCCCATAATGAATTTTTTGATGTGAAACCTCTCATCTGCCTAATACTATGAAACTTGATTTAGGACCTTAGTGAATCTCTCCCAATACTTAGTCATTAAAAGGTCTCCCTATTTTAGATTCTAAAAATTTGTTAACTTCTAATCAAAATAGAGTTGGAGTAACCATAATGATCTTAACAAGGTCATGAATTATTCCCATGTTGCAGTGGTAGAGTCGAGATTCATCTCTAGTTTCTTATTTTCTTACCATGTAGTTGATTCACCATTCAACTAGTAAGCTCCCCAAACTAGTATTGTAACCGTAGAGTAATTCCAATTTTCAAAATACATTTCAATCTCTTTTAGCCACACTTTAGCTCCATCTCCCAGAATGGTTTCATCAAACTTTGGTGGATTAACATTATTTATATCTCATGTAAGCTCAACAACAACACATGTTCTTTCATCTTGATGTACCTCCTATTACCTAGGCTCCTGAGGAACTTATTATTTAGCAAGATGTTCTTTAGGTTCATTTTGGTTATTTTCTTTGACATAGACATGAAATTCTTATTTAAGGGAAACTAAATAGTCCCTAGTCTCATTCATGATTGTGAGAATCTAATCAAAGTTTGTAGCTTGTTAAGTGATAAACTTATTTATTTCAACTAAAGGGTTAGTATCATTAGGATTCTATGTACCCTAGCTAGTTGGAATTTGATGCAACATTACTCTTTCTAAATAAATAAGAATAAGAATACATTAGTGGACTCATCAAGTCTAATTGTTAAAACCTCAACTTTGATACCATAATGTGACAACCCATTTTGGGTTAACTAGATTTAGGTAAAAAAATAACTCGATTCAATAAATAATAATACAGAAATTAATATCTCTAACTAAATGCATCATTAAAATAACTATAAGTTTAACCAAAGGGTTAAGTGCTGATTCATGTAGCTAGCAATCAGATTTAAGCTTGATGATTTAATTCTATAAAAATAATATATAAAGAGAAATAAATGTGCATAATAATAATTTAGCCACTACTAATTAAGTATCTCATTAAATATGTTAATTTTATAGCTATTTTTTTTTTTAAATTTACATCAAAAAATATAATTATACAATAATACTCATCTGAATAATTAGATTACAATAATATAATGTTCCATAGAATGTATAAGTCACAATGAAATCATTTATAGCCAAAAATAATCTAAGTAAAGCCTCTATTGATTGAATCCTATAATGGGAAGGAGAGTATCATCCAAGTACTTTTCCACACCAACCATAGAACAATGATCCCATGCATAATTTCCTAACAAGGGAATGGCCCTCCTTTTACAGATGGGTAGATAGTGATAGTGAGGAAATCAAGAAAGTCAACTAGAAAATCGTGTGTTATAAGATAATTATCATATGCATCATATCATAAATAAAAGCATTCTAACATGATATTATGTAATATATGCAAACTAAATCAAACAGGTGAAATGATAATGTTCAAACCATAAACATTACTCTAGCCAAAGTTTTCATATAATTTTCAAATCTCATGGATAAATTAATTTCACACACTACTCATTTAGGTTACATTTATTGTGAATATTAGTGACACTAATTAAATCAGTGAAATATGTCTTACTCATTTATCTAATGTTAGTAATAATAAAAATATATCTAAACATATTAAACACTTAAAATCAACAGATTCAACATTAAGATTCATATACAAAATGACAGAACATTATTAAATACTAGGAAATCATTTACCTAAATTCATCTTAAATATATTTTTAATTATAACATAATTCATAATCTTCACGATAATATATATTAAACAAACATTCCCCATCATGTTTCAATAGCAACACAAAAACATGTTACCTAAGTCTATTATATGCATTATCTTTAATAAAATGATGTATATTAATATGCTTTTGGTTTATAAACAAGACCCTATAATATCTTGGTTTTATTCTATTATTTAACCAGCTATAAGCCTTCCACTTAACACACAAAGCTTCATATGACAATTAACAATCAGTTAAAAGATCTTAAAACTAGATTTAATTTCCTTTAAATTTGTTTTAAGTTCAATCATTTAATAAAATACATTTATTCACATAAACTTGTATGAATAGCAAGTCTAACCTTTTTACAAATCTAACTAAATATATATATATATATATATATGTATATATGTATATATATGTATATATATGTATATATGTATATATATATATATATACATATATATATACATATATATACATATATACATATATATATACATATATATATATGTATATAGATGTATATATATACATATATATATATATATATGTATATATATATATACATATATGTATACATATATATATATATATATACACATATATATATACACATATATATACATATATATATATATACACACACATATATATATATACATATACATATACATATACATATACATATACATATACATATACATATATATATATACATATATATATATATACATATATATATATATATATATATATATATATATATATAACATACAGTCCCAAATATCACAACATTATTTTTCATACAATGACTAGTAATTTCACCCAAATTAAACCTTATCCAAATATAAAATACTACCACAACACATTTGTGAACTAGTTAAAAGCTATAGGGATAACTATGATTAGTTAGTCATTTAACTTAATTAAAACTAATAATCACTTGTAATCCAACTAATGAATCATTTATTCTAAAAAACTTGATCAAACATATACTTCATATACTTAGATGAATCCTTTATATACCTACAATCCATAGCTGGGTATTTAAACTCATATCATGCATAGATTCCTTTCATTCTTCTATACACAAAAATTTTGGTACATTATTACTTGAACTGTATATAGAAAATTAATTCAAAATTCTTACCCTCATTAGTCCACTAAATAGATATAAAATGGCTTAAACACAATAATCAATCACCTAATTATAAAATATAGGCATAGTTTAAATATATCATTTAGACTTATTTATATCTCAAAGTCTATCTATAGCTATAATTTGAGTGTTTTAAGTAATGTTTTAACTAGATCAACACAAATATGATATTGAAAATTTCTTATATATATTTATATTTATTTACTACCCATGAATATTTTACCACACATGAGTTTAAATCTTGAAGGGATATTCTAATTTGACCCTATGGATGGGTCGAACCCATCCCTAGAGTCACATTTGAATGACCCTTTAACTCAACTTTATCTAAACATATTTAAATTAAACTAAATTTAATGATACATCATCATGAATGTAACACAAACAAATCTACATAGCTCAACATAGCCTTAAGTTTATACCCTATCTAGTCAACTTGACACTAACAAAGTGTTTAGTTTAATATTTAAATAAAAAATAATATCATATATACACATGCATACATCCTTATCAAAATTAAAAATCTCAATGAAAGGCCATTGAAGGTAAAAAAAACCTTATAGTGTTTTAAAAACAAGTTATAGTCCTTGTTTCCATACTCAAAAAATTTAAACAATAATAAAATATTTAGAGATTCTCAACATCTGGTAGGGTCAACCCTAAGCTAGGGTTTGAACCCAAAATAAAATAACAAAATAATCTATTATCCATTCAGAAACACAATTATAATTATATCAAAACTCATGAAACCCTAACCACTGAATTGGGTTTGTTTTAAAGTAAACACATAGACAACTCAATAGAATGGGGTTTGTATTTGTCTATGGTTGGCCCTTTATGTGGCTCATTCCAATCCATAGGGTCATCCATTTTTAAAACCTTATATACAAAATCTCATAACTTATAATTTATGTTGTACACATATAAATCATAGGAGAACTATTTTTAAAAGTAAAATAATAAAATTTACAAACCCTACCTCAGTCTTTAGCTGAGCCACAATTTCTTCTTATTTTCTATTCTTCCCTTCCTACCTAGTTTCCTCGCTCTACTTTGTCTATCTCATTGTGTGTTCTCCACCATCTTTGGATTTATTTTATCTTTAAAACATCATAACTAGTTTTTAAAAACTTCTACAATCATTTCGCCATAAAATCTCCATAATCCCAATTAACTCATATAAAATTCCATCATTTACCATCTATGTAGAATAAATAGTCCAAATGCTTCATAATTAATCAAAGAGTGTTGAAGCATCTTCCCAAAAAAACCTAAATTCTCCACATATTCCTAATCAAATAATGGCTTAAACCATATAATTACCAATGATAGAATTGACTTCAAAAACCAATATTACCATGCAAAATAAGGTAATAGTTTGAATTCTAAGACTTTACAAATGTCAAAATACAACCATGGAGGAGTGGTGTGATTATAAGATCTTTGAATTCAAATATCCATGTCACAATGAAACATCAATCATGTCTTTATCCATTCCATAATTTTAGGCCAAAAAAAAAAAACCTTATTAATATTACTAAGACCATGATTTTATAACATATTATTATACAATGACATGGTTAAAAAATTTATTTATTTCTTACAAGTCCATTTTTGACTAATGAAAGAATATATGCCCAGTGTTACATTTGAACACACAATAATAAGAATATACCATATAGTCAATATGTTTATAGATCTAGTATAATTCTATTATATAATCTAAACTAAACATTACCAGTCAAAATGAAATAAATTTCAAGACAACCAAATAAAACTTTGCAATGTAAAGGTATCAATCTGAGACTTTCATAACACATGTGGTGTTAACTACTAAGTCATGAAGTAAACTAATTAAAATTTTCATTTTACCTCAACAAGCATTTTATATATTTAACCAAATCATGAGGCTTACAAATGTAGTCAATGGATTATGATCAACATATAAGAATAAATGAAAACACACTATCATGTTAGATAATATGTAAACATAATAATCAATCACATCCACATGCTATAAAAATATAATCAGCTAGAAATTTACAAACAATCCTATTCTATGTGGTGTGTGTTGGGTTTCATGTTTTCATTATCTTTCTCCCCACAAGACTCTATCTGAACCATCCTCTTTGATGATACCCTCCCTCAGTCATAGTCAGGAGTATGAAATCCATCCTACATCCACCTTAGTACACATGAACAGTGGTTAAACCAAATCATGTAAAATAACATAATAATTTATACACCAAAATATACTAATAAATCATGGTTAAAATGTTCTATACAAAATAAAATAAGTTAACAATCATTATTAAAATCAATAAATATTACCCAAATTAATATATAACTAATTACAGTTACTTAACACACCAAGTAAACCTATTATTAACCACATAATCAGTAATAATAAGTCTAGAAGAAAATTAGGATGTAACACATTAGATGGGATTATTGGCACTTATATATGAACAATACCTCTTATGGTTTAGAGACCTATTACTCTTAATGATAATGAAATAGTGTATGATGACTCAGATTTTCATTCATTATTTATTCAAACATACCTTGACCATTAGCGTATACATAGTTTTATGATTGATAATGGTGTTAGTGAAAATGTGTGTACCATGACATTACTTACCCATTTGGGATATACACATGTTGCTTATACCCTTCAACCAAAATGGTTAAAAACATTTATGGGAAATCACATGTTTACAAGATGGTCAGCAACATATGGTTACCACATTTTTAGTTATACCATATATATGAGTATTTGATATGTTATTGGGATGACTTTGGATATATAAATTTTGCATAGTACCTTCCATAGTGTATGGGTATATTAAATACATACATACTAGTAGGGTAGTCATAGTTCCTAGAATTCCATATGAATATCCACTTGAATAAGAGATCTTTATTCCAATACAGTTAATTATCAAGCCTACTAAGGTTAATCCTCCATGAAAGGGTAAGCAATAGGTAATCCCCTTTCATAAGTGAAATATACATAAGAATCCTTTGCACTAAAGATAAATATTGAATTCCATAGAGTATTCATCTACTCCTACATAACATATTCAATTATAGATTAACTAAATATATTCTAATTACTGATACTCCAATGAAACCATAGAGCACTAAATATTAGGTTCCATGAACCCCTACTCCTTTTATGATTTCTTGACAACCATAAAGTCTTATTATACATACATAGAGTACCACATATCCTACATATATATATTTTGGAATAAAAATGAATGAGGTGGGTCATGATTATTCTTTAATACCTTTCTTTTAGTTCCTACTTAGACATTCATGAACATTCATTCAAGCACATAAATCAAATAAAACATAAGCAATCAACTATACAAGCATGAAACATGATTGCACAAGTCAACACACCATATATGTGGGAAAAACTCAAGGGGATGAAAACCTATGGATATATAAAAATGGATTAAATTCATATAAAAAAACACCAACTTTAGTGAAGCACCAACCCCAACTAGTTAAGCAAAAACTCAGCTAGGCTTTAACAAACACCCACTTGTAAGGAGGTACCAACCCCCAAGATGACTCAACACTAAACCAACCACTTAAAACCATTTATCACCATAATAACACTATTTTTCACATTAAAAAAATGATTATCTCCTTCTTTATCTCTTCTCTCTCTTCAAACCCTCTCAACCTACCTTCTAAGCTTCTTTTCTCAATTGGGTCTCTTTAAGAATGATTAAGTCATATGACCTTGATATTCACATGTAAAAACAATTTTATATATTCATTATAGATCATATATACTCTTATTATGGTCTACGAGACCTCCTTATTCTCAACAATGTGCTAAATCATTCACATGCTTTCTTCACACACTAATAGGCCTAAAATTGCCTAATATTTATAAAAGTCACTTGTTCATATCCTTCTTAGTTATTCAAACACATTTACCCATATTAGGTTGGAAATGAAATGGTTATTAGGAAATATAATATACATGTATCAAATTTGGTGTCTGACCTATTTCACTTAGGCCTTATCTCTCTATTAGGTCTCATGAAGACCTAATACCATTAGGCCTACTTAGTACACATTAACCTTTGATATTCTTAGAGCACATTAAAAAAATTAAAATAGTAGAAAAATATCATATTACACTCTAATATACCCTTTATAGGATCATATTTTGTCGATGACACTTTTTAGCTCAAACCACTACTTGAAGCACATCATTAGTATTGTTCATATCAGGCCTATGCAAACTAAGAAAGTTTGTCTTAACAAAATAGAAGTAAAAACATGATTTCTCCAAAAAAATATGGAAAAAAATCATATATATATATATATATATATATATATATATATATATATATATAATGTAAATGACATTATGGTCATAACCATATGTTTTTTACTTCATAACTTAGGTCAAAAGTACTCAAATCCTTCTCTACAAGTAGCCCACTTAGAACTACCAACTAGCCTCAAAACACTATCATGGACAACTTGATCTTAAAAATATAAAATATAACTTCCAATGAAAATTAAAACCTTAAAAATATTATTTTAAATCTCTATGTAATTATCAATTACAAATATCACATGGTCCAATGCCAAATATTGGTCTTGTAAACCAATCTTTTGTCTTCAATATACACAATCACACCTAAACCAGTCAACCCATTTTGGCTTTACCATTTCAATCACTTTAACTGATTTAAAATATTATGAAACTAATTAATTTATTAAAAAAATTATATTCATTATATGATTCATCTTAGGGAAGAGATCCTCCAACTCATCACTGTAACTTGCTTACCTAGATCTGGCAGTTTACCTTCAAATGAAATCATGGTGATAATGAACTTTAACACATATGTAGACACTTTTGGAGACTTAAAATTAATTTATATAATATTTTAAGATCATTATACCAATATATATATATATATATATATATATATATATATATAACATGGTCATATGTAAATATTGGTCTTGTATACTAATCTCACAACCTCACTCCTTTATTATCTTATCTATACTAGACATGCCAACTTATGAGCACCATTTTCATCATATCCACTGAACTAATAAACTTATATAAAAAATTAAAATGTATTAAAAGTATTTTAAAACACATCCACACACTTGGATTCATCCCTAATCTATGATAACACATCCCTAATCACTTTCTCACTTTTACTTGGTTTCCTCATTATTTGCACCATTAAGATTTTTTAACGATAGGTCAACATGTATGACTAGTTTATAAGAAATGAGGGATATAACATGATCATAAACCACCATTTACATAAGATGAAAGTCCCAATATTCCACTTTCATCTATTTATCAACTTTGACTTGGTCAAATTTGACTTCTACAATAAATCTTTGAGAAATAAGGCCCTTTTTATAGTGTCCACTCACTCACTTGACAAAACAATCACACTTGGATGTGCATAGGAGAGTTGAATACATTATAAAAAAAAAAAAAATCATTTCAAACCATTTTGAGTACTTTATAAAAATATATTTCTCATTGAGTCACTATTAGGGTTATTTGAGGGTTTAAACCATCTTTCAGTCTTAATGATCATTCATAAATATCATCCCTTTATTCTAGAAACCAATTATTGTAAATTTTAAATAAGACCCTTCCAAATCTACCATGAGTATATTAGGTTCCCATGTATAGGTTACATGTGCCAATGAGCAATTCAAAGTTCTTCTCAGGTTGAGAACCCTTCATTCTAAGCACATGAGAGACCTCAAAACACTTTTCATGCCTTTTCTTGCAAATGTTGACCTCAAATTTGGTAAACATACCTGAAACAACCTATCACACCCTTTAAAATGATCACATGCTCATTATTTCCATGAAAACTAAACCTCATACCTAATTAGTCCATGTTTTCTTTCTTTGCTCTCTAGGCTTTGACATACAAGAGACATTAGGCCTTGAAATAGACCTTATAACCATTTTACAAGTTGTTAACACCTCATATACATCATAAAACCTAATACCATGCTCGACCATTGCCATAATTTATTCATATTCCTTGAGAATACATTATGACACCTCATTAGGTTATGTAGGGTCTAGAACTAGTCTAGTTACATACTTGGGCTTAAGGTCTTACTCCTGTAAGTTCACCTTCAAACTCCTCTTAGTGATCTAATGCCTCAAATTAATGTCAAAAAAACCTCATACATCCTCTTATGCCTCTGTGCATTCATTTCACTAGGTCACTAAGCTCATATCTCCTCACAGGGTCTCTTCATGTTATAACCATGTCATGACTAGGCTTTTCAAGCATTTAGAGCTAAAAAACTCATCTTGAATCATTATTTTATTATTTTACACATTTTTAACATGTATTTCATGCTAATTATATAATATCATACATTTTTACATACCTCTCCATCATCAGCATGCACATGCTTATGATATGACTATGCTTGTTATGACTAGGCTTCTGAAAAAACATGTACTGAAGGATTGGTACTAAAACATGCTTACCTTATTCTAACCTTAACACAAATCTTAGAATAATAATTATGTTGCCTTAAAATTATCTCTTAATATAGAGATAATAGGTTCATTTGAATTCTCTCTTAATAGAGAGACAATAGGTTGCCTTCAAATTCTCTCTTGTCACATGGCTTCCTTATCACATTAGGTACACAAGCTCATACTTCATATGTCACTCACCATGCATCTTCACCATAAATACCTTGACATTAATGAAATAAAAATTTACATCAAATGATATCAACCTTAACATAAATGAAAAAACTTTGCAATAAACCCCCACTTTGTCATTGATGGTAAAACATTCATCAAACTGATCACTCTCATCTCCCCTAGTCTAGTCAAACTCCCTTCTTGGAATTTATAACCCTTTAAAATTAATGACAAAGGCATTACACAACTTCCATCTAGAAACACACCTTATTAAAACATAGGTTATGAAATAATATAGGAAAATTATCCCCCTTACTTCATGTATACCTCCTTCAAATGAACTCATATTTTAAGACCACTTCTCAATGCAGATCAAACTTAGTTACAGACCGAAATATATCCCCCTCAAACCAAAAAACCATAATTCTTATTATAACATAAGAGTGTCTTCATTAATCCTAATGAATTCATCTATTTCCATATGGCACTAAAATAACACCATTTCAAGAGATTCCCATATCTTCATGCTTTCACAAGACTGAATGTATTTCAATATCCTTTTAGGATTGATTAGCACTATAGGATTTATTTATTCATCAATTATTTTATCATCAATGTGATATGAAAATATTCATTCCTAACTTGATTTTATGTCTGTAGCAAGATCTATCACTGCAAATAATCCACTTGATTTTGTAGACTAATCATGACTTATCTTCACTATTTTTGGTTTTCATACATTCATTTTCCTTATTTTTTCCATTATAGGATTTACAAACTTCCTATTTTGACTTTATGACCTTCTAACTCTATTAGGACATATTTTTTTAATGTGTCTTACCTTATGAAAATTTTAGCAGACCACCTTATACATACCTCTTGACTAACATGAATTGTGAGTCCTTTCATAGTTCCATGAGTACTTATTCTTGGAGGGTATTTTACACTCTCCTTCTCTATGACCAAAATAACTACACTTAAAATATTAACCATAGAATAAATTGAAATACCTTATAACATTAGGCTATTTTATGTCTTTTCATTTTGACCTTTTTGTCTTCAACAATCTTCTCCTTGACTTGAGGTGCCTCCCTTTATTCTTCTTTAAAACCAAGACTTGTATTATGATTTGCATACTTTTGACTACTCAATATATTATATAAATCCTCAATTATATTTTCAAACTTCAAAAAGGTCCTCACCTTACTAGATGCTTTATTCAACATAGCTTTCAATGATTCTACTTCAATTTCATACCTGATGAATTCTTCCTCTTTGGCCTTTAGGCTTGCATTGACTACCTCAATTTGTGCCTCAAATTTCTTTATGATCTCATCATACTTATTAGAAGTTTTACTCATTATTTTATCAAACAATATAATTTGATCCTCATAGTCTTTAACTAGTGATCTTAGTTTGTGATTCTTTATCCTTTAGAACTTTAACTCCTCTAAGGCACTTACCAACGCTACTTTAAGGTTTACTTTAGCTTCTTATTCATCTAATTTTACATCAACCATAAGGCATTTCCCATTTCATCAGCCCTCATTTTCTAATTATATGGCCATGAACAAGGATTTATTATTTTCATGTTCAGGTTCATTACTACCACCATCATTATCAAATTCACTTGAGTCACTTACATCAAAAGAGTTATCTTATTTAGTATAGAATCTCCTCTTGTTCTTGAAATTTACTTTTTTACATTCATACTTCCTTAATTACTTCTTGTTTTTGTCAAAATTATAGGCCTTCTTATCATCTTCATGATGTTCATCATGTTCTTCATGCTTAGTCTTATCCTTGTTAGGACACTTGGATGTAAAGCGACCAATATTTCCATAGTTTAAACATTTTAAGGGTAGATTACCCTTGTAATTACCTAATCCAAACCTCAATTTCCTTGTAAACATGGTTATTATTTGATCATAATCACCATATAAACATTCATCATCCTTGACCTTATTGTATTTTTATTTATTCTAAACTTTGAAAGATGCTTTCTTTTTGAGAGGTATTCCTTCATTTATTCTCATCTCATAGGTAGTCAAGATGCCATGAAACTCATCCATCTCTAGCTTATCCAAATATTGAATCTCTTCTACTATAGACACATTAGAGTCAAACTTAGGAGTTAGTGATATAAATACTTTTTTTAACAATAGTATATTATTGCACTTCTCCCAATCCTTTAATTACATTGAAAACTTCATCAACCCTCAACAAGTAAGATGTAATGGTTTCATCTTCAAGATTTCAAATTGTCTTTGGTATGTCAATAACTTGGACATATTTACCTTGGTATCCCCTTTATAAATAGTATTCAACTTTTATCATATATATTTATTTTATTCATATTGAATTAAATTCATAAGCTATACCTATAATAAGCTATAAAAAAATGGCATTCATTGCCTTGGAGTTACTTTCACTAGCTTTCTTACCTATTACATCAGTTGGTGGAATAGGAAGAACACTATAGCCATCCAAAAATGACTACCAAATATCATTACCTTGAAGCATTAAATATATATTAATCCTAACATTCTAAAAGGCATAATTATATCCATTGAGTAAAACATCCTTACTGGTATAGAGACTACCTTGAGCTTGTTGACTATCCATCCTTGCTTCTAAGATATCCTTTAGGATTTTATACCTAAATAAAAAGACCATGATATGATACCAAATTTTGGAATAAATATGATTTATATGGGGATTAATTTTTATTTAAAACCTTTATTTCAATTCGTACTTAATCATTCATGAACATTCATTTAAGCATGTAGATTAAACAAAGCATAAGCAATCAACTATACAAGTATGAAATAAGATTACAGAAGTCAACACACCATATATATGGGAAAAAATCAAGGATAATAAAACCAAATGATATATAAGAATTTAATAAAATCCCATAAAACAAACACTAACTTTAGTGAATACCAATTTCACATGGAGCATCAACCCCAACTAGTTAAGCACCAACTCAGTTAGGCTTTAACAAGCACCCACTTGCAAGGAGGCACCAACCCCCCTAGATGAAATAACACAAAATAATCCACCCAAAACCCTTGGTTACCTTCAAAAAATTTATTTTCACATAAAGTATATGATTATATCCTTCTTTAGCTCATTTCTCTCTTCAAAGCCTCTTAAACTACCTTTTAGGCTTCTTCGCTCAGTTAGGTCTCTTCAAGAATGATTAGGTCATATGAAATTGATATTAATATGAAAAAAAACTTTTATATCTTCATTATATATCCTATATAATAATTTTATGGTATAAAATACCTCCTTCTACTCAACAATGTGTTATATCATTCACATGCTTTTTTCACACACCAATAGGCCTAAAATTTCCTATATTTATACAAGTCACTTGTTCATATCCTTTTTAGTCAGCCAAACACCTTTAAACATATTATTTCATCCATTAAATTGTTATTAGGACATATCATATACATTTATACAATTGTATTTTAGTCCTTTTAGGTCCGACCTACTTCACTTAGGCCTTATCTCTCTATTATGTCTAATGGAGACCTAATCCCATTAGGCCTACTTAGCACATGTTACCCTTTGATCTTATAGGATCACATTAAAAAACTTCACATAGAATTAAAATATCATATTAAACTCTAATATACCCCTTATATTCTCACATTTTTTCCATGACACTTTTTAGCTCAAACCACTACTTGAAGCACACCATTAGTATTGTTCATATTGGGCATGTGCATACTCAAAAATTCCATCTTAAAAAACATAAATGAAAACATAATTTTTCCAAAAAAACATGGAAAAAAATATATAAATAATGTACATGACCTCATTATATTTACCATATGTTTTTTACTTCACAACTCAGGTCAAAAGTACTCAAACCCTTCTCTACAAGTAACCCACTCAGAACTGCCAACTAGCCTCAAAACATAGTCATGGACAACTTGATATTCAACACCTAAAATATCACTTCCCATGAAAACTAACACTTTTAAAATATTATTTGGAATATCTAGATCATTTTTAAGTATAAATACCGTAAGGTCTAATGCCAAATATTGGTCGTGTAAACCAATCTTTTATCTTCAGTATACACAGTCAAACTTGAACCGGTCAACCCAATTTAGCTTTACTATTTCAATCAATTTCAATAATTTATAATATTTTAAAAATAATTAATATGACAATAATTTACTATAAAACAACATTATATGTATTTTATTCTATATCTCAAGGTAGAGAGCCTCCAACTTATCGCTATAACTTGCTTACCCATATCTACCAGTTTAACTTCAAACACAGTCATGGTGTTAATGACCTTTAACACCTGTGTAGACACTTTAAGATACTTAAAATTCATTTGAATTATATTATAATATAATTATACCAATTTCAACTATATAACACTATCATATGTAAATAGTGGTCTTGCATACCAATCTCACAAACACACACCTTCATTGTCTTATGTGTACTAGACATGCCAACTTATGAGCAACATCTTCATCATATCCACTGAGCTAAAAAAATTATATAAAAAATTATCATATAATAAATTTATTTTAAAACCTCTCCGTAAACTTATATTCCTCCCTAATCCATGATAACACATCCCTAATCACTTTCTCACTTCTACCTAGTTTTCTCATTGTTTGCACTAATAGGCATTTTTAGCCATAGGTCAACTTTTATGATTAGTTTATCACCCTTGATGGATATAACATAATTATAAACACCCATGGAAATAATATAAAAGTCTAAATATTCAAACATCATCTATTTATCAAATTTAACTCAGTCAACTCTGACTGTTACAATAAATCTTTGAGAAACAAGGCCTTCTTGTAGGGTCCACTCACTCACTTGACAAACCAATCAAACTTTGATGTGCCTAAGAGAGTTTCATATATTATAAAATAACTTAAATAGTTATTTAAAACCAGTCTAAGAACTTTAAAACAATATCTTTCTCATTGGGTCACTGTTAAGGTTCTTTGAGGGTTTAAACCATCTTCCAATCTTAATGATCATTCATAAATATTATCCCCTCATTCTAGAGAAAAAATATTTTAAATTTGAGTTAGGACCGTTCCCAATCTACCATTAATATCTTAGGTTACCATGTTGAGGTTACACATGCCATTGTGTTCTTTAAATTTCTTATTAGGTTGAGAACCCTTCATTCTAAGCACATGAGAGACCTCAAAACACTTTTCATGCCTTTTATTGAAAAATTTGACCTCATTATTGGTAAAAATACCCAAAATAACCTATCACACACATTAAAATTCTCACATTCTCATTATTTCCATGGAAACTAAACCTCATACCTCATTAGGCCATGCTCTCTCTCTTTGATCTCGAGGCTTTGACCTATAAAACACATTAGGCCTTAAAAAAACCTTCTAACAACTTTTAAAGATATAAAAACCTCATATAAATATCATAAAATGTATTAAAATTCTCAACCACTACCATAATTTCTTCATATACCTTGACAATACCTTATGACACCTCATTAGGTCAGGCAAGGTTTAGAACTAGTCTAGTTGCATACTCAGGCTTAAGGTCTTACCCTTGTAATTTCACCTTGAAACTCCTATGAGTTATCTAATTCCTCAAATTCATTAAAAAACAAACTCATACATCCTCTTATTCTTTTGTGTATTCATCTCACTAGGTCACTAAGCTCATATCTCCTTATAGGGTCTCTTCATGCTATGACCAGTGTCATGACTAGGTTTCTCAAGAATTTAGAGCTAAATAACTGATCTTGAAACATTATTTGATGATTATACACCTTTCTCACATGCCTTTAATGCTCCTTAGACAATATAATACCTTTTTACATACTTATCCATTCTCATCATGCACATGTTCATGATATAATTATGTTTACTATGACCAGGAATCTTAATAAACTTGTACTCAAGGACTTGTACTCAAACATTCTTACCTTGTTATGAACCTTGAAATTAAAATTACAAGAATCATAAAGTTGCCTTAAAATTATCTCTCAATATAGAGACAATAGGTTATATTCAAATTCTCACTTGTCAAATGGGTTCCTTATCACATCAGGTACACAATCTCATACCTCACAGATCACTCACCATGCATTTTCACCAAATGCACCTTGACATCAATGACAACACTTCTCAATAGATATGACACCTACACATGTTTTTTGCTAGTACCAATAGTTTTATGTATCATATTCTAAGTTCTAAGGTACCTATGATCATCCCTTGGATGAGATAATAGTTTAACCTTTTATTTTTAAATATTCCAAAAAAAAAAATTAAATATTCTAAAAACCTAATAAAATTAAATATTCAAAAGATATATATATAAATATTCAAATAATTCAAAAATGTAAAATTATTTAGTGTTCCCATGTTTATTATCTCTTTGGCATCTATGTTGTATGATTTATGTTATAATATAACATATCATTTCAATTATATATACATATATGTTTCATGAATCTTTGAGTGTGATACAAAGATACTTAAGACACATGATATATGGACTTTTATAAGTTGGACCTCTCTTTTATCCATGTCATATAGTACATTGGGGGAATTTTATTCTTTGATCATGATTGATAAAAATTACATATATTTTATAATAATTTATACATTATCATGTTTGAGATTATATACTAACAATTACACTTGTCTATATCCATTCTCATATTTTTCATAATGTATTTGATATGTCATTTTACATAACATTTTTTGCTATCACATATATGAAAAAACTAATATGGTATGCTCATGTTGGTTGCTTATGGTTCATATATTTTTCACTTCCTTGAGTTTTTATTTTCAAGATTATTGTCTTTTTTGTGGAACATTTGAATATGTTCCTTGCTTGTTGTACCAAGTTCCATTGTATGTTGATTGGACATTTGAATATGCCATTCCTTTTGATTGTGTGGAATTTGAACATGCCTCTTTTATGTGGTCTCCTTGGCCCATTATTTTCATTACATTGAGTTCTCTTGTGTGTTTGCTTGATTGTTTGTTGAGCTTGTATGGTTACTATCTAGACATTGACATGATCCATATAATGCACTGTAGAATTTGATGTGATCAAATAATGATATATTCATTGATAAATATAATTAGATATGTTATCCATATATGTTACATGATCCATACACATATTATATATCACCTTATCCTTTTGATGTAAGGTACCTACCATATTCTATTTCTCTCACCTCAAAGGTGGGGGGGGGAGTATCAGTGGGGGTATGTCCTAGAAGCATGACCTCTACATTTTTCATAGTTTCCATATTCTAGTGGGGGAATACCATAAATTCATAACCTCCACACTTACACACTTAATGAGTGTATTCATATTTTAGTTTGGGCATGTCATAAAGACATGACCTCCACACTTACATAATTTCTAGTACAGTTTCATGATTCAAACGTATAATTGGGTTAGAATCATATACATTGCATTGATTTTACATAGATTTTAAATATATTTTTTCACATTTATGTGACATATAATCTAGTTGATACATATTATAGGTGCATATAACTTTTTATTGCACTAAAAATTACAAAATTTACTAATTATACTATTCACTAGGATTTTTGATTACACATAGATGTACTATTATCAAGCCTTTTATACTACAATAGTTGGTTAATTTTATAATTTGAATTGATTAAATCATTCAAACTCACTATATTTATAGGTTTGAGTGATTAAATCATCCAATCTCACTAGATTTATAGGATGAGTTGATTAAGTTACTCACCCACCACCATATTATATATTCACACTTGTGTTGTGTTATTGAGATTTAATGATATCAATGGTTGTGTCATAACTCATCCATGCACTAGACTGGGGCCATAATACCTTAAAATATTCCTATTCAAAATATCAAAGGTTTAGGTTTTAACCTTTTACAAATATAATGTTTTATAAAAAATAATCTATACTAATTCAAATCATCAAGAGGCAACAAGGTTTCATCGACACGTGTGTACTCCTTCCTTACTCTCTTTATTTTTAATCATTTTAAATTATTTAAAAAAATTATATTATATGCATTGATTTACATTGTAACATGTTATTGGTTATAGTTTATACACTAGCAAAGTACTTAAAAAAGGTTAAAACAAATTCAAGGTGATTTGTACACACCCATGTATGCATTTATTTTATTTATAATAGTAATTTTATCATTATGCATTATGTAGTCATATAAAATTTGAAATTGGATGACTTAATCATGGCTAATATCACCCAATCCATAGGTCTTTCTACTTACTTACATAACCCTTCTAAGCTATTCTTTCACTAATTCATAGTCATCCACAACCTTCTAGACTTATCCCTTATAGACCCAGGTAGTTATTTCAATCCTAGTTCCATCCCCCCATGTCTCATTACTTTAGGATAAAAATTCCCAACTTGGATAGGAGTACTAAAACCTAGGGTGTCTTGATTTTGGCACTATTATCTAAGTTCATTTTTATTCATAACATTCAGATTCTTTCATATCCTTATCCTTTTCCTTGTCAGCCTAACATGAATTCATTTAAACCATGCTTATTAATTTTACTATAAAAGGACATTTAAAGTCCATTTATAAGGGTTGGAACTCATTTACAAGAGAGAATCAAGAATACAAGCAAGTACACTCAAGCACTCAAGTATTCTTCCCTGTTCTCTGCATATAACCTTTCAAGATCATTTCAAGCTTATTCAAACCTTTTCACTAGTCTCTATCCATTTGAATTACACATAGTTTTGCATCTAGTTGCATTTATCATACACAATTGCACCAAGCACTTCAATAAGAGAACTAAATTAGTTTGATCCCTCCTCATAGTATTAATATGTAGGTAGCATGCCCACATACAAGGTTTGAAGCGCATCTAATGCATCATTTTCACATTAACCCCTTCTCTATATTTTCCAAGTTTCCATTCAAGTTTAAGAATAAATATATCTTAGGGATTTAAAGATTTGAAACAAATACACAATGAGTTCCATAGGCTTCTAGGCTTTGATATTTCATTAACAAAGTAACATAAGCCTGATAAATAGAACCCAAAAAGCTCAAACCACTTGTATAATAGTGTCAAATAACAAGGTGTCCCACTTTTAGTGCTCTTATCCAATCTAAAAATGAAATTTAAGATCTAGTTTTTGATAGTTTTCTAGTCCTACTCCTCCAATATCAGACCTTGTCTCAGTTTGGATCATTTAGAATAACCTAATTTATATTTTTATTATTTATTACTATATTTAGAAAGTAAAAAAGTAAAAATATATTTACACAAATTAGTATCTTAATTTTTTCATATTATTTATTGATTTACTTTGCTCAGACCTATTTATTTAAGTAGGAATAAAACCCCATTATTTTGAAAATAATAAAATAGTTGGTGAACCTGACTTCAAAATTTTCACAAAAACCCTAAAAACCCTAGGGATAATTATTTCTAATTTTTTTCAATAATTTATTGATTTTTAATACATTTAAAAATCATAAATATATAAATTAATTGTAAAAATACTACATATTTTGTTAAAACCCTAGTTTACACATACTAGGTCCTTCTTGCATAAAAACACATTCCAAACACTAGGAAACATATATTGCTAATCTTAGAAATATTTTTTGATTTTGATTAAATTTGTCAAGTAAAAGTCTACAAATTTTCTCTAAATTTTTAGAATTATTACATTAATTTAAAAAAATTCATTCAAAATCCCTAGTTACATCAGCTAAACTCCCAATTACTTTCTGATACTTTTTAAATTAATTTTTGAATTTTTAGTTGCATATCAAACATAGAAAATCAATTTAAAATTCAAAAATTAATATTATTTTTCATTAATATTTTCAAAAAGTCATTAGTTGCATGTGATAGAACCTATTGGCTTTTTGAGGTATCACCTTACATATTCAAGAGCTCCGTATCCTTTTTGTGTAAATTCTAATTAGATATTTTTAGGAATTTGCATTTATTATATTTAATACTTTACTTTTATAGCACATTTACTATTAAAACTTATTTCAAAACATTAAATCACATTATAAATTGTTTTCTTACTTTTACAATGGCCTAATATACTAGTTTTGATGAAACTGATAAAAGAGAAATTCATGAACTCTTAGCAAAACATCTAGTTATGTAAGATGACATGCTTAGAATTATTAAGAGGAAAAAAAAAGTGAACAATGGTAAATCTTCTCAAAACATAAAGACAAAAATTATAAATGACACTACTTGGGAAATTATGTCTCAACAACCCCCTATAGTAGCCCAACCTTCTTCTATGCCACCAACTATAGCTAGTACATCCCTATCTCCTGATGTGGCAACCCTTATGCAAGAGATAAGATCTCTTCAATCTAATGTGAAATATATTGATCAAGGTACCACTAGACCTACATAGGCTTTAGATTATTTTTCTCTTCTAAATACACCATTGGTACATCATATTACTTCTACACCCTTGCCACAAGGTTTTGTTCAACCCAAGATAACTCTTTATGATGGCAAGGGTGATCCAGAGACACACTTGAGATATTTTCACGTAGCATGTTTGGATTATGTACCCAATGATTAGATACTTACCAAGCTATTTCCACAAATTATAAAAGATTATGATTTACAATGGTTTTACACTCTGTTGAATCAGTTGATCATGGCATTCAATTCCTTAGTAGACATTTTCCTAACACATTTCAATATCAACATTGGTGATAAGGTTCCATAAAATCAAATTTATCAATAGAAACAATGACCAAATGAGCATCTCATAGGCTTTTTTCTTTAGTATAATACCATCTTGGTTATGATGAATAGTTCCATGGTAGATCACGAATTATAAGACCTCTTTAAATAGAGTCTTCTACTATCACTTCATAAATCAATCATGTTTAAATGATTCTCTTCCTTCACTAAATTGTGTCATACACTTAAGGAAGGAGAAGTCAAGCTAATTTCAATGGGAAAACTTAAGTAATCAAGTATCTTAGACACAAAAAACAAGAGTAATATACAAGGTCAAAATCAATGATAATAAGAATCAAAATCAACCAATAGTCAGTGTGACTTCATAGGCCCCTCAGCATGTGGTTTTATCAACACCTCCACGTTGTGCATTTACCAATCTTCCAATTTCTCCAACTAGGATTTTGTAGAAGTTATTATAATGTAACAACATCACTCTCCCTCTTATCTATAAAGTTGACCCAACAAATCCTTTTCCATGTGGATATGATCAACATGTATTTTGTGATTTTCATAGGGTACTAGGCCAAAGAACAAACATATGCATTAGTTTGAGACATAAGATATAGGACTTGATAGATGATAATCTACTTGATTTGGACATTTTAGTTGAGCCTTCAAAGGCAAAGCCAACACAATATAAAGCTTTGAAAATATTCATAGATCTATTTCCACAACATTATAAATAGGAAAAAGAGAACACCTCAGGTGTTCACCATACATACCATGCACATCCTCCACCAGCTACATACAAGGCACCTTCAATTGAGGCACATCCATTGAGAGCTATGATAGATGTGTATGAGTCCAGAGTTGCAGCTAGACCTTTAATATATTTTTTATATCAAGAGATTATGGAGGATAATACAGGTTATAATGTACTTTTTATCAGAGCACATATTCATAACTAGCCTATTTACAGTGTGCCTATTGACAATGGTTCCAACCTTAACATGTGTACCTTGACACTATTAAAGAATTTGGGTTATTCAAAGTAAGATATCACTCTGATAGACATAGTTATCAATGGTTTTAGTGGGCATATATAGAGTTCATTTGGGCAAGATAGTACTTACACTATAGGTTAGTCCCACATATTTGGGAACACCATTCACTATAGTTCCTAATGCAAGAGTTTTTGACATATTACTTGGTTAACCATGGATTCAAAAATGTAGGGTAGTACCTTATACAATTCATATATTCATGAAATTCATTCATTCTAATCAAGTTATTATAGTCGATTAGAGTTCCTTATGAGTCACCACTCCCTACTTTAGAGCCCTCTACTAGCTTACAAACACCAGCTCTAGTTCTTCTACATGTCTCAATTTATCTTCTAGTTTTAGTTTTGCTTCCACTTTAGATCTAGCCACAATTGTGACATCCATCACTAGTATAGAGGGTTCACACACCTCCATAGTTTTAGGATTCTAGATAGCTTCCAACTACAGTGTTCACACTTGGAGTAGTTTCATTGAGGTATCATGAAGCTACATAAAGAGCACTTGTTCAAAAAGCTTCTTCTACCTCTATCTGGGTCCTTAAGATCTCTATAATTGCATCCACTTCTTAGAGTTATAATGGAACCCCACATTTGGTTTCCACTTCAAAGATTTTAGATTAGTTACAACATACATAGATTTTAGCTTCATAATCTCAGACATTTAATCATGCCTCACAATCATGCATGATTTAGTTATTCAATATAGGGCACCATGATAGGGAGTCTCATCCAAGACTTGTCAATTAGTATCATTTTATCCCAATTTTACCTGTACATAGCTTATATCAAAATACACAAATAATATAAATAACTCAATATACAAAAATATTCAAATATGTCAAAAATACCAAAAGAATTTTGATTATATGCATCATCCATGCTTTACATTACTACTATCATGTTAGGACTTACATTTTTTTTTGATGCTATTTTATGTTGATTTTTATACATTACCATGCTTCACTTGATCTCTTTTGAGTGTGTGTAGTGACATCTAGCTACTTGATTTCTTCACTATACCTTCCTACTTCTACATTCAAGACACACATCAATATACATACCCATTGAGGGCATATTCTACATGACTACACCATATAGTTTATGCCATTCCTACATTACACACTTTGAGTTATCATACTAATGTATATTCTTTTTCTAGATTACACATATTACTATATTGGCATTTCACTAGTATCTAGTACTTGTGTATTTCTTAGCATATACCTAGTCTTGTACTACACATGTTTTACACACTTTCATATTTTCTTTGATTAGTTAGATGTGATTCTACCTTTCTAGTTATTACATGATTTCCCCTCTTACTTAGCATAGCTTGTGTAATTGCATTTCTAGTTACTACTTGTCTCATGTTTGTACCTTAGGACATTTGTCAATGTCCTTTTATTTTATTCAAGATTATGCCTTAGGAAATTTTGCAATGTCCTTTAATTTTACTATTACATGTGCCTATGGCCCTTGTACCAACTTTTTTTGTTTCACTTATATGTGTATGTGGCATTTGAACATTCCTTCTATGTTTGCTTTCCATTTTGAGTGACATGTGCTCATGTCCCTTGTTTGCATGTCCCCTTAGCCAACCTTGTATGATTATTGCTTCTTGATTTATATGATTATCCATGTTTTTAATGCAATGATCCATATCATGCATTTACCTTACTTTTTTGGATGCCATGATGGACATCATGCTCCATTCCTCCTTAACAACTAGCAACTAACATCTAACATTTCTAATTCTAGTTAAGTACTTTACACATGATTATACATTATCACATCTATCTAGGAATACCCTTATTGATCTAACACTCTCTCAATATAAACATTGATATATCTATATATATCTTGTCAAATATCATTGCTATATCATGTATCTATGAAGCTTAACATACTTGCAAGACTCTTTCTTCTAAGGACAGTCATTATAGGTTCATCATTCCTATGCTTAGAAGAGGGGGGAAAACAAGGGTTTTATCATAGCGATAAAAGCTTCTAATAGTCAAAACAATAGAATTTAACTCACCTAGTTTAGAATCTAGAGGTCAAACTAGTTAGAGCAAAGCAAAAAAATAGTGATAATTCTATATCAACAACTAGTTTCAACACAGCAAAACGGTGCCAAAAACAAACAATAGTGTCAAACATAGGGGTGTTCTCATTTTATAACTCATATTCAAGCAAAAAAATACTCAATTTATCTATAAATAGTAAAAAGGTGAAGTTTATATATGGTTTTTACACATCCAAATCAATTAGAATCAATAGTTCAGTATAGTTTTCTTAGGAAATACAAATATAGGGGGTTATCATGTGCAGCATGATGGTTCTCAATTTTAGTTTTAGATTATGTATTTGACATAACTTATAGATTATAATACATGTTATAGACACTAGTGATTGGGGGCAATGTGCATGGCACATTGGTCTTCTTTTATTTCTAAGTTTAGTTTATTATCTAGGCAATATCAACAGTTGTGTGCCTCACTCCATCTGTAGGTGGTTGGCATCAATTTAAAGTTTAACTTTCATATAAGTTTAAATTTTCAAGTACCTAATTTCCTAATTTTTCTGTCATATAATCCTAATATATCAATTTTAGAGTGGCTTTCGTACAAACCTAACCTCCATCCTTTGAAATGGCCAAGAGTGGCCTACTTTCTAACATATATTTAGGCTATCCATACCACATTTTTATATTTATATAACATATTTGGGATCCATGATCCATCTCATATGACATCCATTTTATATTTATACCACTTCATAGCTTCACTTTAGGGGGAAACAATGGAGCCAAAGGGATAGCCTTTATATTCTTGAGCCACTTATTCAGAGGGATTAGACACATAGTCTAGACGTTGATTAACACACACATGACTCATTAAATTCACTTAATTGGTGATGATGGAGCCAAAGGGACAAAATTAACATTATTTATCCACCTTTTATGGAATTGAGCACTCAACTTCATTCATGATATTACTCTTGATTCAACACATACCCAACATCATCTAGTACAATCCAACATCACAACAATTTTTGTATTGGTTCAAATACCTGATGAGATGTATTCATTCTTTTATCTTCCTATTAATCATTTTTTGTAAATTATTATTTTATATATAGTGTATTTATTAAAAATTGATCTTATTTTATGTTTTTATTATAGATTCACACTTCACAACATGCTCTCTCTATGCATATCCAACATCACACAGTTTCATGAGCTTCTCCCTTATAGGTAAGTTTACGTATGATTTTTACATTTCTTTACCCTATTATTTCACTTTGCTACATCAATACAATAAATGGGGGAAATTATAGTCATATAAGATGAAAAATTGGATGAATTAAGCATGGCTAATGACACCCAATCCATAGGTCTTCTTACTTGCTTACATAACCCTTCTAGGCTATTCTTTAACTGATTCCCAGTCATCCACAACCTTTCAAAATTAACCCTTACAGACCCAAGAAAATATTTTAGGCTCAATTCCATCCCCTTATGTCTCATTACCTTAGTATAAATCACCCAACTTAGATAGGAGCACTAAAACCAAAGGTGTCCTTATTTTAGCACTATTATCCAAGTTCATTTTTGGTCCTAACAATCAGATTATTTTGGATATTTATCTTTTTCCTTTTCATCCTAACATGAATTAATTTAACTAATGATCATTAATTTCCGTATAAAATACCATTCAAATTCCATTTATAAGGGTTGGTACTCATTTACAAGAGAGAAGCAAGAATGTAAGTAAGTACACTCAAGCAATCTTCCTTATTCTCTACATACAACCTTCCAAGATAATTTCAAGCTAATTCAAATCTTTACACCAGTCCCTAGCCATCTAAAGTACATCTAGTTTCATTTATCATACACAATTACACCAAGAACTTCAATGTGAGAACTACATTAGCTTGATCCCTCTTCAGAGTATTGGTATGTAGGCAGCATGCCCACACATAGGGTGTGAAGTGCATCTAGTGTATCCTTTTCACACTAACCCCTTCTCTATATTTTCCAAGTTTACATTCAAGTTAAAGAATAAATATATCTTAGGGATTTGAATATTTGAAATAGACACACAGTGAGCTCCATAGGCTTCCAAGCTTTGATAGTTCACTAACAGGGTAACACAGGCATACTAAATAGAACTCAAAAAGCTTAGACCACCTAGACAATAGCACCAAAAAAGGACTATAACACTAGATAGTAGGGTTTCCCACTTTCAATGCTCCTATCCAATCTAGAAATGAACTTCAAGATCTAGTTTTTGATACTTTCCTAGTCTTGCTCCTCTAGTATAAGACCCTATCTCAGTTTGGATCATTTAGAATAAGCTAAGTTATATTTCTCTTATTTATTAATATATTTAGAAAGGACAAAAGTAAAAATATATTTACACAAATTATTAGATTAATTGTTACATATTATTTATTGATTTACTTTTCTTAGACCTATTTATTTAACTAGGAATAAAACCTCACTATTCTAAAAACAATAAAACACATTACTAGATTAAAGGGGGGAATGTAGATACTAAAACGAAATCTTTATAGCATCTCATTCTTGTACATTTGACAAATATCATTTAGGGCTATACCTTTTATTTCTAGACCTATTTACTAATAAAATGATTACATTCACCATCTTATTGTGCCAAAATGATTATCTATTATTTAGATCCATATCATTCTGATGACACAAGTCTTTTATACTACACAAAAAGCTTCAAATTAGATAAACATCCTTCACTATTAGTTTTAGATTCATTCCTATTTTTTAGCCTTCTATACACTACCAACCATAGAGGGACACTAGTATTGACAATAGTGTCTAGATCCTTATATAGTGTCCATATGCCAAAATTCATCCAAATTTAAAATCTTTTAAAACCTATGGGTTGGCCTATTTGTCTTAATTAAGACTATTTTGAGATATTTTCAAAATGTGTGGCATAAATATAAGTATAAGTCTTTTTATTCTTCATCTAATAAATATGAAATAAGCACATACAAAATCTTATTCAATCAATTACAAAACTAAGTTATTCTACCCTATTTATCCCTATTTATTTATCAGACATAGGAGCAGTAAAAAAATGTGTGAATAATTTAAATAGTATCCCACAAGTGATATTTTTAAAATTACAAGGTAGATCATTGCATGAATCTTCATCTGTTATATTTCATCCTTATACACACATACTCCCACACATAGGGGATAAATACATAATTTTGAGGCCCTCCTTAGAGTATTACCTATGTGGGCAGTGCTTAGTGATAGAGGTATCATTGAGGTCAGCTCGACACGATAATCCCACTAACCAATTTTTTTAAAAATCATCATAGTAGTTAATAAGGGTGAATAACTAGGGTTTGATTAATTAACAAAGAGCAATAGCATGTATCCAACATATGAATATATCAATATAAAGGTGACAAAAAACCCAAAATAAGAAAGTTAGTTTCATTGAGATATAGTCATTATTTTGTACTAGACACCTAAATATAATCAAACATTAGCATCAATGATAGTGTTCAGATCTAGTGGTAGTGTTTTTAGATATAGAAGTATAATTTCTAAAATTTGATAATTGATCTAGAATATTGATCTTGTATACTTTCTACATGTTTTTAGTTTAGATCTTCTTGTGCATATTAAACTTAGCTAAGTATCATTTCTATTTAGTATTGTAATAAACTAAACATATTTTGAATTTTGTACTTTCTATATTTAGCATATCTTAGTATTATAATTCATATTATGCATATATCTAAGTTTACAATTAACTGGCCTATTATAGATGATTTTATCACCCTTGTGCTTGAACTATTATATATTATTAACCCTATCCCATATATATCAATGTATGGTTAAATAATATTTTATTATTTAAATTCTTTAGAACTATAGTATGATTTATCCTATGATTGATATGCAAATAGGGATGAATAGGGAAGAATAACTTAGTTATCCACTTTTATTTTTAGTGGTATGTATAAGTTTTTAAGGTGATTTATTGGTGTCCAAATTAATTGGCTTTAACTTGTATTTATACTAGTTATTTTTATATTATATTTTGTAAGGGTTAATTAACTTCTTAGGTTGACCCATACAAATCAAACTATTTGAAAATTTGAGTGTTTGTATGACAAGGACACTTGCGTAGGAATAGTGAAAGTAGCATCAATGTTATTATATTATTTTGAACGTAAATATATAGGAAGGAGGACACTTTTTAAGGTTGTTTAACTAATAGTGGAGGATATATATATCATATTTTATGCATTTTTTGGGTTACATGTGATTTAAATAATTAAAATATTAGGTTGGACTAAGAACTAAGCATTTAGGACCAATAAGGTGGTGAATGCAAGCCTTTTAGATACAAAGAAGGTAAAAATTCAAGGTCAACCCTTGATTTATATTTGTCAAGTGTACAATGCTAATTTAACATATACATCTAGATTTATATTTTCCCATTCCCCCTCCCCCATTTAATCTAGTAATGCATAAGGATGAAATTAATAGGTTAAAATAAATAAAATCATAATATGGTGTGTTAAACACACCTTGTCTTTAATTGAGACCCACTTGAATATTTTTTATGTGTAACTAAAAACAAGATCATGTTACATGTGTAATTAGTGCATATAATTTTAAATTGAATAATTGAAATTACCTGAAATAAAGAGAGTGAAGAAGGAGTACACCTATGTGTTGATGTAATCATGTTTATCATTGATAGTTTATTTTGGTAGAGATGATTCATAGCTAAAGCACTATAGAGGGATTTCCAATTTAATATTGAATATGTAAAGAGGGTAATTTAAGGGTGATCATGCCCTTAATTTATTATATGGATTAATTATTCCAAGTTTATTAAGAACACAAAATATCAATCACACAACTCAAGTGTATCAATATATCATATAACCATTCTAACCAATTTTTTCATAATCAAATGGTGTAACCATATCAACCTAAAATAATATAATTATTGTCATATCCATTGAGGGTGAAAAATCTCAATTTCACAACTCAAGAAAATCTAGTTATTAAAAAAAAAGACTAAAACATTGCATCTTGGTAAGGTTGGTGTATAAATGTGTGTATAATCTAAAAGTGTATTTATAAATAGGTGAATGTGTACCTTAAATGTGTATAAATTTTAAGTATTTATAAAATTATAACCTTTGATATATAAAATATTTATAATATGTATCAAAAATTTGAAATTTTTTTCCAAATATGTGCCAAATGTATATAATTTTATCCTAAGTATATACTTGAATCATGTAAACTATGTAAACTGAATCAAAATTTTCCCACTCTATCAATTGTATATATTTGGAGTCATTTATATATGACATACCCCCACTAATATGCCCCATTTTGAGATGAATGGATTGCAAAAGTGATACTTACCTTATCTCAAAAGGATAAGATAACTATGTTGTATTTGTGTGAATCATTTATTAAAAAAAACATATAGTAGTTTCATGTCAAATCATATATATATCAATTAATCTAATTATATGCATACATAATAATCCCTAAGATGCATGATATGAATCATGTAAATTTATATAAATAAAAAACTCAAAATGTAATCAATCACACATACAACAGTACTCAAATATCACACAAAAATGGATCCAATAATACCTCAAAGAAGGGACATGTTCAAATGTTGTACACTCAAGTGGAATTCATGTGTAAATGTAAACACATAAAATAAAAAATAAATAATCAAGGAATTATTTATAACAAGTAAGTAACATGTTCAAATGTTCCACAAGTAAGGTAAAGAATCAAATAAGAAGCACACTCAAGTAAGCTAGTGTATATATATGAAGTGATGAGATATAAGCATGTCATACTAGTCCATGCATACATATGTTAGTAAAATGTCATATATAATAGCATATAAAATACACTTTTTAAGATAAAAACATGAGTATAGGCATGTCTAAGATATATAATCTCAGTAAGATAATGTAAAATGATTAGAAAATAATATTAATATATATCAATCGTGATCATATAAATGAAAGATACCCCTAATATAGTGTATCATGTTAGAAGAGGAAATATACTTCATTTTCATGCTCTATTATCATGGGTCTAATGTATTCCTATATCAAAATTAAGTACCTATGAAACATATATGCATATATAAATTATATGCTATCTACTAACATAAAGTAAACACCATATGCAAAAACTAGTAAAATGTAGACACTATTTATGAATTATATAACACGTCAATCTTATACACTTTTAAAATATAGAAATTAGTTGTTCCTCTCAATTATATACCTTTCATGTTGTCACTTTAAGTTTCACCCTTTGGACAAGTGGTTTCAAGGCTTCTCCCTTCAATTGAAACAATGGAAATACTCCTTAGGTTATGGGTGACCTTATGTGAGCAATGAATATCCAAAGAGGTCTGGTTCCCCTAGTAAATCACCTAAAATATGACTAATTATGCTTATACAACAAGGAAAAAGGATAAGAGAACAATATAAAAAACTGATCATAAAATAAAAAGGTGATGCACCAGAATTTAGATGTCTTCCACACGATTATAACTTACACAATGAAATGGATTAAAACTAGAATATAAATTTACTACTAAAAAATAATACTCCTAAGTTTTCCAATATGGAGGTTGTATTTTATGCATTGATCAAGAGGGATAATTAGGAGGTCTAAAACAAGATTAGATGAAAGTTTTCCACACCTAGACTATGCAAATATAATTGACACACACCATATGACCTAAAAGAAGATAATTTACATACAAAGATGCAAGGATGAAGAGGAAAAATACAAGGAATTTGAAAACTATCACTACCCTTCATCAACAATACATCATAAGAATACTCCAATGCAAGCTTGAGAAGGCACAAATCAGTTTTTTCTTCATTCTCAGGTAATGAGAAAATGTTCAAACTTTAAAACCAAAGCTTGAAAAAGATTATTATTACAAAGAAATATCTATCCTCATATAGAAATGAATAAGGAGAGAGAGAGGAGGGAGAATCTTCAAAAGAGGAAAATTGTACCACATTCATTGTTCATGAATAGTGTTCACATGTGAAAGTGCTTGTCCATGGTCAAAAGGTGGATCTTTGATTTGTACATGATCAATCACTTGCATGTGATTCCATATCTTTTCCCCCATTCTCACATGTGTGATCCCAAGAACATGATAACTTCTTGTTATCATTAAAATATTCTAAGATAGATTAAAATCAATTTTTTACTTATATAAGAAAATAATGGAGCCATCCAAAGAAATTTGTCCCACTTTCATATGGGAAAACAAACACATGTGAAGACATTTCATAATTATGAATCCATCCAAAAAAATTCACCCCAATCTTGTCATATAATTTTTTACTCTTAAATATTCCTTTTGGGCCATGTCACATCTCCCAAAATACACCTCACCACTATGCTACATCACAACTATGTCACATCACCATGCACAACCACCATGAATAGTGACTACATGAATAATGTTTGGTAGATAGTAATCTGTCTCCAATAGTAAGAATTGTGTGATCTCATGATGATATAGAAAACCTTGAAACCATGCTACAACCAAATGGTGACTGGAAATAATTAACATTACTAGGGACCTCTATAAAATTGCTTACATGTTAAGTAAAGACCAATCACCTTATGTAGTCCATTGGGTATGGAGTCATGAAAATAATCATAAAATATGATTTAGAAATGATAAAATTTATTTTAAATTCCTTATAAAATACTAAAATTAGATAATTCACCCTCAAATAAATAATAATACATGTGCAAAAGCACTTAGGTAATTGAAAACTACTATAACTACAACCAAACATGTCCACACAGGCACTTAGAGGAAATCAGAATAAAAACAACTAAAAATGTGTATAAATAACTTGGAGGAATGAAAAAAGACACTAAAATACTATGTAAAAAGTGATATTTCATCTTAGTCATCCTGGATCAAAGAAAAAATTCTTGGAATCTCCTTGATTCCATGTGAACCTATCTCCATATGAATGATAAGAACTCATGAAAGATTGTGATTGGAATGGAAAATATGAATTATAAAGATTGATTAAGGTCCTTAGGTCATTTATTTTGAGCTTATTATCAATATGTATCAGACCTTTATTGATTGGAAGATCTAATTTTAATGACCTATTAGAACTAGAAATAGAGGTGATGATGTCATGAGGCTTGATAATAGCCTCAAATTCTTCCATAAGAGTGTGGTTTTGATGCCATGTGTATTCAAGACATTATTAATTATCATTAAAGTTTTAATAAATTTATAAACTAAAAAATCACATTCATCATTCTTAATAAGGTTTGGAACAATGTCAACCTCTACATACAATAAATAGTTGCCTAAAGCAACCTTTTCAAGAAATTGTTACAGCCAAATTTTGGACGTTCATAAAAATCTTCATGAAGATTATAGGTGATAAAAAATATTTCCTTTATTATTTTATAATTATATAATTCATGTTTTTCAACCACTCATTCATCAAGAAAAAGATTAGGAATACCTTCAAGAAGAATGACTAGGTCTCTGAAACTTGGATGTTATGCATCTAATACAATTGACATTAACAATGCTTGGCATGTAAAGCTATATATTAAATTCAGAAAGAGGTTTTGAATTTATTTTATTCTTAGCACCATACATTATTATTAAAAACAAATATGACCAATCTAAAGAAAGGTACCCTTTATTCTTTGTTGTGAAGTCTCTTGACAAACATAATGCAAAATAAGGTGGCAAATCAATTACCATAACATCTTGAAGAATAGAAATACTTGGGAAATAATGTAAAATCAAATCCAAACCTTTGATCACTCCCACTATATTTTTATCTATCCCATGTATTTGAAACATTCCTTTTACATTTGGCTCATATTTCAATCCAAGCTTATCTATTATCTATTTGGTTAAAAATATGCTACTAGCACCACTATAAACCATAAAATTATGAACTACATTGTTTAAAATAATAAAATATAGGTATAATTGAGGTATTCTACCATGGTTTTACTTTAAAATTTATTGGTTTTACCTTATCTTTAATGGGATGCACTTCTTACTTAATAGGTTATCTAAATTTGGTGAGAACCACACCTTCCTTCTTTGTTGGTCCAATTGAGATATGGAGATTATAGAGATCTTGTTGAAGTAAATATTTTTATTCCATAATAGATAAAGTTTCCCACATTGATATTATCACATGTGATTTCTTCATTTGGTCTATAATTTTGAGATAATAACTTCTAACCTTTGGTTGCCCCTTTGGAACAATAGTATTCTCTTAACTATGATGAATTTGAGACACTATGTTGCCTCCATTATTATGATTTTTTTGATTTTACTGCACTTTTGGGTTTGTAAGAGGTTTTTTAGTCTTTTTATAATATGAATAAGATAAATCATGAGTTTGTGTTACCTCTTTTTTATCATCTATTTATCTCCTTTTAGCTCTTGTGATCATTACTAACCTATTTGTATTCTCTTCCTGATTTATGTCACAATGGTCTCTTTTTTGCCATTTCAATAACATAGAATTAACATTCCCTTGACCATCATGAAGATACATTTGAGGTGGAATTTTATATTTTGTCAGTTGAGGAATCACCATTCCTTGCACAACTAGAGCCTAATTCAACACTCCATTTGGGTATGAAGATTAACTATGGGTTTGGTTACATGGAGTAAACCATTCTTTATCTTGCATGAGGTTGTTTTGGATAAGAAAGCTATCTTTTGAAGAGGAGAAAATATTTGGATCAATAGTGGTATATATCCTAGTTTGTGTAATAGCTCCTTGTCCTTGGTATGGAGGTATATTTGGTTGATAATTTTGAAAAGGAGGCCTATTAGATTGGTATTGTTGATAAGGGGGATGAGATAATTTAATTTTTTTGTCACCATATCATTCCAAAATGATTATACAAGACTCTTTATTTCACTTAGGTCACTAGATTGGCTTAGAGGAGCTACAACTTGGTTATATGGAGTTAGAATTAGGGATAATGTGGGTAAAGGAAGAGGTGTGGAGGAGTAGGGGGCTGAAAGTATGGGAATAAAGGGATAGGAGGCCTTGGATTAATATTACCATCTTGTATGAGATAATTTTCAACCATTATTTCCACTTCATATGCATGACACAATGTATTTCTTCCTATTGATTGGATCATCACTGATACATCATTATTTAAGGCCTTCAAGTATAAAAGAACACATAGTGTGTAGTAAAATTGACCATGTATAGGATCCTATCCAAGGTTTTATCAAATATATATTTTAAATAAACCTTTAACTCTTGGGGATCCCTATTTATAGTGGTCAATTTCTTCACTAGTGATAAATGGTCACTTCTATCTTCAAAATTCTTGCACAACTATTCTCCCAATTCATCCTAACTATGGATTAAATTTCGTATTAAACCCATATAGCATTTTAGGAATTAAATTTAAATGAGGAATCAAGGATTATATTAGCCACATTATCTTCAACAATATATGCACAACACATATACTAGTAATGTCTTGGATATGTTCAACAAGGGTGGTGGATTTCTCTCTAGTGAAATATGGGATGATTTTAAGGGATGAAATTGGGATGTCATCATAGTGAAATTTTTTGAGGGGAATACCAAAATTAAAGGGAAAAAAAATATGATTTATTTAAATAGCCATGAAAGGAATAAGGGTTATCCTTCTTCTTGGTTGAGGTGACCTACCTAATAGAGGTGTAGATTGGGACCTTGGGAGAAGTAGTTTTGAACTTTTAGTTCTTATTATAGGAGGCCTAGATATATAATTCTTCTTGAATGAGATAAATATAATTAAAAATACTAAAAATTACATTTTTATGAATATTTTTTCTCCTTTGACATGAAAGTATTGGGTTGATCTAGAACCAGAATGCTATGGAGTCGCTAGGTGGTTATAGAAATGTCTTTAATACTAAAACTTGTTAAGAATAAAATAAAATTATTAGATTGAAACTTATTTAAATATATATATCAATGTATTTTAGTTTCCCATTGAGTTTGCCATAAAGTGTTGTCACTTAAAGTTGAACCCTTTGGAGAAGTGGTTTCAAGGCTTCTCCCTTCAACTGAAATAATGAAAACACTCCTTAGGTTGTGGGTGACCTTATTTGAGGAGTGAATATATATAGAGGGTTGGTTCCCTTGGTAAATTACCTAAAATATTACTAATTATAATTCTATGATAAGGAAAAGGGATAGTAGAATAATACAAGAAAATGAGCATAAATTAAAAAGGTGATGCACTAGAATGTAGATGTTTTCCACTTACTTGTAACTTGCATAATTAAATACAATAAAAATGAAATATAATTATACTAATAAAAAATAAATCTCCTAACATAAGTGTTTCAGTATGGAGGTTGTATTTTATTAATTTATCAATAGGGATAATTGAGAGGTCTAAAACAAGACACAGATAAAAAGTTTCCACACCTAGCCTAAGTGAATCTACTTGACACACACCATATGACTTGTAATAAGATTATTTAATTACAAAGAGGCAAAGATGAAGATTAAAAAATTAAATTAATTTGAATAATATCACTACCATTCATCAAAAATCCATCATAAGAGCACTCCAATGCAAGCTTTAGAAGGCACAAATCTATTTTTTCTTCATTCCAAGGTATTGAATAAATGTTGAAGATTCAAAACCAAGGCTTGATAAAGATTATTATTACAAAGAAAGAGATATAATCATATATAAATTAATTAGGAGAGAGATATAGGAGGGATAATATTTAAAGAATTAAAATTATGCCACATTAACTATTCATGAATAGTGTCCACATGTGAAGGTTTTTGTCCATGGTCAAAAGGTAGATCTTTGATTTTTACATGATCAATCACTTGCATGTGATTCCATATCTTTTCCCCAACTCTCACATTTTTGAGAAAAAATACATGATACATTATTTTTTTATTACAAATATTCTAAGACAAATTGAAGTCAACTTTTGACTTATGCAATAAAATTATGGAGCCACCCAAAGAATTTTTCCCCACTTTCACATGGGAAAGAAAACACATTTGAAGACATATCATAATTATGAATCCATACAAAAAATTTCACCCCAATCTTGTCATATCACATTTTCCTCTTAAATATTCCTTGTGGTCCATGCCACATCTCCCAAAATACATCTAACCACTATGCCACATCACCATGCACAGTCATTATGAATAGTGACTACATGAATAGTGTTTGGTAAATAGTAATGTCAATCCAATAGTAAGTAAGTTTTGATCTCATAATGATTTTTAAATCCTTTAAATCATTCTACAACTAAATTATGACTATAAATATTTAACATTTCCTACTACTAAAAGGCTCACATTTGTTATATCTCTCTACTCATTACTTATCTCTTAGTCTAAATAATGTCATTATGATGACCCAAACCTTATATCTTGTCCAAAATGTTGTATACTTATTCATTTTACATCTCTACAAACTTTAGACCTATACCTACTTATATGCCTTCCAAATAGTTGCATCCCAGTCAAATACATATATCGACGTAAGTGTATTTTCTTGATGCAAGTGTCTAGTGCCCTAAGTTCATCCACTTTTCAAATGAAATGTATTTATATGGTTGGTATAAGTGATTTAATGTGATATATTATATATAGGGATTGGTATAAATATAATATAAATCCTCATTCATTCCTCACCTATCAAAGACCTAGCATAGACCTATCAAATGCTTACCTACTCATAAGGAGATTTACCAAAGGCATTCAATCAAACATTCAAGTGAGAAAAGCTTCTTATTTTTTTCTATTTCCATATCAATCATATGGATAAAACATATATGGGTCTCAATTATTAAATTATCATCTCATGAGCTAAATTTTCCAAGTTACAAGCTAGGTCAATCTATGTACTTGCTTATCACATATTTCATCATACACACACAAGACAACATAGGGGAATTTACATGAGTCAGAGGCCATCTTTAGAGTATTGTCTATGTAGTCAGTGCTCATTGATAAAGAGGTCTTTTGGTTATCTCAACACAATGTGACCACTAACCCATTTTCACCATAGCCAATATGAATATGAAGAACTAGGGTTTTGCTATTTATGACCTAGATCTAAATTCACCAAAGTAAAGGTGACATAGAACCCATAAGCACCCAAGTGGTTGTATCTAGTTTCAATAGGTATTATGTAATAGACACTTATGTCTAATACAAATATAAACATTGACATAATAATCCCATATCGACACAAGTGTATGTTGATATAGAGTTATAATTTTTAGAATCAAGTGACTAATCCATAATTTAGATCTACTCTACTTTTTACATGTTCCAAATCCAAATTTGTATTAAAATCAAAACCAGCTAAGTATGATGTTTTTATTATAATTATATTATTTATAATAGTTTTACTTTATATTTTTAGCATATATCTATAAGATGTATTACAAAGAAGATCAATTCAAACATTAGTCATGAAAACTCAAAAAAGTATGCATAAGAATTGATAATTTAAGCCAACCTATTCATGCAAGGTTTGTTAATGATAATGAAGGTCAATTTGAAATAAAATAATACTAGTTACCTTCCCAAATCGATTCCACCACCCAAGAGTGTCTCTAAGTGTGTTCTCCCCTTGATCTAGATCTCTTTTATTTATCATAAATGGCTTCATTACTCCTCCATTGCCTCAATAACTCTATGCATAACCTAAACTCAATAGAAAGAATCTCTAAATTGGTCTATCAAATGAAGTTTAACCAAATTAAAATAAAACAATAATAAAAACATAAATGACTTGTGAAGAGATTTTGGCATTATAAGTTTATAATAAAATAGCTTAAGAAATGGTGTTCTATGCCCTTCTATTTATAGATTTTGGAAATGGTCTAAGATCAACCATGACCATCCATCTCACTATTGATATGTGTGTCCATGGATTAATCTAATATTTTGAATTAAATCCATAAATATCCTCATGTTAATTTAGAGGAAAAGACATTAACTAGGCATGGGTGACCCAAAATCTAGATATTCTATGTATTTATGTCTTATGGATGCCACCCCATAGATGATGTCAGTAGGTGATTTAAATATTAGAAATCAATTTCCAATATTGAAATAATTAATAACCTCCATTGAAAATACACTTAAGCTCATGATTTGAATTATTTAGGCTTAAATAAAATTAATCAATATTTGTGCAATTCTTTGGAAATTGGCCTTCAATTAAATTTAAATGGTCAAAAAGTCATATTACTAGGTCATAATTTGACTTGAAAAGAATTGGAAAGTGATTTTAGATGTGTTAGAATTGTATACCCATTTAGGATGTTTTCAACATAAAATAATAAAGGTACATGATGTGTACTAATGAATTAGGAGAAAAGAGTGATCCATAGCATAAAAAGGTGAAATTATCATTTTGACTTGAAATGAATTGATCAAAGTTAGGACTCACATAAAATTCATTGCCCCATTTAGGGATACATTGGCCTAGATTGACACTTTTATATAACAATTTCAAACCATTTAACACATTTTTAGTGATTTTAACCTAAATTGGGCATTTGAGTAAGATTAACAATTTCAACATAAATGGTGTTAGGAATTAGATGTCTACATTTTGCCCCTATTTGAGAAGGCATAGTGAGACATTAAAGCAAGTAACATCTTTTCATAGAAAAGAGTTGTCAATAAGAAATCTAAATGACCAATGATGTCCCCTTGAGAGGACATACTAGGATGAAAGAGAAGGATGAACTCTCAAAAAAAGAGGGAAAGTGAGAAATTAACCCATGGAATAGATCACATCTAGAGGAGATATTACTTGCACACATGGTTATCATAAATGATAAAAATATAATAAGAGTTGTAATGGGTCCCAAACATAGGGGAAATGGGAATAATTCAATCCAAACATGTAAGTGACACACTTTGAATGCACCCAATTCGAGAGTGAAAGATGATTGATTATGACATTGATAAATCCCAAGACAAGTTTCACACTAAAACATTGCTATCATGGGAAAAAGTGTAGAGATATTGGAATTAAAGGAAAAGGAGAATGTGGTCTACAAAAATATGATAATAATAAGTGCCCTAATATAGTATATTTGATTGTGATAAAATAGTTTTGCCCTAGCAAGGCTAATTTTGATCATTGATAAAGAATAAATAATGGTTTAACCCTACAGGGATGATTTGATTCTTATGGTAGGCTTATATGTTGTGCCCTAGCATGGGAAAATTGGAAAATAGTTAGCTCAAGGATATAACTTAAAACATAGATTAAATATGAGTAGGAAAAAACATAGATGTAATGGTGTAATGGATTAGAAAAATCCACAAAAAACTAGGCATATGAAAATGCACAAAGTGATGAAAGAGATGAAAAGAATAATGAAGGTGGCCAAGCTAACCCAAGATATGTTAGGTATCTATGTGTTTTCTACATAGTCCAAATGGATCTCAAGCAAATTTAGTTCACCTAGAAATGGGAGATAATGGAATGAGGGATGATACAAACCAACCAAATATTGATTAAACTCATTATGTATGATAAGAGATGCACATATAAGCATAGAGTAAAGTGCTAAACCTATTGAGCCTAATTTATGCATAGTGATCTTAAGTTCTATTCATCAAAGTTGTGTCAACATTAAGACTTGAGTCTAGAGCATAAAGTGCTTACTATAGAATAATAAATTAGGCACAATAAGTATGAATAACTCATAATGACATGGCTCCTATTAAGGGGTAATTAGTAGATAACAAAGATAAGAAAAATAGAAAGGATTTTATTTGGATTCCACCTAAACTTGAGTGGTTCAAACCTGACTTTGATGAGGCATGTAGAGGCAAACCAAGAGCCTCAGGGGTAGGATGTGTAATTAAATATTGTAGTGGTTATTTAATTAGATCCCTTTCCCTTAAGATTTTTGATGTCACAAAAAATAAAGTGTTAGGTGTGGAGCCTAATTTTCTTATAGGATCAGAGGTTAAAATTCTGATGTTATTTCAACTGAGTTTGGATCCCATTTTATGAATCCCTAAGGGCTTAGGGGGTTTAATGGATGGAAAATCCCTTGTGGGGTCCAATGGGGATGACCCCCTTAGTGGGGATTCTATGTGCTACATGCCCTAAAGAATTTTTTATATTAAAATTACCTTGTTAAATTATAATTTTGTAGTCAATTTGGGCCATTAATTAAAGGTTTCCAGATCTGATGGTAGAGTTTATGTTTAGGTATTTTTACCCTAAAATGCATTGATATATGGCTGAGATGTATGAGTGTGAAAAATAATGAAATATTATACACAAAGAGGAGGCAAAAAAATTAGAGACGTGTAGGAATGTTTTTTATAAGATTTTATTTCTCCCTTGTATTGCTGAAAATAATATACTGGACAAGTGTGGTAGATGTAACCCATCTTGGGTGACCCATGTTAAATCTGGTGTCTCCTATTATGTGCATGTTTATATTTATTTTTTGAATGTTTAATTAATTCATTTCATAGTTTCTCTTATATGCGATTTGGGGATAGATCTGGGTTTTAATTTATCCTAGCACAAAGCTGAAGCACAAGATTTAGTAGTAGGGGTTAATATGGCTATGGATTATGGAATCTCCTTTTTAGAAATTGAAGGGGATTCATAGGTGGTGATTCAAGCTTGGCTAGTCAAAGGTAAAAATATGGAAGATTGAAAATATATTAGATGTCATTTGGCCTAAATTATAAGTTTTTAAAGCCTCGATTTGTTTTCACTATTTTTGTGAAAGTAATAAAGTTGTGAATATTCTAGCAAATATGGTGATAAATCAAAGGAAACAAGAAAGATTCAATAATTTAAATGAAAGATGGGCAGATTGTAAGAATTTTGAGTAGATCAATTTCTAATAACATCAATTAGGAAGGTTTATTGGGTTTCTTCTTTTTTTTGGAGTTTCTTTAACATTTTTAGAAGGCTATTACAGAAGAAATGGTCTTGTTAAATTTGGTTTTATTGATATTTTTGGTAATATTAATAAATAGTTGTGGGATTAATATTGTAAAATGCTATATAGATATAACCTGATGGGTGCTCTTTCAAAATTTGAATTAACTAGATCACAGGCAGTTGGGAAACTAGTCGTGGAGAATCTGGCAGGAGGTACAAACCCTAGAGGAATTATAGGGTGTGTTGAGAAGAATGTTGGGTCAGAATCTTTGGCCGATGTGGAAAATGGAAAGTCTGCATGCGTATCTGATCCTTTTTGTGGGGTCTATGTCCCCCATTGGAATCCCCTTTCTGCTTTTCATGTGTTGGGGTAGGATCTTGAAAAAGAGAAAGATAATGTTGATTCTAACAAGGAAAAGTCCTCAGAAGGGCTAAACTTAGGGTTCTCAGAATGAAGGACTTGGTCATCTCTGTTTGGCAAGAAACCTATTGGAAAATCTCTTTTCCCACCGGTGACTTCTAAGTCTTATTGGGAGAAAGGTGAGTTTCAAGTTTTTATTCCAGATCCTTTAGTCAATTTTTCTGTGTCCTCCATGGATTTCACCCTAGTGGGCAAATTTTTAGGAGCAAGACCAGATCTAGAATCTCTTAGAAAAATGGTTAAAAGGAAATGGGTTATTCGAGGAGAGGTAGATATTACACCAATGTTGAATGGTTTCTTCTCATTTTTCTTCAACTATAAGGAAGACATGAATATGGTTCTTTATGGAGGACCGTGGTCTTTTGGTAAATGCTCTCTCACTATTAAAAAATGGGAGCCTAACATGGATCTCTTAGATTCTTTTTTCTTAACCACTCCCATTTGGGCTAGACTTCCTGGTCTCCCTTTAGAATTTTGGCATGAGGATATTTTTAAAGGTATTGTCAGTTCTTTTGGTGAATTTGTGGCATTGGATAATGCTACAGCTTCTAGAACAAAACTTCAAAGTGCCAGACTTTATGTTAAAGTGGCAGACCTAAATCATCTCCCAGCAAAGGTGGAACTAATATCCAATCTTGGTAAAAAAACTCAAGTTTTATTTGAAGATTTTCCCAACTCTTGATATGCTTGTAATAAATAGGGGCATCTGGTTAAAAATTGTCCCTCCAAAAGTAAAAATCATCCTAGTAGTGTTTTGGATGGGAAAAAGACCAAGGTCTAGCAAAAGAAAGTATGGAAACCCAAAGAAGATCATTGCCAAGAACAAAAGAAAAATGAAGATTCTAAAGCTCCACATGCTGAGGTGAATAAAGAGCCTTCTTTTGAAGATTCTAATGCTCCACATGCTGAGGTGGATAAAGAGCCTTTTTTGAGAAAGTAAACTCTGAGAAAGAAGGACATGGTTTGTAATCAGATACCATAATACCTAAACAAAGAATAGATGATCTGATAGATCTATCAAAACAAATCATTTTCTATCAAAGGATAGAAGATCAATGGAGAGATGTAGATGAAAAAATTGTGCTAGAGGAAGGTGAATTCTTGGCTGAAGCTAAAAATAAATTAGAGGAGGGAGATTTTCTTTTTTCTCAATCTAGGGAGATCTAGGTGTTATCTCAGGCTGATAATGACTTTCCTTTGGATGAGACTCCTCCCCTAGAAGTTTTGAAAGATAATGGAGAAAACTCAAAGCATAAACTAAACCAAAGAAAAAGGGATGAAAAAAAGATCAATACTAAGGGGGTAGAAACTAGAAGCAGCAAAATAGATCCACAAACTAAGGCGAAACCTCTTGCTTCTACTCCGAATAAATATGGAAAAAGAGCTGAACAACATTCTAAGGTGAAACCGGATGTTGGTTCCTCAGAAAAACTTGGAAGAAGATCCACTAAGAAAACTAGAGAGTTAGAAAGTATGCATAATATTGTTGATGGTAGGCAGGCAACTATTCTGGATTTTACCCCTAAAAAATAGATAGGAAAATCATTACTTGGAATATTAGGGGGCTAAATAGTATTCATAAACTAGATATTGGTACTATCCCTATAAAACCTAATTTTGATGCTACTCTTTAGTAGGTTTGAGGACTAATTTTCTTGGTGGTTGTTAATGCTTTATCTTTTTTGATTCTATTATAGGGTTTTAGGGTCCCTTCAAAACTTGCTTTTACCGTAATCTAAAAATATTGTAAAATGCTCTTATAAAAATATTTTATAATATAATGTCTTTTGAAATGTTTTTTTTTTAAATTATTAAGGGGAAAATTAGAAAAAGAGAAAAATAAAATAGCAAAAGGAAAAATAGGAAAAAGAAAATCTAGTAATTAGATTTTCAAAGATAGCTAGTTCATTTGGTTGTCTTATCTTTCAGGTGTTATGGATGATTTTAGACTGAGCATGTGGAAATGGTTTTTGATGGAACTGGACTCTTGAGATCTAAGCATTTAGATGGGCTTATCTTTCTCATAATGGCCTTTCTCAATTTTATAGCATGTGTATTTAATGATAAGAATTGCCTATCAAGAGTTATTATATCAGGTTGATTTTTTCTTGGGTTTGTTATTTGGCATAGAGTTGTTGTGTTTGGAGCTCTGGTAATATGGATCATTTTAGTGTCAAATCAATAGGTTGTCCTCTAGAATTTTTTCAAGCTAAGAGTAAGGAAATGGGATTCATGAGGTTGGTTTCTAAAACACATTTGTTTAACATTTTTTGGATTCTAATGGCAAAGGTGGCAGAAGCTATTGAGAAGGTGTTGGGTGTGGAAATTCAAGAAAATATTAGAAGAGTTAGGGTGAATTTGGAATTGGCATCATTCTTTTATTTGAATCTCTATTTTATTATGTCAAATAGGGAGCAATTTTAGGCTATGGTGGATTTCTTTGTATGGCCAAAGTATAGGCTAGAGTTGCTGTCAAAATTAGAAATCCTTCCTCTCTAGCTTTGGTTGATTTTATAAGAGATGTGGATGTGTCATGTTTGATTTAGCTAAAAAAAATTAGAGAGAAAGGGTGTAAGTATGCTAGAAATTTAAGAATTTTTAAAACCCATCCCTATGTTAGAATAATAGTGGGATCATAAGCATTCTATAGAGAGGGTTAAGGCCATCAAGTGGCTGGGTAAAGGAGTCATGCACAGTTCATTAAAATCTCCACCATGGTGGAAGGTGAAGAAGTAAATTTTGGTAGAACTCTAGTCATGTCCAAAAATGTTTAATCTTCTCAAAATTCAAGCATCCTGAGGGAGAGTCAACTGGTAAGAAGCTCATGTAGAATGGATTCACACTGGTAGGGAAGATTCAGGATGTTTTGTCAAATAATAGTTTTGGGTCTGGGTAGGTAGTAGAGGCAGGAAACTTGGTGCCTAACAATGGAAAAAGGTAGAAATTATAATTTTGGAGTAAGCTATTAAAGTTTAATATTTTTTTATTTCATGAAAAGTAAGTTTGTTAAAAGTTTAAAATATTTTTCAAAACTACTCGAAAGTTAGTATGTATTTTTTTAAACTAGTTTTGTAATCTAGTTTGTCCAAATGTCTTAACATGGTTAAATGTTAATCTAGACCTAAATATTTATTTTTGATCCTATTTTGTTAAAAGGGCCAAATACCTATTAATTCCATAGTAATGATCTAAAAAATCTCATAATGACATGGTATTTCAAGTGTGCAAATCTAGTTTAAATGTAAATACCTATAACTAAAGATAATGGTAAAATAATGACCAAAACCAGAGTTACAACTATTTAAATTTAAACAAAAAGTCAAAGACAAAGAAAAATATAAACATAAATGAACCTAAATTAATTCAAGATATGAACAATTAGGATTCCAATAGGAATAAGAATGTTTAAAAATAAAATCAAGAACAACTTGACAACATAAAATCAGGATATGAATAATGAATAACCATGTGGACCATCAAGATGTACTTGGAAAACAAACAAAGCAAGACCAAATAGGAACATAAAATATTAGAACAAAAAAACACCAATAAAACAAGCATACATAATTCAAAATGTTTTTGGAGTTTTTGAATTTTTTATGAATGTTTTTGGAATTTTCTAAGTATCTCAACTCGATTGAGAATTAAGAGATACAAAATGATTTAGCTCATGAAATAGTGAGAGCATGCCAACTTAAAATGCTCATAAGATGGTAGGAGAATAATGAAAATGGGACTAAGTTGACCTCAACATGAATCAAGCATAACCTATGTATTCCCATTAGGACCTCAAGTCATAGTAATTATTACTAAACAAAAGATGATGAAAAATTGACCAGGTCAAAACAAGTTCACAAATAAAGGTGAATGAAAATAGTAATTATTAGATGAGTTAGTAATGCATGATAAAAAGGCATTGTACCTAACTTGACCATAGGTAGTTACAATTAAGAAACAAAATCATAATTATGATCTACCCAAAGGTGGTTATAATTAAGGATACTACTAATTTTTCCATAGGTGTTTATAATCAGTGATACCAAATAAGATAATTAATGAAAGATAACTTACTAGATCAAATGTCACACTACTTATATAGACTATCATTCAACACAACATTCTAAAATTGTTGAGACTGGATCAAAATTCCCTCACAAAAAGTATGGGAAGAACCAAATAAACCAAGATCAAAATGGTATAGGAAAGATGGCTAAAAATAAGCCTTGGTTAATAATAAAGGAATGGTATAATAAAATGGTATGAGGAAAATTATCAGAAGATAATTGGCTATAGTGGCAACAAAATTTCCCACAAGTGATGATTGGCTTAGATTACTCATAAGATAGTGATAGCATGGCTTATGTTACTCAAAAAATGGTGATATCGTGGGACAAGTTATTTAAAAAATGGTAAGAGCATGAAGAAAAGGGTGATCAAACTGACCTTAATAGAAATTGAGTATTACCTACACAGTCTTGAAGGACCTCAAGTCAATGTAGTTCAAACAACATGGTAAACAAAACACAATGGTATAATATGCCTAAAAAGGGTCTATAGGGTTACCCCCAAGAGACAAGGCATGGTAATGGAAAATGGTAATTAGAAAAGTGAAAAATGGTTCTACTACTCTTGTTGATAGGGAGATGCATGTCCTAGTCAATATGTGAGACAATAGAAATGATCAGTTATAAAGTTTCTATCCAACACCCTTTCATAAACGTTTCTTTATCAAGAACTTGTTGCCAATATGGATCTCAATGATGGGCTCATGATCTTTATTGGTCATTGATTATATATCCTTCAAATGTGAAGATAAAATATCCTTATAGCCTCCAAAAAAGAAAGTGTTTCTAGGGATGGTGATTAATGTTGGTCACAAGATAAATGGAATAAATAGGTGGATGATAATAGAGTGTATAATGAATGGAAAAAAAATTAATATTAGGATTTTCAATTACATGTAATGTTTTTGATGCCAAATTTGACATAATTTGGGTTATGGTGGCACTGAAGACATCTGAATATGTTCTTGATAGGACCACCAATTTTTTTTGTTATTTTATATTGAGAGTAGATACCATCTGATTATGTTATAGATAAGAATCTATACTAATTTGGTCTTTGATAATTTATTCAGTAAGTAGTGAATAACTTTTATGCTCAATTATTGGTGTCTTGATGATTTTTTCACCAATTAATTTATTTTAATTATCCCATTAGTGATCTAAGAAACATTTCAAGTGATAATTTAGGTGACGGTTCTACCCCAATTGGTGGTAGAACTTTTAGGAGCCATAACTTTTGTATCATAGCTCCATTTGACACCCTGTTTGAACTATTGGAAAGCTAAAAATGAGGGGAGTGTTGTGAGATGACAAAAATCTATACTCAGTGGGTTTTTCATCTTTGAAAACCTAATGGAAGTGCTCCAAATTTCAATTTTAGTAGTATAGTCTAAAAATAGTAATTCCTCAAATTTTGTATTGTTTTAAATCATGGAAGTTGGTCCACTTAATCTCCCTTGAGACTAGTGACCTTCCACATCCTCCTCATAACTTCAAAATGTGTATAAATGAATATGTAACTAAAAAAAAAATCAGACATCTCTTCTCATAGACAGGCATATGTTTAGATTTGCAAATATGATTAGTAAAACATCTCTTCTTAGAGATAAAATTATTGTTATTATGTTGTTCTTATTTCTTGAAATATCTTTTAACCAAACCTTCTAATTTTTGGATTAGTGGTATCATAGTGGTTTATATTAAGATTTTATGATCTCAAGGATGAGGTCAGTTACAAGAAGCTTAGGTGGAAAATACAAGATCTAGTAGACTATCCACCTGTTCACTCCAAATGACCTCAAATGGCAAACAACATTGAGACATCTAATCCTTTCAAAGAAATGGTGAATGAATCCCTCCAACACTAGAAAGTATAGATGCTACAAAAATTCACCCAAATTCTCCAAAAATTCTTGATGGGAAATTATGGCTCCTCATCTGCACCCCCATGTCCTTTCAATTCCCCAACACCCTTCAAGGTTCAGGTAAATATTGACATCCCTACATATGAAGGCAAAATCAACGCTGATGTAGTTGAAAATTGGTTGGACCAATTATCTTACTATTTTTATGTAACTAAATTCACCTATAAAGAGAAGATCACTTTTGCTCTTTTGAAAACACCATTCCCTATCAAAAATTGGTGGGAAGTGTATAAAAAGAGATTTAGTATGGATGATATTGGCCTTGAGGTGGAACCTACCTAGGATAATTTCATAGAAGCTATTAAGGAAGAATACTACCCCATTGGAGTATATGATGATATGTATATAGAGTGGCAATAACTTTTCCAAGGTAAGGAATAATCTATTCAATATTACATTGACATTTTTCATTCTCTATTTGTGAGATTGGGCATCTAGGAAAGTGAAAAATACAAGGTTATCAAATATCATGGTGGAATACAATTGTATATATGGGGGGAGATGAAACTCTTTAGTTTGGAAACCCTCAGTGAGGCGTATAAGTTTGTAGTGAAGATTGAGCAGAAGCATGGAAGAATGAATACAAATATTCAACCTTCAAAATGGAAAGGTGAAAAAGAAGGTCAAACACGAGGCCAAAATTGGAAGCAAAAGGAAGGGAAGACTAGGAAATGGTGTGATTATCACAAATATGGAATGCACTCTAAAGAATAATGTCAAGCCATCAAGTCCCTACTTTTTGAGTCATAATCCTCAACATCTACTATTATACCTCATACATAGCCTAAAATCAAAGAGGATGAAGAAGAGATTGTAGATGTTGAGCCCGATGCCATCATTGCTTCATCACAGACACATGAGGAGAGGCGAGATGACAAGGAAAATTTGTTTCAATCTAAGTTATGGGTGAAAGGTAAGCCTTTACATTTCATTCTTGATAGTGGGAGTAAAAAAAATTTAATCTCTACTAATGTTTTGAAAATCTTAAATTTGTCCATGAAGCCTCACCAAAATCCATATAGTATTGGATGGTTGAGTCCAAAGAGAAACCTTTGTGTCACCCACCAATGTCTTCTATCATATGCAATAAAACCTTTCCAAGATGAGGTCTTATGTGATGTGGTCAATCTAGATGTTTGTGATGTAGTCTTTGGTTAGCCATTCATGTATGATCGACATGGAATCTATGAATCAATAACTTGAAAGATCACCCTCACTCTTAAAACATGACACTATAGGGTACCATAGGTGCCACCTTCTACATCTATCTCCTTGATTAGTGCCAAGAAATTCATTCTCATGATGGTCAAGCCATACAAATCCAAAAGGGCCAATGTTGCAGCCATGACTACATAAATAACATAATAATAGAAGAAAATAGATACCAAGATGAAGAATTTCATGGCCTTCCATCCATATACTAATGGTCAAACAAAAATGGTGAATAATTAGGCCCTGCACAACTCCATAAAGTATAGCTCCATAAAGCACAATCTATTCCAAGTATTCATCTGAATCAAATAAAAACATAATTTACACACTTGATGATAAATATTGATGCAATGGGGACCATTAATTTTCAAGGAGGGAGGAATGATTTGATAAACATTGTAGGTGTTAATTCAGGTGATAGTTTTACCCCAATTGGTGGTAGAACTTTTGGGAGCCATAACGTTTGCACCATAGCTCTGTTTGACTCGCTGTTTAAACCGTTGGAAAGATAACAATGAGAGGAATATTGTAACATGGTAAAAATATTATATTGGTTTATTTTTACTCCCAAAAACCCAATGTAAGTGCTCCAAATTTTAATTTTAGTAGTTTAGTCTAAAAATAATAATTCCTCAAATTATGTATTATTGTAAATTATGGAAGTTGAAACACTTAATCTCCCTGAATATTGGTGAACTTACACATCCTCCTCATACCTTAAAAATGTGTATAAATTAAGATGTAAAATTTTAAAAAAAATTAGACATCTCTTCTCAGAGATAAGCATATGTTTAGATTTTCAAATTTTATCAATAAAACATCTCTGCTCAGAGATAACATTATTATTCTTGTGTTGTTCTTGTTTATTAAATTATCTTTCAACCAAAGATTCTAGTGTTTGGATCACATAGTGTTTATGAAAATTTTTCATGAAGAAATGTTAACATTTGACTTTGATTATCTTCTAGCACCTTCAAAAAGGTTTCAGTAAAAGATGTTGAATTTGTTCTTTGATCATTTCCTAGTGCCTCTAAAAAGGTTTCAATATAAGATTGTTCTTTTAAGGAATTTGGTATTTGTCCCCCTAATATTCTATACATGATATGTCGCCATGGATGCAGTTCAATAAAGTGTGATTCTATCAATCCCAATCAATACTTGTGGGAGGTAGAATATAAATATAATAGCTATGTTAAATAGAGGTAATGGAATGATGAATGATAGCACAAACCTCATAGAAGATACTAGGATGATTGGTATCAATGATGAAGTAATAATCCTTAAAAACCTTATAAGGATTATAAATTTATTCAAATTGATTTTTAAGACAAGTTTAGCCAATGTTGTAACAACCACAATTGTACTTAGAGTTTAAAGTTGAGTCTAAGTCAAGGGGCTCTAAATCCAATACCATCTCTAATAGTGATTTTGATTCTAATGCTAAATTTGATGTTAGTTCAGAAAGGGAACCTAACTCTAATGTTGTTTCTTCATCCAATGTGGCTATTTATATAATGATGTTCTCTTGAATGCTTGGTATCAATAAATTAATATCCTATGATGGCATAATAGTCTCAATAAAAAGTGATTCATTTAGGAAGGGTTTAACATATATTGGCTTGTCTATATGAATCCCCTCAAAGATAGGGTACTACTCAAAGGATTACTTGATAAAATCTTGTCTATAAAAAGGAGACTTTATTAGTGAAAAAATATCAAGAGATAAATCTACAAAGACTAACTTATCAAGGAGATGAGGCTCTTTAAAAATAGGTAAAACATGAATAGGTGATTCATCATAAATGGGTGTTTCAATAATAACATCATAGTTTTAATTCATAATCAGTCATAGAATGTCAAAATTAAACACATTTTGATCCGCATAAGATAGATCTTGCAGAGGTCATGGTTCTTGTTTAGGCTCAAAGATCAACATGGAATTTCTAAAGTGGACGATTTAACTATTTTAAGAATAATGGAGTTTTGTTCCTATTTTAGTTAAGGTTATAGATTAATAAATTAGTAAATAATATTGAAATGATTACATTATTGATTTGTATAATTTATATATATATATATTTTACCTTTCTAAAAATAGCAATAAATAAGGAGAAAATATAACTTATTTTGAAACTAGTTGAGATGGTTGAGACAAGGTCTGAAACTAGTTGTCTAAGACTAGGACAGTGTCATAAATCAAAATCTAGCTTTCATTTGATGAAAGGATAGAAGCATAAAAAATAAGACACTTTAGGTTCCAATGTTGTATTCCACTCATGCCACTATTTTCCAAACTATTCACAAAGATCTAAACTTTATGGGTTCTTTATGTTTTTCTTATATGAAACTGCTTGTGAAATATTGAATGTTGAATGTAGATAGAGCTCATTATAGAGTTGATTTAGTCTTTAAACGCTAACCCTCCATCATGATTGATAAACAATGTTTGAATCAATTGAGAAGAGGGATTAGTGTGTGTAAGATACATTGAATGTGTGATCCACACCACTTGTGTGGGCATGCTTCCTACATACCAATACTTCAAAGAAGGATCAAGCCATATGTAGTTCTCACACCCAATGTGATTTTTGAAATATTGTGATGTAGATGTAAAAATGCCAAATTGAGAGTGCTTGAGGTGGCTGGGGACTGGTATGAGGGTTTGAATATGTTTGTAACTATGCTAGGTGACTGTATGTAGAGAATAGGGAAATTTTCCTTAGTAGTTTGATTGTATTCATGCTTGCTTTGTAACATTTATCCCCTCCCTTTGTAAATGACCTTTGGATGGGATTTTATAGGGAACTATTGGTCATGGGTTAGATGTATTTGTGTTAGGATAACACAGTAAAGGACAAGAATTAGATGCAATTGGTCATTAAGGATCAAAGTGTGATTAGACAGGAGCACCAAAAATAGGACACCCTAGGTTCCAATGTTATAGTCTAGGTATGGTTCTCCTATCCTACAAGTTTGGGACCTAGTGGGATAGGATTGGCCTAGAAAATATAGCTTGGGTGAGTTGAAATTAGGGTTCAAAAGGTTTTGAACGACTAGGAATGAGTCAAAATGTGTCTAGAAGGGTCATAAGAGCATGTAAAATGGACCTATGGATTGGGTATCACAATCCATACTTAAAATACCACTTTGGACATTTTATATGACTATATTTTCTCCCCTTTTATTCTAGTGATGCAACAAAGTGAAATACTAGGAGAAAGGAAAAATAGAAAGCATACCTAAACTTACCTACAAGGGTGAAGCCCATGGAGATGTGTGATGTTGAAGGATGTTGAGTATGTGCTAAGTATATGTTGAGTATATGTTAGGTATGTGTTAAGTATATGTTATACCAAGAGTAATATCATGAATGGAGCTGAGTGCTCAATTCCCTAAGAGTGGCTTAAGAATGCAAAGGCTAGCCTTTTGGCTCCATCATCATCTACTAAGTGAAACTGTGTGATCTTGCATGTGCCAATTAATGTTTGGACTATGTGTCTAATCCCTCTGAGTATGTGGATCAAGAATATAAAGGCTAGATAGTCCTTTAGCTCTATTATTTCCCACTAAGTGAAGCTATGAAATGATATTGATATGAATGTATGTCATATGAGATGGCTCCTGAAGCCCATGAATGATCTAAAATATGATAATGTGGCATGGATAGTTAAATGTGTATTAGAAACTAGGCCAATCTTGGCCAATTCAAGAGTAGAGATTAGGCTTGTATGAAATCAACTCCAAACTAGGAATTAGGCTTGTATGAAATCCAATTCAAAATGATTCCAACCACTTATAAATGGAATAAGGCACGTAACTACTAAGAATAATTAGGTAATGTAATGAACTAGAAAGAAGAGAAGGCAAATGTATTAGGCACATTACCCCCAATCACTGATGTATGCAACATAGATTATTATATGGAAGTTATACCAACTACCCAATCTAAAACTAAAATGAAGAGCCATCATGCCATGAATGATACCCCCTATATCTAGATTTTTTAAGAAAAACTATATTGAAACTACCCAATCTAAACTAAACTATAGCTAACAAAATTGTGACTAAACTTACCTTTCTATCTATTTTTGTAAAATTTGAGTTTTTTGTTGATTGGATAAGAGCACCAAAAATAAGACACCTTGGTGTCTGACACTATTATCTACTTCTGGTGCTTTTGTCCTTTGCTGATTTTGATCAATAATTTATGTTTATCACTATATTTTTGGTCTATTATACCTAGTTTGGGTTTTGAATGTTGTTTTAAGTGTTCTAAAAACTAATTTTTGCCTAGTATAAGGATATGATCTCTATGATAAAACTCCTGATTATTTCCCCCTAAGGGTAGGAATGAATACCCTATAATGACTACCCTTAGAACAAAGAGCCATGTAAGTGTGTTATTCTATGAAATATATGATATAGAAATGATAATAAAAAAGATGTCTCAAGATATAACATAGTTTGTATTGGATATTGTTAGATCAATAGTGGTATGCCTAGATATGTAATAATATAATAGCATGTGCAATATACTAAACTAAAACTAGAAGTTTGGTTAGTTTATAGTTTTTAGTTGTCAAGGAGGCATGGAGAATGATGTCCATCATGGCATCCAAGAAATAAAGATAATGCATGATGTGGATCATGGCATTGTAAATAATTGAGAAGTAAACAAACATGCACGAAAAGAAGTAAGAAGCATACAAAAGTGGCCAAGGGGCCAAGAAAACAAGGGACATGGGTAAATGTCACTAAAATTTGGAAAGAAAGCATACAAGGCATGGTAAAATGCCAATATAGATATAATTGAAAACAAGCAAGTTTGGCATGAGGGCCACAAGCACATAGAAGAGTATAGACAAAGGACATTTGAAAATGTCCTAAGGCACACATAAAAGATAGAGGTAAAGGAAGTTGGAAAATGTCCTAAAGCATACACAAGAGAAAAAAAAAACTACAAAATGAAATCACATCTAGCTACTAAAATCTAGAAAGGAAGACATGTAAATGTTGGAAATACAATTGCATGTAACTAATCAAAGCAAGAAGTGAAAGTATGCAAGACATGTAATAAAAGACTAGGTGGATGGTAATAAATACATAAGTGCTATATAATATTGAGTGTTGATGGAGTAATCTATGTAAGCTAGTAAGTAATGTACATTAACATGATAACTAGAGTGTGAGATGTAGGAATGACATAACTTGGATGGTGTAGTCATGTAGAAAATGCACCCATTGGGTAAATATGTTGATGTATGTCTTAAATTCCCCTAGTGGGTAAATATGTTGATGTGTGTCTCAAATTTATAATTAGGATGTCCCCTAATGAGTGGAGTGAAGCAATCAAGAATCTAGATTTCACTGTACACACTCAAAGAAGATCAAGTGAAGCATGGTAATGTAGATAGATCAACAAATAATAACATAGAATAACAAAATGTAAGTTTAGCATGGTAGTAGAAATGTAAATCATGGATGATGCATATAGTTGAAGTGTTTTTGGTTTTTTTGGTTTATTTTAATGTTTTTGGTATTTTGAAATATTTGAATGTTTTTGTATTTTAAAATGAGTTATGTACAAGAAATCATAAGGAAACTATGTAAAATAATGCAAAAAGAAACTATGTACATGTAATCTAAGAAGAAATGAGACTAATCGATGAGTCTCATATGAGACTCCCTATCATGGTGTCCTGTATCAAGGTGAGGTATCATGCATGATTGTGAAGCACAATGGTAGGGTTGAGACTATGACTTTGAAAGCTATTTATGTTGTAAATACTCTAAAATCTCTTAAGTGAAAACCAACTATGGGGTCCCCTTATAATTTTGAGAAGTGGATGCAATCATGGGGCTCTTAGGGACCCATTTAGTGGAAGGACAAGCTCTCTAAACATGTGATCTATGTGTAGAAGCATGAGACATTAATGATACTACCTTAGGTGTGAATATTATATCCATAAACTATCTAGAATCTTGAAACTTTTATTGATTTAGTGGTCTCTCTAAGAGAAGCCTACATGGAAGTATATAAAATTTTTATGATGGTGAGGGAGGCCTCAACTATGTCTGAATCTCCGATGAAAGAAGAATTGTAACTAGTGGAGGAGCTAAAATTGGTGACTTCATAGTAGTAGATGGCTTTAAAGTGGGGAGTGGTAACTCATATGGAAATCCACCAACTATAGCAACCTGATTACTGTGAATGGATTTTATGAATCTATGAACTATAAAAGGTACTACTTGAATTTTCTAAATACATGGTCAACCAAGCAACATATCAAAGACTCCTACACTAGGAAAAATATTAAATAGGGTAGCCACATGTGTTGGACCAACCTATAAAGAAAGTACAATCTCACCCAATAAACTCTGTATGTGCCCATTAAATTAACTGATAACTATGTCCATCAGAGTGATATCCTACTCTGAATATCTCAAATGATCTATTAATTTGATAGTGCACATGTTCACACTAGATCCATTGTCTATGAGAACACTATAAAAAGGATGATGATTAATGTATGCTCTAATAAAGAATGCATGGTGATTTGTATCATCCTCAATCATCTCCTGATCTAAGGAGATCAAATATCTAGCTATAACTTTAGAAATATACACATCAATCATGTTACTTAAAGGAAGTGTTTTAACTGAAGGCACCTGATATGTATTTGGTAGAGAGTGTGAATGATATGCATGGTGAACACCTTATGTGTACCTTATCTTGTGTTTGATTTTCTTGAGGAGGCTCAACTTGAGTACCAAGATCAATAAAGTTTCCATCTATCAAATCATGTATCTTGTGTTTCAAACTAATACATATATCTGTTGTGTGGCTTGGTATCCTATGAAAATCTCAAAATGCATTATAATCATATCCATGTGGAAGAGGATTTTTTGGATCAATTTCCCAAATAGAATGGAGAGATATGATATTGTATTCTAGAAGCTATTGTAACTCTAACTGGAGATACTGGTAGATTGGTAAAGGTTCACTAGAGGTGCTGATAAAAACACTCACTAAGGGGGCTTTAAATCTGCATTAACTATAGGTTGATTTTGACTTTTGCTATCATTAATGTTTAATTCATATGGAACTTTACTATTAATCTTGTTTGTTGTTTTTGATATGCTTGTGTTCTTGATTTTACCCATTGAAATTAGTTTGACTTCCATTTCCTTTAGTGTATGAGATAACTCAGTGAAGGAAGAGAACCTTGCAAACATTATTGACTCATGTAAAGCTGGTAGAAGACTCTATTTGAAGAGATCATGTATTTCTTGATTATCCATGGGGATAATAATTTTAGCCAAGATAGTCTTATATCAAAGTTTGTTTTTATTATGCAACTTGGGCATAAGAAACATTGTAACCTATGTTAATGCTTAAATGAGCTAGGAACATGTTAGCTAAAAGATTGAATGCATTAACCAACTAATTTGGTAGACTGTAGAACCATTGTAGAGCATAATCCTATAGACTCTAAGAAAATAGATTGGTTGGTAACTAGCCATTTGGCACATAGTCCAAGCATGATGTATGAAAATCTCTCAAGTGTGTCTCTAGATCACCATTTCCATCATATAGAGTGAGCTTATGTTGAACAAAACCTGGTTTCAAGTGTGTAGAAACAATATGGTGTGTCAATGGTATATGAAGTAGAGAAAAAGAATCCAAAGCTTATGTTGGTCTAGAGGAACCTTTCTCATGATGTAGCACCTTAATTAAAGAGATATTATCTCTTGTACAAGGGCATCCACATTAGGAGACAAAGATGTAATATTCATAACTAGTGGTGCCTCATATGAAGGTTGGGATGTTATAGGGCGTTGTTGAGACATAGTTACCCACATAATATCATTTTTAGTTATTTGTTCTATGGTTTGAGAGGATTAAAAATTGTTTACTTTTTTGTTTTTCTTATTGTAGTAATTTAATAATATCATCTTACATATTAAGATGTTTAGTTAAAAGGTCTTGAAGTTCCCTCTTATCAGTTTCATCAAAACTGATATATTGGACCATTGTTAAAGTAGGAAAACAAATCAAAAATGGATTGAGTTTTTTGAAATAATTTGTAATAATAAAAATATGATGAAAGGAAAGTAATGAATAAATGAAATGTAAAATCTTAAAAAAAAATTTGGAATATGCATTAAAAAGATATGAAGTTCACAAACATGTAAGGTGATACCTCAAAATTGTGGGACCTAGTATGTGAAAATAGGGTTTAAAAGAAAATGATTTTCAAAATTATTATGGAAATTTAAAAAAATTAAATTTGAAATTTTGATTTAAATATTTAATAAAAATAAAAAAATATTGAAAAAAATAGCAAGGAATTTCCCCTAGGGTTTTTAGGGATTTTTTTTTGTTGTGCTCAAAGGGATCTAGTGAATTCAACTAGGGTTTGGAATAAATGATTTTTTTAAAATTACTATGGTAGATTTAAAAATTCAAATGTAATATGATAATTTAAATATTCAATAAAATTTAGAAAAATACTAGAAAAAATAGAAGGAATTTTCCCTAGGGTTTCTAATTTTTTTATGTAAAATGAAGCAAGTCGGGTTCAGCAAATGATTTAAATATTTTGGGAATAATGGAGTTTTATTCCTATTTTAGTTAATGGTATGGATTAATAAATTAGTATTAAATATTTCAATAATTAAAATCCTAATTTTTATAGTTTATCTATCTTTTTTATGTTTCTAAAAATAGTAATAAATAAGGAGAACAAATAACTTATCTTATAACTGGCTAAGATAGCTGAGACAAGGTCTAAAATTGGCTATACAAGACTAGGATAGTGTCATAAATCAAAATATAGATTTTGTTTAATGAAAGGATAGGAACACCCAAAATAGGATACTTTGAGGTCTGGTGTTGTAGTCTACTCCTCCCACTATTGTCCAAACTGCTCACAAAGATATGAATTTTTTAGGTTCTTTACATTGTTCTTAAGTGAGCCTACCTATGAAATCTTGAATGTTAAATGTCAATAGAGATAATTGTAGAGATTATTTAGTGTTCAAACCCTAACCCTCCATCATGATTGATAAATAATGTTTAAATCACTTGAGTAATGGGGGTTAATGTATGTAAGATGCACTAAACATGTGATCCACACCCCTTGTGTAGGCATGCTACCTACATACTAATACTCTGAAGAGGGATCAATCCATATGTAGTTTTCCCACCTAATTTACTTTATGAAATAGTGTGATGCGATGAAAAAATTTCAAATTGAGAGTGCTTGAGGTTGTTGGGGATTAGTATGAGAGTTTGAATGTGTCTACATCTATGTTGGGTGACTTTATGTAGAGAATAGGGTAATTTACCTTAGTAGTTTTCTTGTATTCTTACTTGCTTTGTAATATTTGTCCCCTCCCTTTATAAATGACATTTATATTGGATTTTATAGGGAACTATTGGTGATGGGTTAGATGTATTCATGTTAGGCTGACATACTGAAGGATAGGAATCATATGAAATTAATTGTTGTGGCTCAAAGTGTGATTGGATAGGAGCACCAAAAATGGGACACCCTAAAGTCTAGTTTTATAGTCTAAGTATGGTGCACCTGTCTTATATGTGTAGGACCTAGGGGGATAGAATTGGCTTGGGAAATATAGACTAGTTGAGTTGGAATTAGGGTTTAAAAGGTTTGAGATGATCAGGAATGATAAAACCATTATCTATAAGGGTCATAAGAGCATGTAAAAAGGACCTATGAATTGGGTGTCACAAGCCACACTCAAACTACTAATTTGGACATTTTATATGACTAGAGTGGAGAAAATTGGTTTAGCGAGAACAATGGTTTATGGTTCATTAATAGGATATCCAAAAAATATATTATTGAAGAAATGATCAACATAATTTGGTTTATCAAATCAATGTTCTTCAACAATAGGCTTAGTAAATATAGGTGATGGGCCTACAATGGTAATAAAAAGATGATGCATAGTTTGGTTGCTTATGCAAACCAAAGGAGGAGGTCATAAAATGTTAACCTTCATGCATTATGGAGCTAGATTTTTCACAAAAGCTAAAGAAGAATATCCCAAAATGGTAACCTTTTCATATGATGAAGTTTGATCACTCACACAAGGCAAAGGCAAATAACCTAAAATGGTAGCCTTTGAGCATGGTGATAAAATCAAATAAAGATACCCTAAAATGGTAACCTTCAAGTGTGGAATGAAAATCAAAGGGGTATGGTGAGGATGATGTAAAATTTTTGGCATGGATTAGATTATTTTCAATAAATAGGCTCAAATAGGGCAACATCCTCAAATAATATAGAATGTTCATGTCCACCATAAAAATTCTCTACCTTGTAATTAGGTCCACAAGAAACCCTATTTCAAGTGTACCTTATTGCCATGAGATAAAATATTTTTCTCAACATTCGGTAAGATTTTTATAATGTTTTGCAAACATTTAAACAATATATGTTTTAGTTTTCTTTCAAATAAATGATAAGGTAATAAAAGAGACTATAATAAAAAGGATGGTGGTGTAGTACCACATAGAATTAGAAGAATGTGTTCACAAAATTACTCAATCTTGGGTAGGGTTGAAATCATATGAATTGGAAGAGGGTATGATAACTCAAAAATTCAAGCTAAAAACTAGTACACCAAAGCCTAGATTTTTGTGATACATAAATACCATAAAATCTAGTTCAACTTTGATGAGTTACTACTAGAAAACTAGAAGAAATATCTTTGGATTAGGAAGGATATAATGCAAACCAAAAACCTCAAGTTTTTAAAACATGCAATAATTCCTAAGTATAAATCTAAAACCAAACAAGCAACACAATGTCACCATATGGTAATAGGAATGGTAGTATAAAATGTGTTTTAGGACTCAAAACATGAGCAATACATAAGATGACTTGACTCCACCAATGATTAAAATGGGATAATGAGTCTATAAATGACCTTTAATCAAAATTAGAAATTAAACCTAAGTTCCTTGAGGTTAAGAGTAAATGGAAAACCCAATGTAACACATCAACCTTATGAACTTATAAAAATACAATTTTGATTTTAAAATATAAATTAAGGACTTAATAAAATTTGGAAAATGGTCTAGACTTGAATCGGAAACATAACTATACCAAAATAGATGATATGACATAATGCTTTAGATGACAAATTTGAACAAGGAAAAGATTGGTTTTCACTTAGATAACATAACACCTCCTTTTTCAAGAAATTGTGGACAATGTGTTTGGTTTTAACCTTTGTTTAAAATCAAGTTTTGACTCAAGTCAAGACCAAGAAATTTAAGACCAAAAAGACAAATACAAATAAGTAATCATCCTAAGCCCTAAAAACTGACAAGGTTACATGATATTGTTAAAGTCCATATTTATGCATGCACTTGAGAGAAAATTAAGTGTTCATACAAAATAAAATTTCATTACCCCCTTATCTTAAGTGACAATATAATTATATGGACCTTGGGGTGCACCTCACATCAACAATAGTTTTTAAATGGGTGAATTTTGTCTAAAACTCTATATTTTATGACCATCTAGATAGATCCCATGTGTACCAACTTTCAGGTTAGCACACAAGAGAAACAACACATCATTTAGGTCCACATAAAATGTCTTTTTGTGAAAAGGTCTAGTCCTTTTCATAACCACTACATTTGTCACTTGCTTAGTGTAATGTGATGTCCAAAATGATCATCCATCTTGAGCTTAGCCTCTACTAATAGAGATGGTTTAATCACTCAAACCACTATCTTAGTGAGGGGGTCCCAATTTATATACCCCCCATGGAGAAGGGTTGAAGAGGATGTCAAGAGATGAATCCCTAGGTCAAAGTTTCACTATATAACTTATGAGAGGTGATGAAATCCCCTTTACAAGCCAAAATTCATGAAATGAAAAATTTAAGTAAAAGGCTTTATAGTTATTTCTAAATCACCCAATCCATATGGATCTTGAGAGAGCCTTGACAACATCCTTTTTACACCTTTGGACTAAGGCATAATTTATAATGAAAATGAGACTTTTTATCCCATAAGTTTCCTATAAGGGATGGGGGAGAGCATATATGCACAAATTCATTTTTTCTCAAATAATTCTATTAAAACAAGCAATGATAAATGACTTAATTAAAATAAAAATTTGAAGTGAGTTTAGTTTTAAATCACCAAATTGAAGCGTTTGGTGATGTTCTTTGGCCCCTTAGCCTTAAGCTGCAATTTTTTTTAAAGAACAACTACAAAACATTCGATATAAATAAGTAATTTTACTTCAAGCACCAAATGGAAAGATTCTTAGTTATTTTTAACCACCAAAAGGAGGTTAAAAATACTTAAATAAGATCAAATTGTCACTTCTCCTTGTGGGTCCTACATAAAAGTTATGAAAGTTTTGCTTAGCTATGAAGTACTTTTACAAATGAAATAATCAACTTTGGTTTAAGTGATCTTAGGTTTATGTTTTAAAAACATAGTGACCATCAATGGTCACCTTTGACAATTGGAAATTTGTTTAAGATCATCACTATTCAAGTTTCAACCAACTGTGGTTGGTTGATACTTAACCATCGACTATTACCTATAGACTTAAAGGCATCAACACTCTTGTAAAAAATCACTTGTTAAATTGTTAAAACAAAAATCTCTCAAAGGAAAATCTTATAAATCTTGAAATAAAACTAGACTAGAGACTTAAAGTTTTAGATTAGCAAATATAACCTTGAAAATGAACTCAAAACATTTAGGTAATAAAGGATTTTTATCAAAAACTTTACTTATCCTAAGATAGAATAAAAACTCCAAAAGTAAGCTCCTAGATCATGATTTCGTTTATACCAAATACTTAAACGTCCAAAATGTTAGCAATAAGTTAAATAAAAGGTCAAAAAAATTTAAACGTATTTTGCCTACAACCCAACCATGGATGATTTGCCCTAATTGTCAGTAGTTTGTAGTAATCATCGATGGTTACTGTTTAATCTGTGAGTACACAAAAACACAAGAAAAAAAGCATAAAATGTTTTTAGATGAATTTTTAATGACTAAAATGGAAACTTAGAATTTTCAAAATGTCTTCCTTGCTAAAATGTACTCCATTTTATCCCACTGAGTGTGCCAAGATGTAGGATGGATTACAAATATGATCAATTCAAACATTAGTCATGAAAACTCATAAAAGAATGCATAAGAATTGACAATATGAGCTAACCTATTCATGCAAGTTTTGTTAATTATAATGAATGTCAATTTAAAAGAAAATAATACTAGTTACCTTACCAAATTGATTCCACCACCTTGATTTATATCTTTTGTCTTTGTCAACAATGGCTTCTTGGCTCCTCCATTCCCTCAAGAAGTATATTCATAACCTAGAATCAATATAAGGAATCTCCAATTTAGTCTATCAAATGAATCTTACTCAAAATGTAAATAACATAATAATCAAAACAAAAATCACTTGTGAAGATATTTTGGCATTATAAGTTTACAATAAAACAACTTAAAAAATGGTGTTATATACCCTTCTATTTATAGATTTTGGAAATGGTCTAAGATCAACCATGACCATCCATCTCAAGATTGAGATGTGTGTCCATGGATTAATCTAATATTTTTAATTAAATCCATAAATATCCTCATGCTAATTTTGAGTAGAAGGCAATAATTAGGTATGGTTGACCCATAATATAGATATATTATGCATTTATGGCTTATGAATGCCCCCCATAGATGATGTCACTAGGTGATGTAGATATTAGGGATAAATTTTTAATATTTAACTAATCAATAACCTCCATGTAAAATCCACTTAAACTATTGATTTAAATAAATTAGCCTTAAACAAGATTAATGAATTTTTGTGCAATTTTTGGGAAATTGGCCCTCAATTAATCAAAATAGTCAAAAAGTCATATTATTGGGTTGTAATTTGACTTGAGAATAATTGGAAGGTTATCTTAGATGCGTTGGAACCATATACCCATTTAGGATGTTTCCAACAAAAAATAACAAAGGTATGTGATGTGTACTAATGAATTAAGAGAAAAGAGTGATCCAAAGCATAAAAAGACAAAATCATCATTTTGACTCAAAACAAATTGGTCAAAGTTAGGAATCACATTAAATGTATTTACCTATTTAGGGATACATTGTCCTAGATCGACACTTATATATGACATTTTCAAACCATTTAACATATTTTTAGTGATTTTGACCTAAATTAGGCATTTGAGTTCAATTCGAGTAAGATTGATAATTTCAACATAAATGGTGTTAAGAATTGGAATGCTACAATATCAATATAATAAATATATTATATATGTTTATTTTAATTTTAAAATTAAGTGGCTTGATATACAAATAGTTTATCACCTATGTGCCCTATGTGAGATGTACAATCATTGGGGGTGAATCAGTGAACCCAGATATTTCAACCTTTAATTCCAATCCTTTAGAACTATTAAAAAATTAGCATATATCAACTTTATCAATCAACATTAACAAGAGAGATCATTCATTAAATGCACACACAAGATCAAATACACAACACATAGTTCCTATGGGAAACCCTCATGAGGAATAAAACCCACTCTCAAGCCTAAAACACATGGAATAATTTTATTATAAGAGATTACAAACAAGAGATTGGGCAAGTCCTCCTTACCTAAGCACTTTAGTGAAACACCTATTTCACAAGGAACAACTACCCCTAAGGAAGATCAAGTCCTTTAGACCCTCTTTTGAAATGAATAAATCCACCTTATAACTAATGTATTTAGAATATAATAATGGATATATAATTTTATAACCCCTTCACAAATTCCCTCTTTATCTCATATAGGCCTCTCACATAGTCATGCAACAATCTCTCTCCTTATTCACTCAAACTGACCTCATATACACACTCAAACCTCCTCACATATCCTCAAACTATAAGATCAATATTATACGATATAAATATGATCTATAGGTCATATATATATTCAACAAAATTTTCTACTCATCAACTCATCTAATAGGCACACTACCTATCCTTCACTCCACAACTCTCATATACACACCCCTTTTACAAGTCTAGAAACCATCATCTCTGGTTTCACTATTTATAGAGAATTCATGATCATTACCATTTTGGTTAATAAATAGGCATGATTTAACCCTTAAGTCATCTATCACATCGAGACACAACTCAATACCATCTACATAGGTCAGCCATAGCATCCATGGGTCACTCTTAAGTAATTACACCTTTCAATTAGGCCCTTCCAGCACTTATAAGTCTCATGAAGACCTATTCACCCATTTATAACTTAATTTAACAAAAAAAGAACACAAGACCAATTATAAATTCATAGGTCCACTTCACATGACCCTTTTGACTTCCTCAAATGATCATATTCAACTCTACTCAGCTTTGTGTATCATCAATCTAGTTAAACACTAACCTGGTGCATAGGAACATCATGAACAAACACAAAATCAACTTATAAGCCCTTGTTAATATATAATATTTATTGGTAAAACCTCCAAATACCATACAAAGCATCCACAAAGATTCCATAATACTTTCTAATATCTAGCACATCATAAAACATCCAAACAACATCAAAACAAGCACAAATATCTTTCTTGGGTTAGTTGTTGAACATAGTTGAACATAGTCAAATTTGGACCTTCATAAATTTTATTTTACATGCTTTAAAACCTTAAAATATATATTTATATATTAACCTTTTATTCCTGTAGAAATTCTCTTTTTACACCATGAGAAAATTCATCCTAGATCAAAAGTTATGGACAAAATACAAAGCACTAGTTTTTCCTTTGCAAATTTGAATATTCAAATTCAAATGGTCATAGTTAAAAATCAACATATTGCTGTCATATCATGCTCTCATTTATTATGTTAAAAATTCACCATCATTAATATTTGAAATTTCACTCAATGATACTATTAAACAAAGAAAATGTTGACCTTATCTCATGTAATCTTGTAAAATTGACTCAATGTGCACCGTTGATCTCTATAGATTAGCTCAATATTTATATTATAGTGCTCACCATTTGATCTTTCTCAGAACCTTTATGATCATGACATTGGGCACCCTCACATTCCTTCTAATCACTTTTACTATTAAACATTGAGCACATTTCATCATCTTACTTCTTTCTAACACATTGGAACAAACACACTCCATTGATCCTTTTATAAGGAGATCAATCTCTAACTCTATTAACCAGTGAAAATTTTGACTTATTTGACTCAACATGAACCATATATCTTCACTTTATGATCACCCATGAGCCATTAGATTTTCATCTTGTCTTGATTTTTAACATTTTGAAAAATAGACTATGGGGACCATTGAAATATGCCTCGAAGGCCAAATTTGCATAGTCATATCTTTTACCTTAATCAATATCATACCCTATAATTTTCACCATATGTTCTTTGATCAAAGAGCAAACCATCCATATATTGATCAACTCTTGAAACCTTCATGTGTGCAAGATATGCCATTATAAAACTACTCACTCAACTCATTTTTAAACTTAGACAAATAACTAAGTTGATCTCATATTCATTTAGCATCATCGATATTTGATGTGATGAAATTTAGACCATTATATCTACCTTTGAAAATTGACTAAGTGTTGAAACTTGGTGCACTTTTGTCTGAGGGACCAACTTTTCACCTTAGTAACTTTAGTTATACTTAGTCTCATGATCTAAAACTTGAACCATGTGATCTCCTCACATATTATAATATATCCATATATCTATTAGCTCCTAAAAACCTCACACTATGAGATATGATGTCATCAATATGCCTCCTCAGATTTATCTGACATAGATCCAACTATGCCTAGATGAACATAATGAAGAACTGGATAAATTCCACTCATGTACACAAGTAATCCATTCAACCTTGACCTCTAATAATACCCATTTCACATCCTCAACTCACCATACTCATCCCTAAACATCTCTAACCATGACAAAACTAAATATCAACCAATCCTCCTTCAAGCATACTAGGACAAGCACATTAAACACTTTGTCATTGTCACTTAGACTATCAAGACACTTCATCCATTTACCTAAAAATCTCCATGAAATCACCATGACATCATTGAAAAATTTCTAACAATCTCTCCCTTTGTTATTGATGTCAATAACCATCATATAGTAATATACAACTCACCTTCCTTCTCTCTCTTCAAGTACTCTCATAATAGGAACTTTCTCCCCCTTTGACACAATGAAAAAGTGGGAACCAATTTATCTTGAAGACCTAAAAATAACACCAAAATGAGAAGACCATCTTATAAATATAGTACAAACTCCCCCTTACCTTGAGCCTACCTCTTCTTGGCTTGAAAATTTCTTCTTGCTCCATACCAACACTCTCTTCAACCAGGCACTACAAATAATGAAGAAAGAACACACAAAAGTACTAAAATCTAATGGAACTCACCAAGAAACATCTAAGAGAGTCTCCCTCTATATTTTTGAGTAATTTCACCTCTTGAGCATCTTCATATCTCCACACACCATTAACAACCATCATATAGGCTTACTAGCCTTCTCTCTCAAACCACCTCAAGGACCACCAACAAAAATTCATGCCATTCACCAAATATAAAACATGATATAAAATAATCCTAAGAACTCACATTTAAATACTCATGCCTTATTATTTTGTAAAAACTGAATAAAAAGCATTATTCTTCGTACAAGGCTTATCTAGTCTCCTTGTAGCCTTATATGAAACTTGTAGAGCCCAAAAATTTTAGTAGATACACTATCAAGACCTAAAACTTTATATCTAGAGAACTTTCATATGTCCCCACAAGCACAACAATTCCCATCACCTATCTCATCATTTAAAACGTAGTTCCTTCACAAACCTACTAGCTAATTAGGCCTCCATATTGACAAAAAATTGAATAACTTTAAATATACAAACCTTCAAATATTTTTGAAGCTTGATTTTATAACCCATTTGGACCATTAAAACTATTAAAAATTCTCAAATTTCAAAACAAATAGAGTCAACAAACCTCCTTTTGGTCAACGTCCACCTTTAAAACTTATTACACACCTGGAGACAACCATTACACACTTTTAGACCAAGATTTGAGCTTCCACATATGGGAACCCATACATCTTGTAACCCATTTTATGAATTTCATACTCTTCATCTACACTTTATTATCCATTAAAAGTAGTATCTTAAGAAGCATAGATAAAGACACCCTACTTCACAATGTCCTATAACAATGTGAAACTAGGACTTTCTCATAACTCCTCATATTCCTTCTCCTCCTTGGTCATATGATACTTATAGTTTTTATTATTATTCTTAGGCTTAAGAGAATTAATATGCTCATAGACTATAATATTCTCCTTTTCTTCTAGGATTGAATTGACAATACATGGAGACACCATAGATTCATGATGTCCATTTTCATTTAAGGAATCCACCTTATAGTTAGGAACCTCTTCACTAAGAATTGATAATTGATGTTTGTTTCATGATACATAAAAAAAATGGCAAGATTTTCACTTGGATCCATACACATCTTAGAACTAGCCTCAACCACTACCTTGGTCTTCTTCTTGAATTTGGTCTCTTCATTCACAACATGAGTAGATAATGAGATCCCTTGGTACTCTTCAACTTATGTAGTATTCTCCACCATATAAAATATATTACTTGGACCTATAGTCTCATCATGACTAATAATTACCAATTTTATCTTTCATGAGTTAGCTTGCCATCTTCCTTCTACTTTAAGAGCACAATTAAACTTATTTTGACTTGTAGACCTTTGCTTAAAGGATCTAGCAATGTGACATCTCTATTCATAGTTGTAGCAAAACATAATCCTTAATGGAAACACAATTTATCTTACATTATTTGGATAGAAAATTGTAATGTGTCCTATGTCATAATAGATGAAACAACATCTTCTTTTTGAATCAGACTCACCTTGTCTAACCTTATGTGGATAATGGTTTGCAAAGTGTCCCACATCAACACAGTTGAGGCAATTAACTTTGTTCACACCTTTTTATTTATGACCCCCATCATATTTACATGCAAAATCATTTATAATAGGTCTATTTCACTCTTTATCTTTCTGCCCAATTTGATTACATGTGTAACAATAACCCTTGAAACTTGCATACCTCATGGCATTTGGCTATCTAATTTGATTTATATTTATAGTATGATTATCCTTGTTTACATTAGTCTTCATCTTTTCTTGAGTTACATTATTTTGTTATTCTTCATATCCAAGACTAATTCTATCACTAGCATGTTTTTGATCATTCGAAATATTGTCTAGATCACTTGATCTCTTTTCAAATCTCACAAATGACTTCACCTTACTAGATGTCATCTCTAACTTATATTTTAATGACTCATTTTCAATTGCATACCTTTAACATTCATCTTCTTTGCATTTTAGGCTTGTAGATAGAATTTTTAATTGACGACTGAGATGCTTGACCATATCTTCATGCTCCTTGGTGCCTTCATTCATTCTTGATTCATACACATTGAATTACTCCTCATAGTCCTTGATTTGTGACTTCATCTTCTTGTTAATCTTCTACTCAATCTTTAGTTCTTCAAGAGCATTAATCAATTCAGTCTCATAATCCACCTCATCTTTATCATCATCTAAATCATTCCAAGTAGACTATGCTTGATGTGAGAAACTACCTTCTTCATCCATGAACATGGATTTATCTTCACTAGGAACATCATCTTCATGATCATACTCTAAGTCACTAACTTCATTCTCATCTAATGAGCTACAATCTTCTTTGGTATAGAGAATCTTGTTGTCCTTGAAGTACTTCTTATTTTCAAACCTTCTAAATCCCTTTTTAATTTTATTAGACCTAAATGATCTCTTACCATCATCATGACCTTGATCATTCTCTTCATCATCATCCTTCTTATACTTATGAGGACACTTATTAGTAAAATGTCCTACCTCTCCACAATTAAATCATTTGAGGGGTAGTTTATCCTTATACTTACCTAAACCTATTTTTAATTTCCTTAAAATCAAAGTGATTAGTTCATCCTAATCTATATTAAAAATTTCATCCTCCTTGGGTTTCTTACCTTGAAACTTCTTCTTTGGTTTCATTTCAATCTTAAAAGTTGCTTCCTTCTTTGGTGGTATATCATCATTTACTCTCATCTCATAGGCAGTAAGGGTGCCATGCAATTGATCCATCTTCAACTGAGTAAGATCATAACTTTATTCTATAGTAGATACTTTTGGATCAAACTTGAGGGATAGAGACCTTAATACCTCTTGAACTATAGTATCCTCTTCAAATTAATCTCCAAGACCTTTAATGATGTTCATAATTTCATTATGTCTTTATATAAAGTATGCCACATACTCCTTTCCTTCATATTTAGGCTTTCAAATTGCCTTCTATGAGTTTATAACTTATCAATATTTACCTTTGAATTTCCTTCATAAATGATCTAAATTTCATCCCATATCTCTTTAGTAGATTTATAATGCATTACCTTAGTGAACTCAATCTCTGTAAGACAACAAGTGATGGCATTAATTTCCCTAGAATTATTCTCAAATAGCTTCTTGTTTGTAACACTAGATGGAGTAATAGGAGAAACATAAACATCTACAACATATTATCATACATCAAACCCTAGAGACATAATTTATGTCCTCATCCTTACACCACAAAAATCATAATTAAATTCATTAAACATTGGTTATTTCTTAGTATAGAAACATCCTTGATGACTACCCATATGGTACCTTGGATCACCTTCAAGATGTTAAGCCTTTACCAAAGGACCTACTCTGATACCAATTATTAGAGGTATAATCATTGAGAGGGGGGTGAATTAGTGAGCCCAAATATTTAAATTTCAATTCCAGTCCTTTAAAACTATAAAAATATCATCATATATCAATTTGATAAAGCAACATTAATAAGAGAGCTCATTTATTCAATGCATACACAAGATCAAATACATAACACATAGTTCATATAACAAACCTCATGGGGAATAAAACCCACTCTCAAGCCTGAAACACATAGACTAATTTTCGTATACAATATTACAAAAAAGAGACTAGCCAAGTAATTTTGAATGAAAACCTTAATCAAGTCATCTTGAAATAAGGCCTTTAGTGAAACATCTATTTCACAAGAAGAAACTACCCCTAAGGAAGATCAAGTACTTTAGACCCTCCTTTGAAATGAACACCTCCACCTTAGAACTGATGTCTTCAACACCTATGATGCATCTCTAAGTTTATAACCCTTTCACAAAATTCCTCTCTATCTCATATATTCCTCTCACATAGGCATACCATAATCTCTATCCTTCACTCAAACTAGCCTCATATGCACACTTAGACCTTTTCACATATCCTCAAACTACAAGATCACTATTATAATAAAATAAATATGACCTATAGGTTATAAACATATTCAAAAATATATTTTACTTATCAACTCATCCAATAGTAACAATACCTACCCTTTTCTCCACAACTCTCATAAATACACCCCTCTTATAAGTCTATAACAATCATCTTTGGTTTCACTATTTATAAATAATTCATGATCATTACCACCTTGGTCATCCAATAGACATTCCTTAACCATTAAGTCATATATCAAATTGATACATAGCTCAACACCATCCACATAGGTCAGCCATAACATCCATGGGTCACTCTCAAGCATCTTCACCTTTCAATTAGGCCTTTGTAGCTCTTATAGGTCTCATAAAGACATATTCACCCCTTTAGAACTTCATGAAGAAAAAAATAACATGAAAAAACTTGAAAATGCATAGGTATACTTCACATGACCCCTTCAACTTCCTCAAAATATCACAATCAAATCTGCTCACCTTTGTGTATGATCAATCTACTCAAACACTGACCTAGTACACATGAACATCATAAATGAACACATAGTAAACTTCTAAGCCTTTTTTAATATTTAATATCAATTATTCAAACCTCAAAATACCATATAACTCATCCAAAAGGAGTTCAAAATACTTTTCAATAAATAAGACATCATAAAACATTTGAATAACATCAAAACAAGTATAAATATTTTTCTCAGGTTACTTACAGAACATACATAGTCAAATAGATAGACAACTTTGGACATTCATAAATTTTATTGTACACACTTTCAGACATTAAAATATATATTTACATATTTTCCTTGGATTCCTCTACAAATTCACTTTTTACACCATGAGAAAATTCATCTTGGATCAAAAGTTATGGATAAAATATAAAACACTAGTTTTTCCTTTGTAAATTTGAATATTCAAATTCAAATGGTCACAATTAAATATTTATCATATTTATATCATATCATGCTCTCACTACTTAAATTAAACATGCATCATCAACATTATTTGAACATTAACTTGGCTATACTATTAAATAAATAACATGTTGACCTCATCTTGTGCAATATTATAATATCAACTCAATGCACATCATAAATCTATACATATTAACTCTACTTTATCTTATAGCACTCACCATTTGATCTTGCTTAGAACCCTAATGGTCATGAAACTTGGCACCCTCACAATCCTTTTGAGCACTTTTAATGTTAAACATCTATCACTTATCATCATCTCATTTCTTCTTGACACCTTAGAATAAACACGCGTTGTTGATTCTTTTGTAACGAGCTTGATATTTAACTTCATTAACCAACAAACACTTTGACACATTTGACTCAACACACACCATAGATATTAATTGTATGGTCACTTGTGAGCCATTATATCTCTATCTAGTCCTAATCTTTAACATTGTGTAAAATATACTAAGTATGGGGACCATTGAATATGCTTGGAAGGCCAACTTTTCACACTCATATCTTTTACATTGGTCCATCTCATGTCCCATAATTTGCACCATATGTTCTTTGATCAAAGATTAAACCATCCATATATCAATCAAATCCTAAAACCTTTGCTCATGTAAGATATACCATTATAAAACTACTCACTTTAATTTTTCTTCAACTTAGATAAATAACTAAGTTGATCTAAAATTTATTTCACATCATCGATATTCAATGTGATGAAACATGGACCATTAGATCTACCTATGCAAATTGACTGAGTGTTGGAATTTAGTTCACTTTTGTTTGAGGGAGAAAATTTACACCTTTATAATTTTAGTTTTTCTTACTTGCATGATTTGAAACTTGAAACATGTGATCTCTTCACATGGGAAAATCTATCCTTATATCGATAAGTTCTTGGAACCCTCACACATGTGAGATATGATTTCATCAATATGCCTCCTTAGATTTATCTATCATAGATACAACTATGCCTAGATGAACATAATGCAAAATCAAATGAATTTTACTCATGAACAGAAGCACTCCAATCATCCTTGACCTCTGATAGGACCCCTTGCACATACTCAACTCACCATACTCATCCCTGATTATCTCTAACCATGACAAAACTGAAGATCAACCAAGCCTCCTTCAAGCATACTAAGACAAGCACATTTCACACTTTGTCATTGTCACTTAGACTATAAAGACACTTCATCCACTTACTTGGACACCTCCATAGCATCACCATGACATAATTTAAAACTCTCCAATGCCCTAGGATACTCTACCCCTTTAACCTAGATCCCCCAATCTATATTTTTGGGTTAAACATAGACATGTGAAATGTTAAATAATTTTGGTTTTTTTTGACTTTATTTGAATGTTTTTTGTATTTTATTGAATATTTGATTTTTAAAATTTTTAAATTTTGAAATGATAAGCACAAAATCTATGGCTAAAGGAAAAATGTTACTATAAGCCAAGGATCTCATCAATGGGATGCCTCTATGAAGGCCTTGTATCATGTGTGTTATATTCATATGTTGCATAATCAATATAATCAGGATCATACCAATCTTCTATATTATTAGGACCATAATCATAAATTTAATCATTATCATAGGATACATGTAACTTCTTAGGTTGTTATTGAAAGTGTGATATCATTTTGAGCATCTACCTATGTGAAACTGATTATACCATGGATTGGAGTTTCCTTATAAAATTTTTATTTTATTGAATATGTCCATAATTTTAAAAATGTTACATCTCATTTTAAACTAGAGAAGATTCATCTATCTTTGTTTAAACACTAGGAAAATATGTAATTTTTTATTTGACTTCTTGATCTTTTTATAACATATCTTTCTCTAGCTTTGCCTTTTGAAAATTTTATTGCTCAAATTATGCTTTATGAATCTATTCTTCCTCTATTTTTTTCATTTTCAACTATTTTTATCTAAATTATCCTTAGGTACATATTGAATTTATAAGTCACCCCCAACTTGTGTAGAAATGATAAGGATATTATAGAAGGTTTACATAACTATGAAGTGTCAAGTTATTTAAAGCAAGTCATCCATAGAAACCTCCCATCCATGTCCATGCCTAAAGTATTTAGTGAATATATGTGCATTTACTAAGTGTTGATTCACTCCTACTAAGATTTCCTGATGTGTGACTCATGTAAGAACCCTCCATCGCATAAGCTAAAATGGTGTCCAAGTTTAAGTGTGCAAACCTCCCAGTCTTGAGATAGCATATAAATAAGTACACAAGAAGTATTTATAAATCATATAAGTGACCCCAAGATAATCCACCTTCATGTAGATTCCTATTCAAAAGTGTCCCTATGCCTTCCTAATGAAGTCTTATACTAAATAATATAGTTTCACTTTTACACTCTCAAAAGTCATAGACTAGGATATATGTTGTGCACATACTACTTCATAAAATAATATAGATCCTAGGTGTAAAGTGAAGATTTGAGAAAACTATTAAGGGGTACTTGTCACAAAAAGGTAAAAATTTGTGCACCCCCATAGAGTAATTCTACATCTATGCCCTTCACCTACTCATGGATCATTACATAGTCTTACTATGAAACCCTCAGCACAAAAATGTACCCAAAATGCATAAGGTAATGATTCTCATAAGGTACATAAAAATGATGTGTTAGTTTAAGAGAGACCCATGTAATGATTAATAAGTGGCAACAAGTCATAAAGAGGTAGTTGGAGAAGTAGTTGAGAAATTTTTGAGGCCTTGTTAGAACAAGTAAATGCAAAAGCAACTAACAAACATTGAAACATGATCACACACCATCTCTATGAATTTTTCAAGAATTTTCCACTCCCAGACACATACATGTATCTAAAAGAGTTCTACACTAACTCCCATATCTAAATCACCAAAAAAAGTTCAAGAAGCATGGGCATGACACTGGAATAAAATTAAAAGACTATGTCTACCACCCTAAAGGGGTACATTAATTATAAAGGGCTTGATCTATTATAAAATCCTTATTATTAATTGTAAAAGGGTTGACATTTTTAGGCAACCTCACACTACCAAAATTTTCCCCCTAAGAGCACTTATATTGTATGGACCTTGTATGTTAATGAGAATTAAGTTCATCTCCCTTTATTCTTCTTACACTATGTATGTTATTTGTGTTTATCAATCTTTATATGTGGGTAATGTTCACCCCTCTCATTTTTATCCATTCCAAACACCTTTGTGTGGAATTTGAAACTCACTTGCAGGTCATGTTTTGTGCATATATGGGTTTGTATAGGATTTGTATGTGGATAACCTTAATCCATCTTAATATTTCACTACATTTACATGCCTCAATATGAAATAATTATGCATTTAGAGTGTCCTTAGTGGATTCCATGTGATAACATCTTGTTCTCATATATTTGTAGTTTGTTTATGGTAGTAGGCACAATCATTCTATTCTTGGTGTATTTCCCTTTATTTTTTCATAAAATTTTTACCTTTTCCCTCCTTTTTCTTTAAAAAATCTTAGCTTTAGATTAGTGGTATATTTACCTTTCTACTCTTTAGGTTTGCATGTTGTTCTTAAACCAAGTGCACTTAGAATAGAAGGAATCCAACCTACTCTGAAGGCTTGTCCCATGGAGTGCAAGGGTCCCACAACTTGAAGATGTTTCCATCATTGCGATGAGATAACTAATGCTTCATAATCATGAGTGATAACACTTTAACACCTAACACTAAAAACTTCTTGCCTTACATAAGGCATTCATGCTCTATGTCCTACTATAAGATGTCCTATATCATAGATCATCTATGGGTACACATTTTAAATGACAATAGTTTTTGACACACCTAGTGGGACCATTTGAACAAAACCTAAGGAATCAATGTTACCCTTAGCTAACAAGTGTTTCATACATTCAATAAGATAATATGTCAACTTCAAGAATTTACAATTCATAAATATCATCCCCCTATCTACATGCCAAGACAAATGAGATCATCTATGAAGGGTATTGATTTCCATTTCATTATGATTTCAACACCCTCTAGAATAATAAAAGTATGATCATCTTCATCCCTTGTCAGAAGAAGGAATGGGTCAATATATTCATCCCCTATAGATCTCAATCTACACCCCCATTTGGAAGGGTCTGCATACCTAGGAGAATCTTATTCAATATCCCATTCATCATTGTGTAGAGGAATCAGTTGTTTATGACTTTTAATGGAGGTTGTCTATTAATTCTTACCCAATATGATTACATTATAGTCACATCCATTTAAATTTTATCCTACTTTATTGGTGAGAATGTGACTTCCCTTGTGGAACATATTGATGATTTTATGAATATATACTTAGTGTACCATGTTGCTAAAGATAATTTTGTAGAGAAGATACTTACCTCTTCCTTCAAAGGCAAAGCACTTTAATGGTATTGAGGCTTGAGACCAAACTCTATTCACAATTGGGATGAACTTAAGGAGGATCTATGCAAGAAATTCAAGGATCAAAATGACCATGTATCCCAAATAGAGAAGATAAAAACTATAAAGAATTCCCAATACAAGATTATGGTTGATTTAAACTTTAGGTTTGAGAGAGTCTGGGATAATATTCCACCTTTTTTTAATCCATCCCCCAACACTACTTTTTTATATTTTTAAAAATCTTTTAACATTGATATATCTATGATGATTCGATCCATTGAACATGCAGTATTACCTAATTCTTATGAAGTCATTGTGAATGCAAAAAAATGTTTGATCTAACTAATGAAAATTACACCTATACCCCCATGCCTCTATTCATAGAGCCTCCTCTACGTCAATGAGATGTGTAGCCTATGTTATCACTTATCCCCACCATAGTGAGCCCACCAAATTCATTTTTTATTTCCCCTAATGAATTGCATGAGGTTAAAATACTATTTTAAATCTTTGGAAATTATCTTCATCCTCAAAAGGTAGAAAACATAGTACCATAGGCCTCATCAACCCTTCACTTAGAAATACTAGTCAAGAAAACCCCCTTACCAAGGTGGTACACAAGAAAAAAATTAACTTACATATAATAGAGCACCTTATGCACAAAATTTTGATGTTTTTGGTACCTCTAAATCCCTTATACCTATTATAAATAATCATGTGTAGGAACCTAAATGGTGTTTTACATGTGGCCAACTACATAATCAAGATACATGCACAAATGGGGTATTAACCAAGCACTCATGATGCAAAGTTTTTTTCAACCTCAAGAGCAAATGAATACCATAACTCTACATGAATGAGATATTTAAATACCATCATAATAATAAGATGGGTCTACTCTCATCAATTGGTAGGAGGATGACTTCAACCTACATGAATTAAAATGGTGCATCAAGTGGAGGAAGCACCCCATTTACTTTCAATACAATATTTAAAAGGATATCAATAGAGGAGGCAATACTAACCTTGGTTCCCTCACCTTCAACACCCCATATCACTCACATAGGTACATAAGACAAGGTGAATGCATAACCTTTAGTGCATACAAAATAGGCTATGCAAAGATAAGAGCCACTTTAGACCAGTGTACAAATATGGGAAGAGACTATTATTAAAAAAACAAAATCAAATGAATCTCAAATTCCATTTAACATAGTCAAACAAATGAAGAAGACAAGCCTTAATGTAACCATGTGGGATGCTTTTGGTATTCCAGGTCAAAGGAATTTAATACAAGACACTCTAAAATGCTTGTAGGAGTGTAAGACATCCAAACTTATGCCTTCCATATTTAGGAGTCTATGTCAACCTAAAGTGGAAAAAATGAAAGTATATAGTAGCACCAAGTTTCCATCATTCTACACCTCTTTGATCATCATCTAACATCTAGTACATAACTACATGATTGACTCAAGTGCAAGAAGCTTATTTATGCCAAAGAATATCACAAATACACTCATAATTTTGTATTCCCTTATTTTAAAAGTAGTGGTCTATTTGTATGGCATGACATTTAAAACCATGAGAAACATCAAATATTTGAATCTTAACACTGCATGCATGCCGCTTCTCAAATTTTTAGTATATTATAGCCATTGAATTACCTCCCTACTTCACTAGCTACCTCTCCTAAGACTTCATGAAAAAGATGGGTGGATATTTATCTTTAGATTAGTCACATATATTATTTAGAACTAGATATGGGACTAAGATGACCATCAGGGCTGAATCTATCTTTAAAATCCATGTTGAACCATACTCTTCTATCCCATTTAAATTAAACTACATAATGTTCAATGAGGAGGAGAATTTGATTATATATAAAGTTGTAACATTGCTTGAAGAGATCCCACATACATGATTTGTTGTATGAATGGGAATGTAAACATTTTGAGTGTGATCTATATGAAAACACATAGGATATAGGGATAGGCATTCACTACATCTTGGAGGAGGATTCCATGCCACCTAATCTCATAAAAGTATAAGATAACCTTGAGGGTACATGGCAATTTGTAATTTGATGGTTCTCTAAGTAAAAATGGTGTTAAATCTGGTGCAATGTTAGTATCTCCTTAAAATAATAAATATTTCCATGTATTTATATTATACTTCAGTTACACAAATATATTTTTAGAATATGAGATACTGATCCAAGGCCTCCATCTCATGTAAAATAAAAGAATCAAGACATACATGCAATGGGTGATAGTGAACTAATTGTTAACTAGGTTAGATCATGGAGCATGACCAAAAATGGATTGATAAAATAATAGATTATGGGATATCATTAAATTATTCAAAATGTTTAATATTATCTCCATACCAAGATCCCAAAATATTGAAGTGTATAGACTTGCAACCATAGGTGTGCAATATGACATCCTACATGACATAACAAAGGAGTGTGAATAGATTGTCAAGCTTATAATCAGATTAGGAGTCCTTGACAATGCAAATAATTGGTAGGTTTTTTAGATCAAAGAGTATATTATCATATTCTTATAGGATGAGGTAGAGTTTTATGCTAAAAACTATGTGCAATTGCAATCCTAATATGAAAATCAAGTCATCTAATTAAATGGAAACAAGCTGATAAAAGGGTAAGTCACCCTAGAAAGTATATTCAATTATGATGACCAAATCAAAGGAGAAAAATGTAGCATGGAATCAAAAAAGGAGATCTCTACACGAGTAACTATTTACAAAGGAAAGGTCATAAATGATGTCAATGTATGCTTTCCACCAAAGATTAATAACTATATTTAATTTAGTAAGAGATATGATGATATCTTTGCATAGAGCTATAATGACCTTAGAAGATTTGATCCAATCTTGGTACAACACATAATTAATCTCAACCTCGACACATAGCTAGTCTACCAGAATTAGAGGCCTGTCAACCCAAATCTTAAACCACTGATGAGATAGGAGATCTCAAAGCTCATTGAAGCTAGTATTGTACTTCAAATTAAACACTCTTTTTGGGTTGCCAACTTAGTCTTAGTGTAGATAAAGAATGGGGAAATCCATTTATGTGTGTAATTTAGAGACCTAAACAAATCTTCCCTAAAATACCACTATCCCCTCCCATCAATGGAGTAGATCTTAAAAATGGTTAAAAGCACATAAATATTCTTTTTTCTAGATGGTTACTCAGGATACAACTAAATTCTTATGCAAGAGTGCAATCATTACAAAACAACATTCACCACTGAGTGGGGAACCTTTGTATACCAATTGATGCCATTTGGTTTTAAAAATATAGGATCCACTTCTAAATAGACATGGATATGGCATTTAAGAATTTTATCAACAAGGTCATGTTGGTTTACCTCAATGACATAACTATTTTCTATAGGCATGTAGAAGATCATTTAATCCATTTAGATCAAGTGTTTGAAAGGTGATGAGATTTTAGAGTATCTCTAAACCCTATAAAGTGTGTCTTCTTAGTTCATAAAGGTGCCCTACTAGGGAACATTGTTTCTAAATAGGGACTCATAATTGATCTAGAGTAATTCAAGGCTATTTAGTCTCTCCCTCTTCTAAGTCATAAGAAAAGAATCTAGAGCTTCTTAGGAAGAGTCAACTTTATCAGGAGATTTGTGCCTAATTTAACCACCCTAACCAAACCCCTCACTATGATGTTCAAGAAGAATGTTTCATTCAACTAGATTTGTGAAGGTAGGGATAGTTTTTAAGCCATTAAGCATGACATCACATAAGATTCCACCTTGATCAATCTAGATTATAGTAAGGATTTTATCCTTTATGCATTTGGTTTGATTGAATGCATCTAATTTATCCTTATATAAAAAAATAATTATCATCTAGAGTATCCAATTACCTTCTTTAGCCATGCACTAAAATATTATGAGCTACATAATAACTTTGTGGAGAAGCACATCCTCATAGTTGTGAGAGTGCTCAATAATTTTAGGAATATGCTCTCTAAAAAAAAAATACATCTCATAGTTGTGCACATAGGAATTAAATATTTTCTACTTAGTAAGGACATCAATGATTTTTTTTTTTTTGGGTCACAAAGGTGATGAAGTATGACGTAGACATCCATATAACAAAGCTAGTGTGAGAAAAGGGACTCTATAAATAATTGGATGAGGTAGAAAATTTTGAAGATAGAATAGTCTTAGTGTCAAATGAAAAGGAGCCAATAGGCCAAGAAGATATAAAGGATTGGACATAGAATATGATGACATTCCTTCAAATTGGCTCATTACCCCTTAACAAGACATTCACTATGTACTTGTTAGTGGCATGATTTTCTAGAAGGACCTCAATGTAGTCCTATTAAAGTACATAGAATCAGACCAAGTGAGTATAATTCTTCAAAAATTCCATAATGGCCTTATAGGAGGCCATTATTCACCCAAGAATACTACTATAAAAATCATGCAAGATGGTTTTTATTTTCCAACTCTATTCAAATATACACATGAATACATGAAAAATTAAAATAAATGTGCCTTATTCATAGGAAAATAAAGTATAGTGGCCTTAACATTATGGCCAATACAAGTTGAGCAACCCTTTTCATACTAGGTTTTGGATTTCATAGGCATGATTAACCCACCATCAAGTGATGGGCATAAATAGATCTTGACAGCCATATACTATTTCAAGTGATAAATGAAAGTAGTATCTCTCAAGGAGGGTAATGAGACATCCATCTTGATCTTTTAAGAAGGAATGATAACAATATTTGGTGTTCCATCCACCATTATCTTTGATAATGTGTTGGTTTTCATTAAAACTAGGATCAGTGAATGGGCCATCAAACATAACATCCATTTAAGTGCCTCTTTAAATTATTACCTTTAAGGTAATGGTTTTGTTGAGTCCATAAATAATAATTTTATTCATATTATAAAGAGGACCATGGAAGATAATTAATGAGATTGGCATATTAAGCTTAGGACTACCCATTAGGCTAATCAAATCACACACAAAAGAGTGTTTGGATATTCACCCTTCATGTTAGTTTATAGAAGGGAGACCAGATTTACCACATCTTTCAAGTTGCCTTTGTTATAACTTTCCCATCATTTAGAGTTTCTTGAAAATGATCCCCTCATAGTAACATTAGCAGAGCTAATGGAGCTCAAAGAGACTAGGGCACAAGATGCACACACTATGAAATTCCAATAGGCCTAGACAAAGAGGACCTTTGATAAAAGGACAACTGATATAAATTTTCAAGAAGGAGATATATTGCTCAAATGGGATGACAACATAGAATAATCTAGAAGGCATACTAAATTCAACATGATATGGAGTGGTCCATATACCATAACCAGTTGCTAGTAAGCTAATGCTTTATAACTTTCTAGACTAAATGGAGAAGAAATACCTATCCTAGTTAATGGGATCCATCTCAAACACTATCTTTGTTGATTCTTATATAACTTGTAAATAAGTAGATTGGATATTTTTCATTTACCTATGTTCCTTGAGCACCTTGTTTTAGGATAGTTTTATTTCCTTTAAGCATTTGTGCATAGTGTTTCTCTTAGCTTATATATCTTTCCTCTTGGTGTCTTTGACATAGTTATTTAATTTTGTTAGGAGGGTCCCAATTTATTCCAGATCTAAGGATACATAACTAGTGTGTGCACAGATGAAAGGACCAAAAGTTTCAAACACTTTTGCCCAATGGATTGATCCAAAGGCTTATAGATTCCTACTTAACAGTCAAGTGACTCATAGAGGTTTCCAAAAATGTTGACTTTATAAGTCACCCCCATCTTGTGTAGAGCTCACAAGGATTTTATAGAAGGTTTTTTCATCTATAAAGTGTTGATTTATGTAAATCAAGTCATGTATAAATGCCTCACATCTATGCCCATGCCTAAATTACTTAGCATATATTTATACATTAACTAAGTGTTGATTTGTGCCTAGTAGGAGTTCCTAATGCATGACCCATGCAAGAAACCTCCATCACACAAGTTAAAATGGCATATAGGTTCAAGTGTGAAAATGTCCCAGTCTTGAGACAACACAAAAATAAGTGTGCAAGAAGTAGTTATAAATCATTAGAAGTGCACCTAGGATCTTCCACTTTTGTGTGCATTCCTATTCAAAATATTCCCTATGTTTTCATAATGATGTCTCTCACCAAATTGTAGAGTTTCACTTCTACACTCTCATAAATTACATACTATGATCTATGTTGTACACATGATACCTAGAAAACTAACATGAACCCCAAGTTTAAAGAGAACACATTAGAAGACTATTTAGGGAGACATGACACAAAAAGGTAAAAATTCATGTATCCCCCTATAGAGGGCTTATACATCTATACCTTTCACCTACTTGCAACTCATTATGTAGTCTAACTACACATCCCTCAGTGTATAGATTCTCCTAAAAGGTATAAGGTAATGATTCTTTTTAGATATGCAATAATGACATGGCAGTTCAAGAGAGACCCATGCAGTGATTAAAAAGTGGTATTTAGGTATAAAGAGGTAGTTGGAAAATTAGTTGAGTAGTTTTTGAGGCCTTATCAGAATAATTATATGTATAAGTGGTTGATAGACATTAAAACATGATCACACACCACCCCTCTAACTTTTATAGGAATCTCCCACTCTTAAACACACATGTGAATCCAAAATATTTCTGCCACCAACTCCTAGATCTGAATCACCAAACAAAATTTAAGAAGCATGGGCACGGTGCCATAATAAAATTAAAACATTGTTCCTACCACCCTAAAGGGATGTATTAACTATAAAGGGCTTGATCCATTATAAAATCCTTTTTTTCATTGTAAAAAGGGTCAACATTTTTAGGTAGCTTCACATTGCCATAATTTTCCCCCAAAAGCACTTTTGTTGGATGAACATCCAATGTTACTAAGAATTAATTTCACCTCCATCTATTATTATTACACTTTGTGTGCTATTTATTTTTGTCAATATTCATCCATGGGTAGTGTTCTCCCCTCTCATCATTGTCCATTCCTAGAACCTCTGTGTGGAAATCAAAACTCACTTACAGGTTATGTTATGTGCATATGGGTCTATGTAAGCTTTGTCTATGGATAACCTTAATTCCTCTCAATGTTGTGTTGAATTCACAAACATCCATATGAAATACTTATACATTTATAGTGTCCCTATTGGATTCTATGTGATAACATCTTGTTCATAAATATTTGTAGTGTGTTCATGATAGTAAGAGCACTCGCTCTATTCTTAGTGTATTTCCCTTTTATTTTTATGAAAATTAATACTTTTTCCCTCTTTTTTCCCTCAAAAATATTAAGTTTAGATTAGTGGTAGATTTATCTTTATGCTCTTTAGGTCTGTGCACTGGTCCTATACTAGGTGAACTTAGAATAGAAGTAATCCATCCTACTCTAGAGGCTCATCCCAAGGAGTGAAAAGGTCCCACACCTTGAGGATATTACTCTCATTATGATGACACAACTAATGCTCCACATGTGTATGTGAGTTATACCACTTCCACACCCAACACCGAACACTTTATACCCTGGATAAGGAATTTATGCTCCATACCCTACTAGAAAACCTCACACACCATAAATCATCTGTGGGTGCACATTTTGAATGACATAGTATCCATACTTATTATTTTTTCTATTTTATTTTAGGATAGGTAGTCATAATTTTATTGGGTTACTTGATTGATGTATTTATTATAAGATCACCGCTACCAATTATACTTTGTATTTTGTGATTTAAAGCTAAAAAATAATTTGTATGATACCCATGTATTCTATGATATGCATAATAGTATCTTGACCTTCTAAGAGGATGTATAAGAGGTAGTTGGATCAATTTGTTTCTAAATATTTCTATTTTAATCTCAACTAGAATCTTATTAGCCTTTTTTCACTTTTTGAATCACTAGTTGTAAATGAATTATTTTTTAGCTTCTTATTTTGATATGAATCCTTATTAGGTACAAAATTTATAGAATAAGATGCAAACACATGAATAATAATTTCATATTTTGGATTATGTAGGTATGTAATTTTATTTCCGAATGATGTGATCTTTGAACTGAAATTATTTTACAACTCTTCTATTAACTTGTTCATAGTAATGATTTGGTCTTTAAGGGATTCATAATCATAAAATATAGGTATTTTTTATTTAATAGGCATACCCACCATATAAATTAAATTTCATATGTGGAGGGTTTGGAGGAAGGATATATTAGTTACTTTCATTTGAAAAAATAGGATGAGATACCGTACTCCTTGAAGTAATGATAAGATGGAACTAGTTAGAACGACGATAACTATCACCCTTCTTAGGGTTAGTTAGAGGAAGAGGATAATTTTTACCCATTATAAATGTTATAAACATCAATATGAGAACAAGATAAGAGAGACATATAAATTATATGAAACAATCCAACATGATAAGAAAATCATAACTAAATAATTATTACATTTTAAAACCCTAGAAGGCTAAAAACCCTAGGCAATCTATGATTTGAATAAGAGGACTCAAATCTCAAGTTCACCAAATGTTTAACCATTTTTGGAAATATATAATGGGGATAATAAACTAAAAAATAATGGACTAAAATATTCATAAAGTAGGCAAATTAAATAATTCAAATTATAATATTCAGTTATAGTTTTGAATTATGAAAAATGATAAATGCATAAAGTACAATGCCAAATTATATTTTCACTATCTAATCCTAAATAATAAATAATGATTATATTATGTAATGATACATAGATATATCTAAGATGTACAGTTGTGGAAACAATTTGTATGATGCTCAAGAACCAATCATCATATTATGGATATATTCTTTCTAGTTGTGTTGACCTGTGGACACTTACATCAACTTTATTGTCCATATCTCAATGCAACTATCCTATATGGATTAGTCATTGCACTAAGAATTTATGGTTTGTATTTTTTTGGGTTTTATATCACCTTTATGATGATATATCTAGATCATGTGTATAGTATTTGTATGACTATTTATATCTCAAACCCGATCTCTCCACCTTAGGCTAGGTTACCTTACCAAAAATGGGTTTGTAAGCTCATGGTGTCAAATTGACCTCAAATAACCCTATGTCAATGATATTTTCATATGTAACCAATATTCTAACAAGGGCCTCAGACTTATGTATTTCTTCCTTATGTGTTTTTATATGTGTGAACAAGAGTGCATAATGATATATGTGAGTGCATGTAGTAATATAGCTTGTAACTTGACAAATACAACTCATGGGATATTATTTAAATATTTTATACATGTAGTGTGATTTATTCTATGACCAATATTCCAATAGGGATGAATAAGGTAGAATATATTAGTTGTACACTTTGACTTTTAGTAGTATGTCTAAGATTGAGATGATTGATTGGTATCCAAATGAATTGGCTTTGACTTGTATTTATACTATCTATTTTGAAATTATCCTCATGGAATGGTTAATGGATTTATTATCCCAACTTTTACACATTGAAATATTTTTAAATTTAAGTGTTTTTATGGAAATGATACTTGTGTTAGAACAAGATAGTAGTGTCAATGATATTATCCTAGTTTCAATACAAATGTCCATGAAGTAGGAAATTTATTTAGGTTATGTAACTAAAAATTGAGGATGTATATAATATTTTAAGAAATATTTGGGTTACAAGTGATATAGATAATCAAAAATTAAATTTGGACAAATAAATAAATATTTAGGCCTAGTGAATTGGCAAACATGAACCTTTTAGGTGAAAGGAAGGTTAAACTAAAGGTTAGAGCCTTGAGTGATATTTGTCAAGTGTACAAGACTACTTTAACATATAAATCCATATATAAATATATACATTACCCCATGTATATGTGTGTGTGGGGAATAGTGGATACATGTCTATATGCTCTCCCTCCTATTTTACCTTTGGCACAAGTATGTAGTTGAGAATTTAGCCTTGAATATAAATTTTTCACACCTATGGTTAGAAAATGAAAATCTTTCGATAAATTTTGTGAGCAAGGATTAAAATATATTTAAACCTAAGATTACATATATTGGGGTTATATAGGATTAAATGGGTATATATAAATGAAATGGCATAAGGGTGATAATTATATTTATAACATGTCAATTAAATTTTAAATTGAAATATAAATATATAATAAATTTATTATGCTGAGATAAAATAAATATGGAAAGTACAAATATTCTAGATATAGAAATGGAAAATAAGTGATGTAATTAGTTTGTTCTAATGTTAATTCAATTCTAGATTTAGAACAAGTAGAAAATAGGTAGGAAGATGATTATATAACAATCATCAAATTCTAGCTCTGATGCTTCTAGCTCTCTAGCTAGTAATGTTAGGCTAGGATGGTTACATCAATTCTACTATTTGGTTTCAATGTTAGTGTCCTATAAATAATATCTACTAAAATAGGAATTGACCACCTTGATATTTCTAGGTTTCACTTCTCCTTCACTTTAGTGAATTTAGATCTGGATCATGGATAGTCACTCCTTTTAAAATGGAAAAAACTCTAGTTTTCCATCTTCATAATGACCTTGGGGTAAAATGGGTTAGAGGGAACATGGTGTCAAACTACCCTAAATACCCCTCTATTATTTTAAATTGCCTACATAGTCAATACTCAAGAGGGCATCAAATTCATGTAGTTCTCCCCTACATATTGTCTTGTGTGTAAATCATAAAATATGTGCAAATCAAGTATAATAATGACCTAGATTATACAATGGAAAATTGATTTATTGAGTTTTTTTTTAGTACTTTAGACCTATAAATGTCCAATCCCTATGACTGGTATGGAAATAGGAATAAATAGGGAAGCTTTTGATCAATTAAATGCTTTTTGGTATTTTTTAGGTATTCATAGGTGTCAAATGAATAAGGGTTAATATTATATTTATATCAATCCCTTTGGATTAATAACTTGCAGTAAAGAACTTAGGTTTACCATTAGCATATGGTTTCTTTACAAATTATATGACTTTAGTGTACTATATAATTTCATTGAGATAGTACAATAATGTCAACACTACTATCTATCATAGACGTTCGTGTCCAAGGAGTAAGAAAGTAGGTATAGGTTTTCAACTTACAAAGACGAAAGATAAGTACATTTCAAGAATGTTAGGAAAAATATAATAATTGTGTGATTAATTTAAGACTAATTATACTAAGAGATATAGGCCAAGGGGTATAATGATAGAGTGGATGAAAGACTTCTAGAATCAAGAAAGGTAGAGAATTGAGAGGAAAAACCAAGGTCTAAGTTTTCTAAGTGTAGAATATTGAGGTGCTATATAATCATAAAATATCATTTCCCCCCTTTAATATAGTAATGAAATTGATAGTTTAAATAAATGGAATGCATACCTAAGTATATGCACACCTTGTCTTTGCATGTGCCCAACTTGAGTGATTTTTTGGTGGTTGTCCTACAACCAAGAGCATGTTATAGTATAAAATTGGTGCATATAATTTGGGTTGAAGTCAATTTAAATATATTTAAATTTAAATAGAAAGGTTTATGAGTACACTTGTATGTCGATGTAACTACCTTGCCTATTGGTAAGTTGTTTTGAGAAAGGTGTATTATTGTAAGGATCAGAAACTAATATTAGGATAAATATAGATAAAAATTTAAAGTGCATATATATAAGGAGATATAGATAGAGAGAGATTTTAAGGCACATGCCTCTAACTTTGGAGAAAAAGTGAGTTGTTACCTAGCAGTTGAGATTACCTCAATCATGTAACCCAATGATAGTTATAACCTAGCAAGGTAGGATGACCAAGTCCAACCTAAAAACTTAGAAATTTTAAGTGAGCTGATCACCTTAACCATACCAAAATTAAACCAAATAATTCATTAGATTTGCTCAATAAAAATCCATAAAAGTTTGTTGGGTATTAGTATAAAAAAGTGTGTGATATGGTAACAGTCCATAAAAGAGTTTTGAAATCTGAAACTGAATTGGATTTTGAAATATTAGGCACATGTTACATATAATATACACCTTAGTATGTCTCATGATAAACCTATCTAATAATAGTACTAATATATAAAATTATGCTACAACTATGAATCTGAATCATATAACTATGTGCTTTAGCCAATTTGGATAATTATGTAAGTGTACAAAACATGCTTCCAAATCATGCCCCCACTATATATGGAAAAATATAAAAACTAATATAAATACCAATATGGAGGACATGTTTCCAAAAAAAATTTCCTATTGTAATCTATATATGTTGAATATTGAATAGGTGTGGAGAACATGCTTCCAAAACATGCCCCCACTAAATTTGGGAATTAATATAAGTATCATAAACTAAATGAGTGTGTATAAAATTCTTCTAAAGCATGTCCCCACTAAATATAAAAACTATGGAAGTCGATAACATGTCTCCATGACATTCCCCCACTAATATGCCCCCTTTGAGGTGGAGGAAAGATAAGAACTGGTAGTTACCTCACCTTAAAAGGATAAGACAAAAATATAATTTGTGAATGTAACCATGTTATAAAATGAAATGTGTGTAGGTAAATGTATCATTAAAGTTCATAAAACCAATGTGATCACATGTAGGTATAAGATGCATGATAAAGATCATGGAAACATTTAGATAGTAAAGTGCAAGTTCAACATGCAAATAATCACACACACAAGAACACTCAAAATCAAATCAAAAGGCAATGGTCTAAGGATAACACAAAAAAGGGGAATGTTAAAATTTCATGCACATGAAGGGATATGACTTAGTTTAATGTCCACAAAAGTAATAATGACATATTTAAATGTCCATATAATAAATAATGACATATGCAAATGTCAATAAAAACATACATAAGCATGGGGTCTAAAATCAAATGAGTATATTAAAATGATTAAATAATAAATACAATAGAAAGGCAAGACACTCAAGTAAGTGCATAAATTAAACCACAAGTAACCAACATAAACATGTCATAGTATCCCATGCATACAATGTGCTAGGAAAATTATATCAAGTGTATAACATATCAAGTACCTTATGTAAGATGTAATATTAGATAATAGACATGTGTAAGTAAATATTTAAGCTCAAAAATTATAATTTATAGTGATCATTGGATCATATAATATATGCGTATAAAGATAAAATAAGTGGATGCCCCCAAATGTTCATATGACATGAGTAGATGGAAGGCCCAACATCTAAAATAGGAATATATCATGTTTTTATTTATACTTGTATCACACTCAAGTAAAAGTATGACACATATGGGTGTGTATTATTAATTAAATATGTCATCCATCACCATTAAATTAACATATAGATTCAAAGGAACTAATAGAACATGTAGGTTTCAAAAGTGTTTTGATTTCCTTTTATTTTTTTTGGAATTTTTGAGGAAGAAAGATAACCCTATGATGGAATATGATATATATTCATATATATATCCCCAATTATGAACCTTAAAACATTAATTTTTATCTTTTACATTTTTTTCATAATGATTGGATAAGTTCAAAAGGTATATAGTATGTTCCTCCTTATGTTTTACATGTGTAGTAGAAGATTAAGATTATGTGAAATCCACTATATATTTATGGTGTGATGGTCTATCAAGTACTATACATTTATTAATTTTTATTTACTATTACTTTCCCTTTTGTGGTGAATTAGCCTTAGTAGGCCTAAAAATTAGTTATCTAGATATAACTTTATTTTGTTCAAGAGGATGCTCATATGGAATTTTAGAAACTATAATTATCTAATTTGAATGAATGTATTTAAAACAACCATGAACTATAAAATTTACTAATCAAAGAGTGTGTATAAAATATATTCCAAATAACATATCAAGGATGCATATGAAATGGATAATTGGGAATGTAGTAACCACATGTACAAGATTGTCCTATAAAGGTAGGTCATTATCACCAACAATAGTCTAAGATATACCATCGAATGCTCAAACTGATATGGTAGAGAGGTGTAAATCATGATGAGTATAACCCAAGTGTGTAAGTAATGTCATGGCACAAACATTTTAACTTTCACCATTATCAATCATAACACTATGTATGGGTTATTTATCAAGGTATGCTCTAATGATTAGAGAATTAATATCAAAGTCATCATCCTTGATTTCACTATCATTAAAGGAAATAGAATATTTATGAACCAAAGGAGGTACATGTCATGTGTAAGTACCAATAATACCATTTAATGGCTTCCCATAGTGTGATGGATGAGGATGTGCACTATATGCCATTTGGACTTTTGGTTCTTTCTCAAAATGGTCTTATAAAGAATTGTTAAAAATTTAATGTTTATTGTGATTACTAGGGAACCTAATTCCTCTATAGGATCCTCAAATGTAAGCTTTTGGTCATCTATAATGTATTGAATCTTATGTTTCAAGTTAAAGCATCTTCTTGTAGAATGCCCTAGGCATTGATGATAATCATAATAAGCATTCCCATCATATCATTTGGGTAGAGGTCAAATCATATAAAATTGGATAGGATGAGGGAGATATATCAGTTGGAAATCTAGTAACTACATGAGTAATGAAGTTGGGTACTCAGGTAAACATGTGAATTGTCTCCTTGGTGTATTACATAAAAAAAGCCAATTAGGCTATTGTGAAACTATGTTAATCATGGTGTTTATTTCATTTTTAGGCTTAGGAGGTTTCACCTTATAACTTGATTTAATTATAAACTTAGTAATATATGTAGATGAATATGGTGTATTGGCTACATACTTGAGCTTATTCAATGACATAATCTTCATTTCATGATCTTATACAACTTGGCATAAGTCGTTGTAATATTTTAACTTCTTAAAAATAATGGAATCATGTAAAGGATCAAGAAAAAATTGCTTTTATATATCTTATAACTCTTTGTCTACCATAAGATTGGTCATTTTAGATAACACTATCTTATATCTCAAAACATTTCTTAATAGGTTGATTGGTTCCTCGTTTGATTTTGGCAATTTGAGCATAGGAAAAATTTTCATAAATATTAATGTAAAAGTGTGATAAGAATTGGTTTGCAAGAGGTTTGAATGATTTTATGGATTGAAGAGGAAAATCATAGTCCTTGAGGCTTATTGAAAAAAATATGGTCAAAATTTTATCATTGGAAGCATAGTTAAGGTATGTCGTATAAAATGTTCAAAGATGTTGTTAAAGATCACCTTTATGTGAACTTATGTGAAACAAATATTTTTTCAAATGGTGAAAAGAGATCGCAAGTTCCATAAGGTTATGTAACACATCTTGTGAATCTATAGCATGAGGGGATTTTAGATCTTTTTGTTCAATTTTTATAATTTTGTCCTCCAAGGTATTTAGAACTTGAAGGAATGATTGAAATGTAGGACTAATGGGATTCATATTAGAAAGTTGAGTATTAACCAAAGGGGATGAAAACATGTTTTGAGTAGTAATAGGCATTGTAACTAGTATTTGTGTTAAAATAATTGGTAATTCTATAATAGATACATCAATAGTATTTTTAGGAATCAAAGGTTTAAACTCATAATCTATGGTCCCACTACACATAGATGGATTTATAAGTGTGGGATGAGTTCTAGTACCTTCTAAGGATTCACCATTACTAGGTGAAGTAGCCTTATTTTTATCTTGTTTACTAATTTTATCTTGTTTACTAATTTTATCTCTTGTAACATACAAAAAATCATCCATTAAGCCCTTGTTACTATTGAGATGAGTAAACAATGCTTCTTTATCTTCCATTTCAAAATAGGTTTTTGTACTAACATTTCCATTACTTCATAAATGAAAATTTTAAAATTTACAAAAAATTAAAACAATTAGAAAATCCTAATTGATCTAGGGTTTAATATTCAAAGGTCAAGTTCACAAAAAATTTAACCTTAAAATGATCTAGATTGGGGTTATCTAGGAATAAAGGGGTATATATAAATGAAATGACATAAGGGTGATAATTAGATTTATAGCAAGTCAATTAAATTCTAAACTCAAATACAAGCATACACTAGATTTATTATGCTGGGATAGTTTAAATATGAAAATTTCAACTATGTTGGATATATAAATGAAAAAGAAGTGATGTGTTTAGATTTTTTTGGTATTAATGTAGTTTTAGATCTAGAAAAGGTAGAAATCAAGCTAGAATATTATTTAAGAATAGTTGTTAGATTCTATATATAATGAATTTAGATCTCTAGATAATAAATTTAACTTGGGATGACTATGCCAATGATATTATTTGGGTTCAATGCTAGTGTCTTATACAAAATATCTATTGAAACAAGATGCAACCAACTAGATGTTTTTGAGTTTTGCTTTACCTTTTCTCTCTTGTATTTAGATCTAGGTCATGGATAATCACTCTTGTGAAATGGAAAACACCTAGTTTTTCATATTTATAATTACCTTAGGGAGAAATGGGTTATTAGTCACATGGTGTTAATCTACCTAAAAGACCCCTCTATAAATGGGCAATGCCTACATAACCAATATTATGAAAAGGACCACATATATATGTAGTTATCCCATATATGTTGGCTTGTGTCTGAATCATATAATATGTGCAAATAAAGTACAATAGTGACCTAAATTGTGGCTTGGAAAATTAGGCTCATACATTTATCCTTTAGTACTTCAAACCTATAGATGTGCAGTCCTTATGACTAGTATGGAAATAGGAATAAATATGGAAGTTTTTGATCAATTGAATGCTTTTTGATCTTTTACGAGATATTCATAGGTGTAAAATGAATGAGGGTTGATTTTGTATTTATAAAGATACCTTTGGAGTAATAACTCACATTAAAGCACTTAAGTCAACCATTAGGATATATTTCATTTGTGAATTAGATGAATTTAGGTCATTTGACACTTAATTCAGGATAGGAAAATAACATTGACACTAATTTTTATCCTAGATGTTATTATATAGGGAGAAAGAAAGTAGGTGTAGGTTTTGAAAATAAAGATATGAAAGATAAGTAAATTTTAAACATTGTAGGCAAGATAGAAGACCTAGCTCATCAACATAATACTAGTCAAACTAAGATATATAGGCCAAGGGAATAAAGATAGAGTGGATGTGATACTTGAGGAAGTGGTAAAGGTAGAGAATTGAGAGGAACAACCAAGGTTTGATTTTTCCAAGTGTAAAATACTAAGGTGATATATAATCATAAAATATCATCTATACCATCCTTAATGTATTAAATAAACATTATTTTTATATATGTTTTGACTTTGAATTTCGGACCTATTGGCATGAAAAATATGACCCAAGATAAGATCCAATGGAAAAAGTAAAAATAAAGTCAAACATGACTCATAAGAAGTTTTAAAATATACATCTGGATGAGTCTAGGATTAATGAATAGGGCCATAGGCTAGCCCTTTATAATTATTGTAGACTTGTCCAGAAGGACAAAAGACCAAACTATGAATCCCCATTAAAAATGACAAGATAAATAACCAATAGACAAATTCAAAAGTGAAAATATATAAATATTTAATTAAAATGTTCCCATAGATGCCTCATTCACTATTAATAGTCTATGTATATAAAGTTACAATAAATGGCATAAAAGACAATATTATACCAAATTTGGTTGTCTATATGTACAATACCATGCTTGCTAATATAAAAAATACTATGGTTGAGAATGAGTTACAAGATATATTCAATAAAATTTTGGTTTCCCCTCTCCTTGAGCCAATTATGTTTAAAATATTCAAATCATTTAATGATGTATGCCACACATTTAAGGATTGGGATTTTAATCTCATATCTATGAATAATCTAAAGTATTTTTTTAATCCTTTATCTAATTCAAGTGTAAATTCTCAAAGTAAACACAATTAAAAGGCCAAAATGAATGATACTAAGAATGTGGTAAAGTGCCATGAGATGTGTATGAGTTGGTAAAGTCTCTTGGTTGTTTCAATCCCCACATAGGTTCAACTAAGGTATCTAAGGATAGATGTGTCCATCATTGGAATTATTTGGCCAATTTTGGTTGTTGTGGGTATTTTTGGGTCATATGTGGCCATTGCTGGTATTCTTAGGCTAGTTGTAGTTGTTGTTGGTATATTTTTTACTTTTGGTAGATGATAACTTTGGGATTTGGGACCCTTATTATGTCCAATTCTAGTTCATAACTCTAGTCAAAAGTGAATACCAATAAAAAAATTATGGGTCAAAGATAATAATTTATGCAGATCATAACCTACTAATATGTTTATCTTATTCACTTCACAAAGGAGTCATTTTTAAAGATTACCTAAACTACTCATAAGTTATATTTAGGAGTAAATGATATGTTATCCCTCAACATGTAACTAACACATAGATTTCAAGGTTCTAATAAAACATGTAGATGCTGAAAATGTTTTTTTATTTTTTGGTATTTTTGGAATTTGTGATAAGCAAATATCATCCTATGATGCCATACAATAGATGGTCATAGATATAACCCCTCACTATGAACCATACAACCTTAATTTGTATTTTTTACATTGTATGCATAATGATTGGATATGTTTAAAAGGTACATGGTCCTCCTCACATTTTGCATGTGTAGTAGAAAATGTAATGTTGTCATTTAAAATATGTATTAATTTTCCTTCATGAGGAAATGAAATAAATTATTTATTTAGATAAATTATTGCTTCTATTTTCTATATCCAAATATTTCTGAGTGTAAATGCATATGGAGATGTGGAAGGCATAACCCAAACCCATGTTTTAAATTAATTTAGGACCACAAGTAATTGGAATTATTATGTTTCCTAAGGAGTCTTTCCAAGTGACCTTATTTTGTGAGTCTTATAAGTTAAAACCAATATTTTGGAAATGATTTATACTATAAGTGGTTTTTGTTTGTGTAAGATAAATATGGTTATGCCAAAAATAAACACCACCCATGTATAATGTAATTGTTAAAGGTTGTTGGCATGGATGCCTTTTGATTTGTTGTGAACATAGTTCATTTTTAGGATCATAAAATATAATCTTTTAGACATTGATGAGGTCATATATCTTATGTTTGAAGGTAAAAAATATGTTCATATAATGCCCATGGCCTTGGTGATAGTCACAATAAGGATTTGAATCATATCCTTTGGGTAGAGGTCAAGTCATATTAACTTCAATAGGATGAGGGAGAGATATAAGTTGGCACTCTAGTAACCATGGGACTAATGAAGTTGGGGACTCAGGTGCAATTTTAAATTATCTCCTTGATGCATTAGATAAGATAATATGCTTAGGTTTTGTAATGTAATAATCTTATTTTGTAATAAAGTGATCTCTAAGTCTAAATACTGATTTTGCTTTTGTAACTTATGAAGTAGTTTGATTATATTTTTTAGTGGATCTTTTAGGGTTTCACAAGTACAATCCCAAGGTATTTAATATTTAACATTCATATGTGTAGCATCACTGGATTTTGGAAGGGATTTATGGTTACCCAATTTTTATATAACAGTATGATCCACATTACCCTTTGAAGAGTGGATAACATGAACTTGCTTAGAAGGGTGAAATTTATCATCCTTCTTCAGTTTTTAAATGGGAATAAAATCTTATATCCTTTTGAAATGTTTTAAATATCAAAATGAGGACTTGATAGGAGAGGCATACAAAATCTAGGGAGTAATCCATGTTTCACATATTTTATAATAGTTATGGATCAACAACAAAGTAAGGAGATTAAAAAACCCTAGCTGACCTAGGGTTTTATGTTCAAAGATCAATTTCACCAAATGTTTAACCCCGATTTATATTAGAATCATCTTGGGTATATAGGGTTAAGGATATATAAATGATAGGGTAGAAGATTGAATATCAAATCTATAGCAGACCAATTAATTGTTAAACTTAGATGTACCATATGTTGAAATTTTTAAATTAAGATAAGTTATTAATGGAAAGTAAAATTATGATAGATATATAAATGACATAAATAAGTTACTCATCTATCTATGATGCTAACATAGTGATATATCTAGAACAAACTTAAAGTAGGTGAGAAGATAGTTCTTGAATATTTGTTAGATTTTGGAGCTGGTGCCTCGTCTCTCTAGATAGTTACATGAGCTTTAGATAGTTTTGTTGATGCTACTATTTAAGTCTAATTCTAGTGTCATGTATGTAATATCTAATAAAATTTAATGCAACCATTTGTATGATTCTATATTTTACTTCACCTTTGTTTTGGTGTATTCAAATTTGAGTCATGGACTATTGCTCCTCGTTAAATATAAAAACCCTAACTTTCTATATTTAGTGTGACATTGGGGTAAAATCACTTTGTGAGCATATGGTGTTGATATAACCCATAATTACCTATTATAAAATGGCACTTATTACATATACAATACTCCAAAAGAGGGCTTTAGACTCACGTATTTCTCTCTTACATGTTGGATTATGGATGAATCATGTAATATGTGTAAATCAAGTAAAATAATGGCCTAGCTTGTAACTTGGAAAATAAGACCTTATGAATACTCCTTTAGTAATTTAGACCTATATATTTGATGTACCTATGATGGGTGTGAAAATAGAGAAGATTTTATCAATTGAATGCTTTATAGAGTGTTTTTGATAAGTGCTTTAGTTTCTTGGTTTGATTGCTAGGTAAGGGATAAATGAGGGTTGATATTGTATTTATACCAATCCTATCAAGAGATAACTCAAATTAAATAACTTAGGAATACATTTGGATATATTTCATTTGCAAATTCGATGAATTTGGGGCATTGGTAACTTGCATCATGGTAAAATAGTAATGTTGATATTACTCTCTATCATGAATGTTAGTGTCTAGGGAGAAGGAGAATAGGTACATGCTCAAAACTTGGAGAGGTGTGAGATAATTACATTTAAAGAATTTTGGGTAAGATGGGATGTCTGTGTAATCAATATAAGGTTGGTTAGACTAAAATATAGGTCAAGAGGAATAAGATAGAGTAGATGTGAGGCTTATAGAAGTAAGGCATGTATATAACTAAGAGAAATAACCAAAGTCTAAGTTTTCCAAGTGCATAAGACTAAGGTGCTACATAATCACAAAATATCATCTAAATTTTCCTCCTTTAATATAGTAATGAAATTTCTAGTTTAAAGGAATGGAATAAGTACCTGGGTATATGTGTGTACCTTATCTTTGCTTGAGTTGAATTTGAGTGCTTTATTGGTGACTGACCCGAAACCAAGAACATGTCACAATGTGAAATTGGTGCATATAATTTAGGTCAAAATTACTTTAAATAGATTTAAATTTAAAGATAAAGGTTTAGGAGTACACCTATATGTCGATGTAACCACCTTGGCTATTAGAAAGTTTGTTTTACAAAATATGTGTCATTTTAAAGATATAAAATTGGGAGGATAAATATAGATAAATTTTTAAAGTGCATATATCTGAAGAGATAGAGAGAGAAATTGGAAGGCACATACCCCCAACTTTACTACGCCCCTAACCTATCACATGTATGAGGATAGTATTAGCCAACTTGTGGCTTACTTATCCCTCTTTGAAATTATATTACATTTATCTATGCTTTCTATAGATTAGTAGGTTGGCCTATGGAGTAACCATGGCCTAGTTAGACTATATATAGGAGGTAGTGGGTAATCATTTATCATCATATTGTGAATTCTGCTCTTATTGAAGCTTGTGGAGGTTGCCCCCTCAAAGTGGCTTATCTATTATCATATATTTGGATATATTTCAGTCATATTTGGATATAATTTTGCTGTTATACTTAATTATTGAAGTAATTTCATTACAAGTGGTATCAGAGCTACGATTTGGGCAATCTTGTGGGTGAAACACTAAATTTTTAATTTTTTGTGATATATATAAAATGGTTGCAAATTTCTCTAAAAAGTTTTTAATGGAGGTGCTAAATAATAAAATTAAGCTTCCATTAAAATTTCAGCTCATTTGGATCTATTTTTCAAAAGTTATCACTATGTTATGGTTTTTCATAAAATTGCTCTATAGTGCGCAATTCAAAGAATTTTTTTGAGTTGTTTATATTTTTGGAAAGTTTAGAAAAATTTTGGTATGATTTTTTATTTTTATATTTTGATTTGAGGTTGAAATAATTCCAAAATTGCTTGGTCAAAGTTGGGTCAAAAGTGTCAATAAGGGTCGACATCATTAAACCCTTTTATGGCAGGTCCACAAACTCAGCACTGAGGAAAGGGTGCTGAAACTATAGGAAAAACTCCTAACAAAGATGAGATGGAGTTAGAAGGGGGGTGTAATAGACCCTTTGTACCAAGTTTTTCTGACATAGATCACAAAGTGAGCCAGCTTGACTATAGTGTGCAAGGCATTCAGAGTGAGGTGCAAGACATACAATCTAATATGCAATCCATACAAGATAGTTTGGGATATATCATGATGGATTTAAACATTAATCAATCAAATAATCAAGCTAACTCTATTTCACAAACCCACCAGGGAGTTTCTCCTAACCAGTCTACTTCAAATCCAACTCCATGGCCACAGAGGAACCTATTACCAAAAGTGGATATGCACAAATTCGATGGAAAAGATATAGTCAATTAGCTCAACCAAATGGAGAGGTTTTTTGACCTACATTAGATTCCAAGTGGACAAAAGGTTACCATGGAATCCTTGTATCTTGAACCTGATCAATTCATTTGGTATTGATGGTTGTGTGCTCAAAAGAAAAATATGAGTCTCAATGTCACCTCGTCAATTTTTACAGAGTAGCTACAATTACACTATGGCAATAGTGTGACAGATAATTACTTCAACCAACTGGCAAAATTGTGACAAACTAGCTCTGTCAAGGATTATATTCATCATTTTCAAAACCTATCCTTACGTGTTCAGACAATTTTTGATGCAAACTTGAATGACCTATTTTTGGGTGGACTCAAGGACCACATTCAACATGAGGCATGCATGTTTAATCCACTTAATATTTCTGAATCTATTATCCTAGCATGTAGAGCTAAGGAAAAATTCATAGCCAACAAGAAGCAGCCATTCACTCACTTCAAAGATCATAGCATATCATCATCAACATTTCCTCCACCTACTATATTGACCCCTCAACAAATTGAAGAAAAGCTTGCAAAAGGATTATGTTTTGGTTGTGATATCAAGTGGAGTAAAGGACATAGATGTGTTGAGAATAAGTTATTCTACATTGAGGGACCAAATGAAGATGAAGAAGTAGATGATGCCTCCAATGATGATGAGGAAGATATAGAGGAGGTACCTAAAGATTCCCAACCTACAATCTCTTGTCATGCACTTGTAGGTATTAGCACTCCACAAACTCTTAAGGTGGTGGGTTTCCTCAAGAAACAAAAGGTGACAGTGTTAATTGATTCAGGGAGCACACATAACTTTATAAACCATAAGTTGGCCACTCGATTGAACTATTTCATCTATCCAGCACCAAAATTTTAGGTCATGATTTCAGATGGTGGCATAATTAATTGTTCAAGCAAATGCCATAGTATTAAGCTTACTATGGGTGGGTACAATCTCGACTCTCCTATGTTTTCTATTCCCATGGGTAACACAAACATTGTTTTGGGAGTCCAATGGCTCACAACCTTAGGTACCATTGAGATGAACTTATAAGAACTATTCATGTGCTTTAATTTTGAAGGTAAGAAAATTGAACTACATGGTTTACATGTAAAATCTCCACAATTGGTTAGTTCACATCAGATGACCAAGATGCTAAAAAAGGGGGTAGAGGGAATTATTGCACGATTATGCTCCATAGAAGTTCAACCCACAAAGGTATATACACATCCTAATCTACAAATAATTCTTGAAGACCACTCGTCTATTTTTGGGGCCATGCCAAAAGTACTACCACCAAAAAGAGAACATGATCATGACATTAAAATAATTCCAGGTAGTCAAGCACCAAATATTAGACCATATAGATATCCAAATGCACAAAAGAGTGAAATTGAAAAGATGTCCATGAGATGCTGGAGGCAGGGATCATCAAGCATAGCCAAAGTTCATATTCGTCACTAGTGGTCATGGTGCAGAAGAAGGATGACACATGGAGGATGTGCCCAGATTATAGGGAACTCAACAAGTACACCATCAAAGATAAGTTTCCTATTCTAGTAATTGATGATTTACTTGATGAGTTGCATGGTGCTAATTATTTCACAAAATTGGATCTTCGCTCGGGGTACCATCAAATTAGAATCAAGGATGAAGATGTTCATAAAACTACTTTTAGAACACATGAGGGCCATTATGAGTTTTTGGTAATGCCCTTTGGTCTTACAAATGCACCATCTACTTTTCAAAGCTTGATGAACACTATTTTTAGGCCTTTTTTAAGGAATTTTGTGCTAGTTTTGTTTGATGACATATTGATTTATAGTCAGACATGGGAAGCACATCTGCAACATGTGAAACATGTGTTGATAGTTTTGGAGAAGAACCAACTTTATGCAAAGCCATCTAAATGTGATTTTGGAGTATAGGAGGTAGAGTACCTTGGTCACATTATTTCCCATGAAGGGCTCAAAGTTTATCCTCAGAAGATCAAAGTGATAATGGAATGGCCCATGCCAAAAACTCTCAAAAACCTTCGAGGTTTTCTTAGACTAACAGGTTACTATAGAAGATTTGTGAAAGGTTATGGTAGCATAGCAGCTCGACTCACTGCATTGCTAAATAAGGATGCTTTCCATTGGAACGATGATGCCACCAAAGCATTTGAGAAACTAAAAGTAGCTATGTGCACCACTCTAGTTTTGGCTACTCCAGACTTCTCACAAACATTCATTGTTGAATGTGATGCTTCTGGGTCTAGATTAGGGGCAGTACTAATGCAAGAAGGAAGACCCATTGCATTTTAAAGTCATCAATTCAAAGGTAAGAATCTACAAAAACCTATCTATGAGAAAGAAATGATGGCTATTCTTCATGCAGTTAAACAATGGAGGCCTTATCTGATGGGTAGACACTTTAAGGTGAAAACGGATCATGATAGTTTCAAATACTTTTTGGAGCAAATATTATCATATGAGGAACAACAAAAATGGGTAACCAAAATGTTGGGTTTTGATTTTGAAATAATCTACAAGAAGGGTAAAGATAATGTAGTAGCAGATGCACTATCTAGATGGGATGCATCCACAGAAGCATTACTTTGTGCAATGTCCATATTGCAAGCAGATTGGGTGGATGAAGCTAGGTTAGAATGGGAGTAAGACAAGGATACACAGGTTCTAATTTAGAATCTCCAGCAAGGTAATTTATCCTCTGACAAATTTGAATGGAAAGGTAATGTCTTATGGTATAAGGGTAGGTTATACTTGTGCATATATTCAGAGCTTAAGCATAAGATTCTTGCAGAGTTGCATGCATCTCCACTTGGGGGACACTCAGGGTTCTTGAAAAATTATCATAGAATTAAGAAAGAATTATTTTGGGAAGGACTCAAGGGAGATGTACAAAAGTTTGTGGAAGAATGCATGATATGCCAACAGAATAAAGGTGAAACAGTTAAGACCCCAGGTTTGTTACAACCATTAGCAATTCTGAGTCAAAGGTGGGAGGAGGTTTCCATGGATTTCATCACTGGGTTGCTTTGTTCTAAATGTAGTAATGTTATTTTGATCATTGTGGATAGGCTTACAAAATATTTCCATTTTTGTGCTCTCTCACACCCATTTTCAGCAAGTACAGTCGCAACTATTTTTATGGAAGTAGTTCTCAAATTACATGGAACCCCAAAAATAATTGTAAGTGATCATGATCCTATTTTCACTAGTAATTTTTGGACTAAACTATTTTCTTGTTTGGGTACTTAGCTAGCTCATAGATCATCTTACAACCCCCAATCTAATGGACAAACTGAAGTGGTTAAAAAATGTTTAGAGGGGTATCTCCATTGTTTTGTATCAGATAAACAAGAACATTGGGTTAAATGGCTACCACTTGCAGAATGGTGGTATAACACATCTTTCCATACCTCTTCTAAAATGTCTCCATTTCTAGCACTATATGGTTACCATCCACCTTCTATCACTTCTTCATTAAAGGTGCACACCAAGGTTCAAGATGTGGAAGAGCACATTCAACATCAACAAGAGGTTTTGGCTAGTTTGAGAGAGAATTTGGCCTTGGCACAAAATAGGATGAAGCAACAAGCATATCAACACCAGAGTGAGCAAAATTTTGAGGTGGGTGACTAGGTATTTGTTCATTTGCAACAGAAAAAAGACAACAAACTTGCTCCAAAGTATTATGGCCCTTATCAGGTTCTACAAAAAATTGGAAGTGTGGCTTACAAGCTCGAGTTACCTCATTCATCTCACATACACCCAATATTTCATGATTCTTGTTTGAAGAAGGTCATTGGATAGAAAGTTTCCACCCAGACAGAATTCCCAAAACTAGATGAAGAAGGACGAGTCATTTTGGAACTAGAGAAGATCCTCCAAACACGTACTAAGAGGTTGATAACCAGAGAGATTAAGGAATATTTGATCAAGTGGAAACACCAAAGTAGTGAAGATGCAACTTGGGAAGGTGAAGATTTTCTGTAACAACATCCATAGTTGTTCAACGTTGAGGACAACATTGGTTTGAAGGGGAAGGGCATGCTACGCCCCTAACCTATCACATGTATGAGGATATTCTTAGCTGACTTGTGGCTTACTTATCCCTCTTTGACATTATATTACATTTATCTATGCTTTCTTTAGATTAGTAGGTCATCATATGGAGTAACCATGGCCTAGTTAGACTATATATAGGAGGTAGTGGGTAATCATTTATCATCATATTGTGAATTCTACTCTTATTGAAGCTTGTGGAGGTTTCCCCCTCGAAGTGGCTTATCTATTATCATATATTTGGATATATTTCAGTCATATTTGGATATAATTTTACTGTTATACTTAATTCTTGAAGTAATTTCATTACAAACTTTAGTGTAAAAGTGAGTTGTCACCTGATAGTTGAGATTAGATTAACCTTGTAACCCAATTATACTTATAACCTAGTGAGGTTGGATAATCAAGTCCCACCTAAAAATTGGGAAATATTGAGTGATTTAATTAGCTCAACCATACCAAAATGGTGAACTAATTATTGTAGTAGATTGGTTTAATAAATTTCATAAAAATTCCATGGGGTATTAGTATGTGCAATGGTTTTAGAATCTAAAATTGATTTGGATTTTTAAATATTAATCACATGTTACATAGCATATGCACCTTAGATATGTCTCATGTTGATACTGTGTATAATAATGGTACCAATTTATAAAATTCTACCACAACTATGAATCTGAATCATGTAACTATGTGCTTTGGCCAATTTGGATAATTGTGTAAGTGTGGAGGACATGATTCCAAATCATGCCCCCAATATATATGGAAAAAATATGAAAATTGATATAAGTACCAATGTGGAAGAAATGTTTCCTTAAATATTCCCCCACTATAAACTAGAGATGTTGAATACTAATAATATGTGGATAACATACTTCCAAAGCATGCCCCTACTAAATCTATGAATTGATATAAGTACCATACTAAATTAATGTGGATAACATGCTTCCAAATCATGCCCCTATTGAATCTAAATTTTTTGAATGTGTGGAATTTGTGTTCATATAACATGCCCCCACTAAATTTTCAAACTTGTATAAGTACCATAATACTAAATGAATGTGGATAACATGCTTCTAAAGCATGTCCCCACTGAATCTAAAAACTATGAATGTGTGGAAGTTATGTCCATATGGCATGACCTCACTAAATTAGAGATCTATGTAAAGTGTGGAGAACATGCTTCACAAACATTCCCCTACTAATATTCCCCCAATTTAAGGTAAGGGAAAATAAGTACCTAGAATTTACCTCACCTCAAAAGGGTATGACAAATATAAAATATTTTAATGTAACCATGTGTCATATAGAAGGAAATGTGTTTAGGTAAATGTATCTTTGAAGAGCATAGAGCCAATGTGGTCACATGTAGGCCTAAGATGCATGATAAAAATCATGGTAAGATATAGATAATAATAATATAAGATCAATAGGAAAATAAACACACACATAAGTACACTCAAAAGTAATTCAAAAAATAAAGGTCGTAGGAGACCACATATAAGGGGTATGTTCAAATGTTGCAACATCGAATGGATATGAATTGGTCAAAAGGAATGAATGACATATTAAAATTTATATACAAAAATTAATGACACATTAAAATTTACAAAAAGGTAAACATGGGCACAGGGGCTACATATAATGGATCATATTCAAATGCTCAAACAAGCAATACAATAGTAAGGCAAAACACTCAAGGAAGTGTATAAAGGAAAAACATTAGTAACCAGCATAAATATGTAATAGTAACTCATGGATCAAATGCATTAGTAGAAAACATGAAGTGCATAGCATATCAAGTACCATGTGCAAGTTATAAGTAAGGATAAGGCATTTATAAATACATAAGTAAGCTCAAACATGATATTGTAGAGTGTCATCAAATCAAATAACCTGTCTCTATCAAGACCAAAGAAGTAGATGCCCCCAATATCTATATAACATGATTATAAGGAACTACCAACATATAAAATAGGAATGTATCATGTCTCTATGTATCCCTATAGATGTATATGTAGGTTTAAATGATATGTTAGCCCTCAATATGTAACTAACACATAGATGCCAAGGATACAATAAAACATGTAGGTGTCAATTTTTTTTTTGTATTTTTTAATGCATTTTAAAAAAAATTTTGGCATTTTTAGAATTTATGATAAGGAAAGATCATCCTATGATGTCATCCAATAGATGGTCATAGATATATCCCCCTACTATGAACCATACAAATTTAATTTGGACCTTTTACATTGTTTCAATTATGATTGGGTCGGTTGAAAAGGTACATGGCATGTTCCTCATGTTTTTCATATGTATTAGAAAATATAATGTTATCATTTGAAATATGTAGTAATTTCCTTCATGAAGAAAGGAAATACCTTTCTGATTTGGATCAATTTTTTCTTCCATTTGGTATAGACAGATTTTTAGTGCAAATGCATATGGAGATGTGGTAGGAATAACCCAAACCCATGCTTAAATTACTTTAGGACCATAAGCAATTGCTATTGTTATGTTACCCAAGGTGTCTTTCCAAGTGACCTTATTTTTCAATTATTTTATGTTAAAACCAAGTTGCTAGAAATGCTTAATATTGTAAGTGGTTTTTGTTTATACAGGATCAATATGGTTATGCCAATATTAAGCACCACCCATTTATAATTTAATAGTTAAAGGTTGTTGAAATGGATTCCTTTTGAGTTGTTTTAAAGGTAGTTCATTTGGAGGATCATCAAACATAATATTCTGGTCATCAATGAGGGTTATATCTTATGTTTCGAGGTAAAACATTTATTTATAGAATGTCCATGGCCTTGGTGATAGTCACAATAAACATTTTCATCATATCCTTTGGGTAGTTATCAACTCATATCAACCTAAATATGATGAGGGAGAGATATAAGTTGGTACTCTAGTAACCATATGAGTAATGAAATTGGGGACTCAGGCACAATTTTAAATTGTCTCCTTGGTGCCTTAGATAAGATAATATGCTTAGGTTTTTGTAATCAAATAATATGATTTTACAATAAATTGATCTTAGAGTCTAAAATTAGATTTTTATTTTTTAACTCATGTAGTAATTTGGTCATATTTATTAGTGTATCGTTTAGGGTTTCACAAGTACAATCCCTAGGTATCTAGATTGAACATTATTATGTTTAACATCAAGGGATGTTGGAATGGTTTTATGGTTACCCAATTTTTGTATTAAAATATGATCCACCTTACCCCTTGAAGAGGGGAAAACATAAACCTTATTAAATGGGTGAAATATGTCATCCTCATTCAATTTTTAAAGGGGAATAAAATTCTCTTTGTCATTTTTAAATGTTATAAATATCCAAATGAGGACTAGATAGGTGAGGCTTTTAAATTTGAGGGAGAAATCCATGTTTCATATATTTCATGACATTTAGGGATCAAAAATAGAGAAAAGAAATTAAAAAACCCTAGCTAACCTAGGGTTTTATGTTCAAATATTGAGTTCACTAAATGTTTAACCCTAATTTGGATTAGGATCCTCTTGGGTAGATAGAGTTAAGGGTGAATAAATGATATGGAACAAGGGTGAATATAATATATAAAATAGGCTAATTAACTACTAAATTTAGATTTACCATATGCTAAATTTATTAAATTAAGACAAGCTATTAATAGAAAGTACAACTATGTTAGATATAGAAATGACATAAAACAAGGTACTTATGTAGTTTTGATGCTAACATATCTCTGGATCTAGAATAAGAAGAAAGTAGGTGGAAGAAATTTATAGAATATTTGTTAGATTCTAGATCAAGTGCATATGGCTTTCTAGATTATTGCATCAACATTTTATTTTTTCATCGATGTTATTGTTTCAGTTTGACACTAGTGTCATGTATAGAATATATTTTGAAATAGGATGTGAACACTTAGATACCTTTAGTTTTTTACTCACCTTCACTCTTGTGTATTTAGATCTAAGTCATGGACTTTCACTACTCATAAAATAATGAAAACCTAGTTTTCCATCTTTAGCATGACCTTGGGTAAAAATAGGTTAGCAAGAACACAGTGTTGATTTGACCTATAATGACCCTATTATCAAATGGTGATTCCTACATATATAATGATATATAATATATATTAAAACTCATGTAATTATCCCCTACATGTTGGCTTATGTTTTAATCATGCAATGTGTGTAAAGTAAGTACAATAGTGACACATCTTGTAACTTGGAAAATAAGACCTTATGGATGATCTTTTAGTACTTTAGACCTATATATGTGATGTACCTATGAGTAGTTTGTAGATATAAAATATTTGATCAATTTAATTCTTGATAGATTGATTTTAGTAAGTGTCTTTGTATCTTGTTCTAGTTTCTAGGTGAGGAATGAATGAGGGTTGATATTATATTTATACCAATCCTATCAAGAGATAACTTGCATTAAATAACTTAGGACAACCATTTAGATACATTTCATTTGAAAATCATATAAATTTAGGGCACTGGATACTTGTTTCAAGGTAAGATAGTAATGTTAGTGCTACTATATATCCCATATATTAACATTTAGGGAGTAGGAGAGTATGTACAATCTCAAAATTTATAGAGGTGTGAGATAAGTACATTTTAAGAATTTTAGGAAAGATAATATGTATGTGTCATCAACATAAGATAGGTTAGACTAATAAATATGTCAAGGGGCACAAGATATATCATATACAATGCTTGTAGAAGCAAGGAATATTTAGAACTAAGAGGGATAGCCAATGTCTGAATTTTACAAGTGTACAAGATTGAGGTGATACATAATCATAAAATATCATATATTTATGTTAGAAACTCAAGCTTCACCCTATGAAGGAGATTTTTTAATTTAAATTCAAACTTGGGCTAACATGAGAATGGTCTAAACACTATAGGTGACCTTATAATTAAACTAAACCTCTAGATTATAGGGTTAGCTCGCATTTATTTGGCTTAGTTTACTAAGACCTATTACTATTGGGGTGAAAATGGATATAAATTTCATAAAATAAATATATTATAAGGGGTGGTGATGCACCGATATGATCATTCATCCGCTCAATTTGGACTTCAACAAACACTAGTAAGCAATACAAGTGACTAAATCTTATAACTCCAAGGAATCTTATGAAAAAATGTTTAACATAAAGGTTGAATTAAGTGGTAAAAACATGAGGGTAATGATGTAAGGCTTGGATCAACACACTAACCAATCAAATCTCCACTCCAAGCTCATCTTGTTATCATTCAAACACTATATGTTACTTGTATAAGATCATATACTAGCAACTAGGTGAGATTAGGACCTGACAAGGGATAAAAGCTATCACATGTGAAAATAAAACTAATAGAACACACCAAATTAGTATCAAATAGTTTGAAAATATTCATTCACATTAACTTAAGAATTTACAAAGTGCCAATCTAGGCAAAGTTTCCTCATACCTAGGTGAGGGATATAAATCAAGGCCTTAAGGCCTGAATATATAGTAGAATGGGAATGGAGAGAGATAATGGCATGGATATGAGACATAAGGGTGAAAAATTACCATAATACATTCATTACTTTATTTACAAATAGTTATAATAGTCATAGCCTCTCTATGCATTGGTTACCTCAATGACCCCTTTAGGCATTGAGGTGGAGTGGTGGAGGATGTGGTTGTCTTGTTCAACCTCTCTTGAATCATGGATACACCATTATTTGGTAAAATACCTCATCTTAATAATATTTATAACATTAATGAGATGAAATTAAGTCATCATAAATCATATAATACCCTATCCTCCTTTCACACATATTGACCAAGTCAAGAAGCTGACTTCTTTTTCAATTATTACCATGGAATGTGCACTTAAATCCTTCAATGCATCATTTATATTTTTTAATTAAACTAATTTTACTCACTTAATCAACCCTCTACACCAACTTTGATATCTCCTTGTTGACCAAGTATGTCTACTAGGCCAATTAGGCATAGTTACTTAACTGTTTGCATTTGATGGCCATGATATCATGTATGAAACCTTAAAATAATATTAATAAGTGAGTTTCAAGTCTAAAACAACATCATATACCATGATATAGTCCTTTCTCATAAAAATACACCTTCAACTGGCCAAATTAGGTGACTAGGTCACCTTCTCCTTCATATCTGTAGACTAGTTGTTTGGAGTAGGCATACAAAGGCATTTCTAGGAATATTATTGGAAAATTTAGGATTAGATAAGATATAAAAATTCCAAAATCTCCACCTCCAATTATTTTTATCTCCTTAGACTTCCCTTACCTTGTTTTATGCCCAATTTATTAAAAATTTACTATTTTTTGATGTGTGTATAGTTTCCATACAACATATTATTATGGGTAGGGTATCATCTAAGTGATATTTATTATTAAATTGTTTTTAGGGCAATTAAAGAGTGTTTGGTTTCTATAATATTCACTTTTCTTAGGTCAGTATGTGTTAGGTTTTAAGCAAGGTTTTGAAAATCTACCATCTTAATGATAGTTCATAAATATGATACTTATGATCCCAAACTTATGATCATGGATTTTTATTCCATAAAACCCCCCCTAAAACTCTTAAAAAGGTTTGGTTCCCATGAATCTTGTGTGTGGAGATACAAGAAGAAGATGGTGGACTTTAAGCTCTTTACTAAGCAGTCTATGTAGTCTATAGTCCTAACCTTTGTTCATAAAAGTGGGCCCCTAAAACCAACTCTCTCCTCCATGTATTTAAATTAAATATTGATTCTAAACATACCCTAGGGGAATTTGCCTTGATTCCCTCTTTCATGAAAGATATGAGCACTTGAATAGACAACTTGAGTTGACCATCTAGGATTGTGAAGTTTGAGATGGGATTTTAGGACTAGACTTGGAATTTAATTTCTTTCCCATGTTTAAAATACTTATTTAAAATACTATAATAATTTTCTCCACATCCTCATGAAATTATAAATGTTCAAGAGGATTTAAGCATGCATCAATGTAGTAGTGGGGTTAAAGGCCTAAAACATGTCTTTAACCCTAATGGAGTAGACTACCTCTTAGGTTATAAGATACCTATAGAAACTCATTGATGTTCCTAAAATCCATCATATAATCCTTTATATTCATTATCCATTATCTATTCTTTCCCCAAGATGTTTAAACTCTGACTATGCTCTCCCTTTTCAAGTGGCTGCTTATAGATAGTTCTATCAGGACTTGTTAAGTTTGAGTGCTTGATGGTAGAATGTTAGAGGCTCGAATGGATTAATGTATCTAATAATATGTTTATGTATTTTTAGTTCCTTATAATATGTATTTTCCTTATTATGTAACATCATTTGGGATATGTTTTCCTCAACCCTAGATACCCCTTTATCTTCTAGCCTATGGTTTGTTTGACAATCAAGTCTGAGTGGCTAAGTTTAATGATCTCTTCCATATAAACTAAGTCTCTCATAACCATGACACATTTTATGCCTCCTTGAATACCCTTTGTATTCTTCATACCCTATCAATCCATCTGACTATGTAGATGTCTTAAATGATGTACATAGGATTGTTTAGGCATGTTTAGGTTGTTTAGGTCTATGTGAGCCATTAGGATCCTTCTATCTCAAGGGATATCCTTATTTAAATGGTAATATAATGATGTACTACCATAGAAAAAAAATTATAACCCCTATTTACTATTTACATAGTCTTTTATGTGAAAGGTGTTATACATTCACTTCTCACCACTAACCTTACTTGTAGGTATTAGTTAGGTTTCTTGATTATATGTAGGTATGATTAGTCTTTACCTTAACATATTTGAGACATTAATCACCATAAAAACATTATATTATATCCTTCACATCCTCTTTATATACACTTATGCCTAAAAAACCAACTTGTTAGGCCATACCTCTCACTAAGTTAGCTTGTTTTCTCATGACTACCTGTATAGGCTTGTGTGCATCAGTTTTAGGCCATTTTACCATAGTTAGGCCATTAGGTTCTCTAACCAACTATGAGTCTCCTTAATTGGAACACTTATCCACCTTATTACCTATCTCCTTCTCTAATTATTTTAACTTAATATAAATTCCAAGTCCGTATACACCCTAAACTAATCTGCATAGGCTTGTTCTAGGCCTATTTAGGTCTAATAGGCACGTCTAAATCATATATTTATTTATAAACCTTGAAGATAAATCATATAAATGTGACACAAAATTTTATTTTATTAAATAATCCATATGCTCAAATTTTATCTTGATCTTCATTCTTTATGCAGGGTTCAATTTCTTAACCCTCATTATGCCTATAGGTACAATACAGTGTGTACACTCAATGAGAACCTTAACTAGGTTCTTTATCCTAAGATGGATAAGGTGATATCATCCTAATTTCCCATATATTATCATATTCCATGTATTTTATGCCTATTTTTATCCGATTTGATGCCCTTACATCTTTATACTCCATTTTAATAGTGACTATGTTGTTTGTTCAATCTGCTCAAAAGGCTTGTAATGACTAAGTGAAAGTTTAATGTTACAGACTAGGTTGAGTATGGAGATGTTTATTTTGTAGGTCAATATTAAAATTAGGTAACAAATCAAGGGATTAATTAATGATATGTGTATATCACAAACACCATCAAAAGATCTTATGTAGCCACTTTATCTTCACCTTGTAAGGAGGCCACATCTACTCATGATAATCATGTTGGAGGTAAGATTTTTGAAGGATTACTTGATTATATAGTGGATTATCTAAGTTTAGGAAGAATATAGGCATTGAAAATATTTAATAAACTCATAATCAACTCTAATACATTATCCATACTCCCATCTTATGCATAATGATTTTACAATGTGATAAACTCCATCTGCAATCTACAAAGGGGATAAACTAGAAGATTTTATTACTTCCACACCATTACACATGTGAAAAATGGATGGAGGATGATGGATGTGGTATATGAAGATATATATAAAACTAATCAATAAGTGGTTCTTATAAAAACTTCAAATATGCACCAAAACTAATGCCATTTCAACTCCTTGCATAAATGATGGTCAGTGGAGTAACTATATTATTATCTATTGTTCATTAAGTATAGACCATGAAAATAAATTAAAATTAAATAAATAATAATTTCAATGGACCTCCTTCATCTCCCTAAAATATCATATCCTGATCTCCTATTTCATGTCTATATCATCCATAAATCTGAAGGGCTCTACCAAGATACAAAGGAGCTCGATGGAATAAGAGGGTCAATTTTGAGCTTGTAATAAATAATTTGATCATGAAACTCCATTGGAATACCTGCCATAACCTCACCTTCAATCTATAACTCTTCTCTATATGGACTGATTGTACAAGTCTATACAACTATAAGAAGCACATGAAAACACTCTCTTTCTTGCATTTTCTTCTAATTTTATGACCTTGAACCACAATTGAAGGATGAAGATAGAGTAAAACTTAGTTAAATAACCTTTTAAATTGATTTATATAGCAATACAAGATGAAGAGTTATGGTTTTACCATGTGGGGACCCATTTGGCTTGTGGGAAGTGGAAATGGGTTTTTAAAAAGGGCTTTTATAGATATGAAATAGGTTAGTCATGACCATATTATAATAAATGGATATGTTAAAGACCTTTATAAACAATGAAACACTATAATATTCCATTTTTAGATGTTTTTAAATCAAATAGACTCATATTAGGGACTTGAGGGTCTACAAAGAGGGTAATCAAGGCTTAAAGCAGGCTTAAATAAATAGGCTATGAAAAATGACCTTGAAAAACATTAATAAGGCCTATATTATGGACTAAAATAAGCTTGGAAACCCTTCATGTTGCTTAAAAAGTTTCTCTCACAAATAATAGCTTGAAATAAGCCAATTTATCATAAGAACCAATAACTTCAAGATGTCCAAATTCTATAATTTTATCAAAAGATCCTCAATCTCATCAACAGACTTAAGACCATTATTTAGACCTTACGAGACATCTTGACATTCCATTTCTCACTCAAATACCATCATGATAATCTATCACATCACTAAGGACCTAAGACATAAAAGACATATGATGATCATAAGTAGACTCTATGATACCTATAATAGTGTTAAATGACATCAAAGAACAATTTAGGAGACATCATCACTCAAAAGATCACCATGTGTAGGCTTAGGTAGTTGACATGAAATTTTTTTTAGATATAGGGGTTGGGATTTTGCCTTGGGAGGCCAAATTTCTAGCAATTCCATCTAGGGGATGCTAGCATGTAGGTTGTCTATCACATGTATAAATGGTCACTTATCATGGACAAATAGTCTCATATGTATTTTATCTAAATCTAAGAGATGATCTGATGCCATTGTATATTAATCATTATCATCATGATTAATATGTTCCTACATATGATGTTCACTCATAGTATCATATGAATTATGAGTAACCATATTACTCATAACACGTTGTGGAGTCTATTATATAGCAAATTAATGTGTTTATGTTTGATGTTGAACACATGAAACTCTCTGTAACACTAGCTTAGGATGTGTTGAAGTGGTTAATAGCTGTGTTAAATCATAAAAGACCCTCTGATGTAATGAGTGTGGAAGCAAAAATCATCTAAGAAAGAAAATTACCTTCTTATGAATAGTCTATGTAGATTAAACTTCAAGTAAGTTATATAACATGCAATAATGTAACCTATGGAATGAGATTTAAACGTAACCAATGGAATGTGATTTAAATATGAAAAACTACACTTTACTATCTATGGAAAAACACTAAGAGGATTATGGTACTTACATTTTTCTGGGTCAGTGGAGGATTGAGACTATGTGTAAGGGATAAAAGGGCTATAAATGGACCAAGAGTCACTTAGATCAAGAAATTTAGTGTCTACATATATTGGATGAGTCTATAAACCTATGGATACCTATGTCATACATAAGTATCTAACCTATAGAAAATTCATCCCTATATAATGTGCTTCATTATTTTAGTGAAAATCACTACACCTACTCATAAACCATTATTTTGTGTGATATCAAGAGCTCATTATTTTCACAATATCCAAAATATTGACTCCTTAACTTTGAAACCCTAACTCCACTTTTGACACTAGTTTAACCTATAAAAATAGTGAATATTTATGGGTTGATATGACCCCAAGCACTCCCTAATTAATGGTTGGGTATTGCCTACATATCCAATACTAAGGTGATTACACAATACATTACACAATATTTATCTTTTTACTCTTAACATTATTTTTATTTTCAATACTAGGATAAAAGGAGGGCATTTGTAGACACTAAAAAATAGTATTATACTCTTAACATTTTCAATATTGACCTATATTTACATTACATGACTTTTGCATACACATGTATTTTACACACCCTTCTCACTTATCCATGTTCCTTCTACAATTCTAACATTCCCAATTTACTATCAACCACCCATAGGATTTCCCTAGTTTGTGCCTAATCTACTTATTATCCTAATTAGATTTTCTCATAGTCATCATATCAATTTTTATTTTTTCTATACACCCATGTCCATACTTGGATGCCTTTTAATTTTTAAATCCATCCACCCCTACCTAACTTGGTTGTATGTCAAGCAATGGTCATTTTTAAAATTCAAAACATCTTTATGGGTCAACCCATATGTTTTACATGTTAGTGGAATGAGAAGTTACCTAAAGAGTCTGCTATTTATTCACATTATGTATAAGCCTATTTCTTATCTAACATATATCAAGTAAGTACTAAGCACACTTATTCTATCACTTTCACATTGAGAGGGACTACTCTAAATCTCCCAAATCAAAAATTAGACATAAGAAGCACACCCTGGCCAAGTCCAAAGCACCTAATCTCAGTCAAGATATTCATTTTTAGGTGTTAGAATATAGATCATATGTTTAATTCATAAAAGTATCATTATTTTACACATACACTCAAATAAAATAGTTACATGTAGTTTTATTTCCATCCTCAAAATATTATATATGTAGGCAATACTTATCCATTCATTATGGAGTTGTCAAGGTCAACTCAACCCATCACTCTTCCCTATTTTCAAAATTTAACCTAATTTTAAAAATATAGATATGGTTTTGAATTGAAGGAGACGTGATTTTAGATTTTACACATATAACTAGTAGATGATATCACATAAAATAACAATATATAAGTAGGTGTAATAGCCTTTGCTAAAATAATGATGCATAATCTATAAGGACATATCTATATAAATACAAATACCTACATATAAACAATGCTTCTAGATCCTGATGAATTCATTGAGGTGGAACAAGACATCCATTTTCCTAATCAAAATGGCTCTTGGTTCACTTTTCATCACCTATACAGTCTTATACCTGCATAGATTTGAAATAAGCTAAGTACTTTAAACTCTTAAGTTATTTTCCAGTTATAGTAAATTGAAATAGTTCAATTATAATTTGTCATACTATTCATATGTACTTTAATTTAGACATATATTAAACAAAAAAATTTAGAATCAATAATAAAAAATAAGGTAAAACATATGAAGTTGAACCAATTAGTGCTGACATGTGATATAGAATGATAGATTATGTCATTCCATACCACATGCCAGAACTAATTGGATCATATTGGATGGTGGATTATGTCAATTTATATCACATTTTTGCACTAATTACATCAAAATGGGGGCATGAATGGTTTTAATGCTCCCACTATTATAATTTTATGTTTACAAGTTGGCATTGATGATATTAAAGGTAACAAAGGAAACATTTTGAATCTAAATTTGTCTATAATAGTTGATCCATCTTACGTATGAGCCCTAATATATGGGTTCCACCCTTAAGTGGTCATAATATAGGCTACCCATTTAGGGACCCACTATTTATTGAATATCCTAATTTGAGGTCTTGTGAACCAAAATTCCATGACATGGAATTTGAAAAGCATAAACTTAAGGTCATTTCAATGTTTTAATTATATTTCAATGTTTTAGGATAATTTAAGTTGTGCATAATCCATAGTATATTATTTAGTTTTTTCCTTTAATTTTATTTTAACTCAGTGCTTATGTATTTTAATTTATGATTGAATGTCTAATCAAGCTAATGTGTTATGCTTTTAATGAATTTTTTTACCTATGATGTGTTTTGAAGAGATTATCCTACACTTGAATTTTTCCTCAAGACACTTTTGAGCTCATCTACTTTTTCCATGTGGCATCATTCTACTTACTCAAATCCCAAGTGAAGAATATAATTCACCCAAGTAAGTGGATCACTAGGATTTTGCCATATGTTATCATCCCATTAACTTGGAAATATTCAATATTTACACATTGTAAAAATCCTAACTATAAATTAGGGTAGTGAGATCCATCAACCTTTCATCATCCCACTCACCTAGAGGTCACATCAATAGAGTTCCTCATATAGGTATCCAAGGCAAGTGAATTAGTGAGATTCATCCACATGTCATCATCCTACTCACCCATAGGTGATGTCAGTAGAGTTCCTCATATAGATGTCTTAGGAAAGTGGAGTAGTGATAAAAATCTACATGCCATCATCTTGTTCACTTAGAGAGGACATCAATAAATTTGCTTACATAGATTATCTTAGGAAAGTAAATTAGTGAAAACCATCCATGTGTTATCATCACACTAACCCACAACCAAAAAAACAAAGTATAGTATGACATAGCTTAGTTATGAGTGTAATAACAATTGTATACATGTGACCCTCAACCACATAATCAAATAATAAAGACATCAATGCCGAAACCAAAAGCATGGAAAAGAGATGCTTGTCACATCATGCTAACTAGGCACTCGTGAGTAGGTAAAAGAAGCTACATGGTAATAAAATCTATATAAATTTGTGTTATGAAATTAAAATATAAATAATAGACAAGGAATGGAGTGAAAGCCATAGTTACCATTAATTTCCATGAATTATAAAATTAATAAATTTAATTCTCAAGGAAAACACATCCAAATCAATTTAATTCAAATTGTCATATCTAATCTAATCACATTACATTATAGATATCAAGTTAAAATTATGAATTATAGGATTTGTTGTGACCAAGAGATTATAGATTATTCACATAATAGGAATATTTTATATAAACATAATATTTTCAAACTTTATCAATTACTAACATTTTCTATCTTGTAGGAGCCCATTGAGTCTCAATCTCTCAGAGTGCATATCTTAAGGGGTGCATTGAGAAAGGGGTGGGCAGACCATTGTTACTTCACAGGATTATTATCCCTTTAATACTATTTTTTATTAATCTAATCATCTCCTAAAAACATTCCCCTAAACTTTACCTCTTATTTTTCACCCTCTTCTAGTCATTTTCCACCTTCATTAACCCTTCCCTCACCTAAAATCTTTTTTGATAGTTTACATTACATTATCATGCCTATCAAACTTATACTCTAATTGATAAAAATTATTTAGGGTATAGGTCAGCCCCTGGTTGACCTAGATTGAGACCTAATTTAATTTTATCAATAATGATACAAGGTCAATTGGGTCAACCTTATCAGCCTAAACATTTTTTAAAAACCAAGGTTAGATCTACTTATATAAACACATAAATTCCATCATTTCTAAGAGAAGAGAAGAAAAAGAGATATATATTTAACATATACTTATTCACCATCCTACTTGAGGATCATAGCTTAGGGTTTCATACTTTCTTTAGAGATATAGATCTTATCTTATGGACAAGTCTTTTGGATGCATTGATAGGTTGTGTAGCCTAAAGATGATATACCATACTAACCTCTTGTAGATCACCTTGGCCAAGGGAGATATTGAGGCATGGTGGGTTTATCTTTAAACATAAGTATTCCTAACTTTGTTCCTTATTTGTAAGATTAAATAGATATGCATTTGTACTTATCTCCCATGCATTAGGAATCCATATACATTGATATTAGTATATGTCTTCTATGCATGTTTAATTTTCATGTTTATTAAGCCCGCTTTGTGCCACAAGCTTTGGAAAGAACTAGATTAGATTTTAGTTTACTTGTTATTAGTTTAATGAATATGAAAACATAGGACCTACTTAGGGTTGCTATGTAGTTTTGCTTGACTGGAGGATTTAGAACCCTCCCTAGTGATATTATTATGGTAAGATATCCCTTGAATAGGTCTAGTGGATCCATCTTGGTCATGACCCCAAATATTTATTATATCCATAATTGAAAGTGTAAGTAAGATTTATCTTATCCAAGCTAGGATTGACTTATAGCTCTATTGTATCTCCCATTGCATACATTTTGGTGAACCCCAAGTGAATATAACCCTTGTAGATTTTATTTCATGCTATCATTTTTATCATTTAATTGTATTTTTCCATAGTTTAAGTAATGTATCGATCTATTTGATACAGTTATAACTTTTTTTTGTGTATGTTTAACACAGTCACTTTCAAAAAACTTTGTTGTGTCTATGCAGGTATTCATCAACTAAAGGTTACTACATCAAACAAGTTGACATAGTATTATTCTTTAGTTATAGATTATCATATAAATTCAAATAGGTCAACATTTTCATCTTATTATTTTTTCCAACATATAGGTCAATAAACACTATCAAACAAGTCAACCTTGTTCTTTTTTCTTCTTTAACATATAGGGTTTTGTAGAACTTGGTTAAACCAGTCAACCTAGTTTGTAGAATTTGAAATAAGTAATTAATGTAAATTAATATAAAATTTGAAATCTTAACCATATCCAAGTCTACCAAGGTTCCTCTCATTCCTCTCTCTATAATTACAATACTTTCTTCATTAATGTTTTTCATAAATTAGTAGTCTTTAAAATTACAACCCTGTAGCTAACTAGGTCAACTTGGTTGACTTAGTTTTATAGTCTATCTTCTATCTAAGAGACATAGTAAAATTCTTTGACTATGTTCTTGAAGACCTTGATTATATAGAACAAAATCAACCCAGTCGACTCTATTCTATACTGTTTGTATACAGTGTCACCTAAACTAACTCTATATTATTCTCAATCAAGGAATTAAAAACTATTTAGTAGTAATTAATTCACATTTGATTTTTATTTGTTTTCATGCATAGAGTAACTCACATAGTCTACATAGGTGGTTTTTCAAATTACCATTCTATTACATTATTTTACTATTTTTTCACACACTACCAAATCACATAACATTCAAAATGCATTTTAACACTTTTTTTTCTCAAGGCTTACCTACTTAGATTTTATCACTAGGAGGAAGCTGACTTAGTTTTCTATCCAAGCATAAATATGTGGCTAATGATATATATTGTCAAAGCACCCAACATCCTTATTGATAAAATATTGTGAAGTGAGGGGGTAGGCCCCAATACCAAACCAATACCATTTCCAACATAGATCCCTTTCAGCCCAAACATCCTAAAACCATCCATAGATTACCTTTCTAGTTCCCTATTTCATCTTCCTCTCTTATCAAATTTAAATCAGCACTTTATAATAATATAATAAAACATAGAATGACCACTTATTTAGCATTTAATTTTCAATTGATTGCTTGCTCTCTGATCATTGTATGTTGTATTTCAAAAAATTACAATGGGTAATGTTGGTGCAAGGTTTTGTGTTATGTGGCCTAATTAGATCACTCACACTAATCCAATTATTTATGCATTTAATTTCATTCTTACTTCACTTATCTTACAAAAAAAATCCCTATTTCAAAACATTATCATTTTGGTCGATATAGTCTCTTACAAACTATATTTTTCCTCCTCATAGTATTACATAGTCAATCTATATGACTGCATCTTTTTATTTCTCCCTTTTTCAATTTTTTGTTCAACATTACACAGTTGACCTATACAGCTATGTATCCTTCTTATATTATTTTATCTCCATGTCTACAATATAGAGTCAACCTGAATGACTTTGTATTATTTTCTTCCTAATAGGTTACAATACATAATCAAACTGTATGACTCTATCATTTTTTTCTCACTTTTATCTTTGCATCACCTTATTCCTCCTTAACTTTTCTCTCTCATCATGAACTTCCTATTTTAGGATAACACATAATTGAGATCAATAGATATGATGATCTTTATCAACCCAATAGGTTTTCCCTTAAATATCTTGTAGTTCTTACTCTAGATAAAATTAATGTGCATGTGACCACTCACACTAAAAATTATGGAACTCTTAATACTTATTTAGTTCACAACTCTTTATTATCCTTATAAGATCAACCTAAATTAGAATATACTCCATAAACACTATTCTTCATTAATGAATTTCCTCAACATTGAGGAAAATAACCTTATACTACTTATCACCTTATGATAAGTGGTCAAACAAAATAACCCCATTCACCTTCCCCCACATTCTCACATGGATTTGGGGGCAATAGCTTCTTTTCCTCTCAACCTATTCCTTATCTTTTGACCCCTTCTCATACTATGACCTCTTCTTCCTTGAAATACTCAACCTCCATGCCAAGTATCTCTACTAACATGTAGAATTCCACATCTAGTGGACCTTTTACAAGACCTACTCTTCTCATTTCTTCCACTAGTGCATCATTTTCTACCTAGGGTTATCATGACACTAGTGCTTCTTCTTCTAATCCTTCTACTAGCGTATATTTTAAAAAATAATTAAATAATGCTATAGTGCCTCCTTTGCTAATAATTCATATCAAGCTACTAATATCATGCATACCACCACTCATAGTGGTACCCAAGCCACTAATACTCATATTAATGCTTCATATGTTATGAACAACACCACTCAAACCCATCAACATTTATTGTAAACTCTTAATCAAATGAATGATTTCCAATATAATAATGCCAACAAAATGATGCAAATGCAAAATCATCTTATCCATCTCCAAAATCACCCTCAATAGGTTCTATGGGGAGCACACAACTAAAATCCCCCCACCACCCCTTAGGGATTCCCATGAAAATATTATTCATCAACCTCCTCTTGTAAACAAAATAATCAAACACCTTTAAGAAAAACTTTTTATGTCTCAAATTGATCATATTGATATAGGAGGTATCTCCCCTACCATTAGCTATACCAAGTCAACCGATCCTACCCTACACTTGAAAACATTTGTAAATCTATACAAAGATTGGGTCAAGTTAAACACTTTTGCTGCTACCAAGATCTTAGAAAAATTCTCTCTAGATATGTTTTATATTGTTACAACTAAGTCAAATCTCATTCCAACACTAGTTTATGAGATATAGTTAATGATATAGTATAAGAGTTTCAAACTAGTGACTTCCCTAAAAAAACCTTCACTTATTTTAGTAATTGCAAGCAAATTGAGACAAAAACTACACAATATTTCATCAAATGGTGGAAGACCTTATCTAAAAAGTGTGAACACAACATGGAAGATGATAAAAAATTTCTTCTATTCACCAAATTTCTTTATCCTAAGTTGAAATATTGGGTCTAGATGCTCTCTCCATGACCTTTGGAAGAGGCCATTGACCAAGCCAAGAACTAAGATTTCTTCATGCATCAGTTTGATCCATCCCAATTTTATATGGGCACTCATATGGTCATCATAGATAAAAACCATCATGATTCTAATGATGGTGTAAATCATTCATATGATATCATTCATAATATTCAAGCTATTGCTCCCAATCATGCTCTAGAATAAGTTTCCCCTCTAAACCACATCCCTAATCCTCACTTTTATCCAAAAAGTAACATCAATGTTCATAAGACATTATCCTTATCAAAATTAAAAAAATTCTACCAAAGCCTCTTTGACAAGATCTTGATCCCACTCATACTATGAAATCATGGCTTGATGCAAATAAATTTTGTTAGTTTAATGCTAGTTAGGATCATTCTCATGAGACTTGTAGGCAATTGTGTAGATTATCTATGGATTTCCTCCTTGATCCAAATTTATACCATGATTATCTCATTTTTATACATAAACAAGACTATGAAATTGCCTTCAAATCTCATAAAATACAAATCAAAACTCAATATTTTAAATAGGTTAATGCTTATCTAGCCATTTACAAAAACCCTCTTCTAAATCACCAAGATAATAATGATAAGCCTACTCCTTCCACTAATAGCATTGACATTATTATCAACACAAATCCAAAAAATAATTTGGTTAACATAAATAATATGCAATGTTTATTTGCCTTCATTGATTCTCATCTCACTCTTCCTATGTTATCCAAGATTCTTCTCCAATTCACCCAATAAAGTTGGGGCAATAAGACCTTATCTCTTTTGATGAACCAATTCTAACACCTCTATTCGATAACACCTCTCATACCATTTATATTATTTATCCAACCTTTTTACCCATTACCAATGATAATTAACCTTCTAATACCACTTCTTCACATCTATCACAAGATCAAGCTAATAAATCACCTCATATCATGCTAATAAACCCACTTATCCTCCAATCAAACCTCCCACATCCTATGAACACAAATTTACATGAAATTTTTCTCTTCTTTTTGATGAAATCATCAAACACTATGCACCTATATCCAATGATCCCCTCATGGGTTAAGATGAATGGGATCCTATCATAGAACTTACTAATCTCCCATCTCAAATTTCATTTCAAGAACTCATGTGCACCTCTTTGCATCATCATAAAAAAAATTTGTATATACTATTCAAAATGAACATCCCTCATCTTCCCCTAGCAAGACATGAAGATACCTTGGGTCAAAAGATAGAATTTTACAATACTACAAAGAGATGTCTATACATGTTGAGAAAATAAGGGACACTTATCTCTCTCTTAAATTCCCCATTGATTTTATGATTCCTAATCAGATTATACTTCATGTGGATGATCTTACCCTCTTTATTAGTGTCCAAATCAATGTTATCCAATTCAAGCATGCCTTGATTGATGTGGGTTTAGTTACATGTGTTTCCCTCATTGACTGAATTAAAACCCTTAGATACTCTAAATATAATCTTAAGTCTACACATATCACATGCCAAGGCTATGATCAAAGGCAAATTCCTCCCTTACATTATGTGTGGCTCCCTATCACCATCCCATCTATCACTATTTGAGTTAAGGTTATGATCTTCAATTTTCCTCTCTCTTGTAATATCTTTCTTGGTAGGACATGGACTCATTACATGAGAGTTGTCACCTCTTATGCCTACCAATTCATGTATTCCCCTCACAATGTTTCAATCTATATGATTTAATATGACACCAACCCCTATAATTTTGCATAATTTCAAGACCATGGTGTATTCAAAATTACAACCCTTTAACCCCTACCAAGTTTTCCATTTTGATAATCTCAATAGTTTAATTTACCTATCAAATCTATGTGAGATTACCATGGTCACCTTAAATTTATCAAGAATATACCACCTAACTTCTTAGATTCTAATGATGATGAGCTGACAAGATCAAACTCAAGATAAAAAGTTTTGATATCTCTCCTCATCTCATTTCTCAACTTCCACCTTCTTTGAATCTACATTTCCATCAACCACCTAATGATGATATACTCCGAGTCTTGACTAAGACTCGAGACTATATTCATCGTGCCACCTATGATGAAAATGTCATCCGTACTTGCATAATTGATCTTCATACTCCTGACTATGATGATGGTTATACCTTAGATGACCCATTTCTAGGTATTATCTAAGTTTAAGATGTAAAAATCATTCATTCTTTTTTCTTTGTTTTAGTACTTCTATTTATCTTATCACATTCCATCTTATATAGTTCCTAATTTTAGAATTATTCCTCTTATTTGCATGGTAGAGATGGTGTGCACAATTCCATTTTCTAAAGAAACTCTTATGAGCATGGTTATGGATTATGTTATTACTAGTACCTATTTATTAATTAGATACCAAGACCCCTATAGTTAGCTTACCCCTGAAATGCTTGCTACTATCCTTTAATGCTCTATGTATCCTACTTATCCCTTAGTTGAGCCTAGTCTTGATCCTATTCCCACTCGCTCTCTAGTTGAGTCTCTCCCTAATTTTTATCCTATTACTCCTCTATTCAATCCTTGTCTATTCTCTCCATTAGGCCCACCTTCCCTTGGTGATGATTTTCTCGATTTATCATATATTTCTCCTTTACCCACACAATGGGGTCGATCAACCATACTATGATATTCATAGAGTTTCCAACCATTGGACTAAAGATTATATATTATACCAGGCCTTCCTCACAAATTTAACAAATTACCATTTCAAACATCCCCTTTAACATATTTTTCCTATTGTTTCCACCTCATTTATATTCCCTTTATGAGTTTTATTGCAAGACCATGGATAGGACTTGACCTTCCTCACAAAATTTTAAAATACACAAGTCACAATGAAATTACATGTGTCAAATTTGAGATAAGTCATAATTGATCATAGTTACACATCATTCACATAGTTCCCATCTTTATATAGTATGTTTTATGCTCACTTTATTGATTTTTCACTTTTATCTTTTTATTTTTTGATTACATATAAGAATACAACCATTTTAATTAAGTTTTTCATACTTCCTAGCTTGAATTAGTGTGTTCAATTTAAGTTCATTTTTTATAATTTTATTTCTCTATTATACTTACCAATGTGATTTAGTATGATTTATTGACTTAATTATTTTTTTATACCATTTTATATTTTATGTGCATTCCATGTTATTGCACTATCTTCATACTTCCCATCGTGATATAGTGTGAGTTTACTTGTTTTAATTTAGTGAAAATATTTTTCATGGTTTAGAAACCCTTTTTTTATCCTTTTTACCATATTTGGTTTATTATACTTAGTCATAATTTTTTATTTCACATTTCCCATTGTGATATAGTGTGTATTTTTGGCCAAATTTGGCCCACATAAGGATTTTTTGCCTAGAAATGGTTTTAATAGATGAGAAGAGTTATAGACAGAATGAGTGGACAAAAAGTAAAAATATAAGATATCATATTACTAAAAAATATTATGAAATAATTTAAGAAATATTAAAGTGTAATTTGTTGATCCTTGGGAAGTAGGCTTGGAAAAAAGTCTAAGATTACAAAAAGAAAAAGACCAGCAGGGTCTCATCATGTTTCAAGAATTCAAGGGAATGAAATGGATTGAAAAATGTATTAGAAGTTCATTAGAGCCTTATAAAGGGACAAAAATGTCTTGCACAATTATAGAATAACCAAATCATTATGATTATGTTAGGTAAGGATGTATAGGCCAGTCTAGTTACACATTTGATAAATACAATTAGGGAGTAAATCAAGATCAAAATACCACATGGACATAATGTTTTTCATGTTGAGAACATCCTATGCATTTTTTTTTATCTTGATGTCTTTTATATCTCAAGATATAAATATTTAAATTTGAACTAGTATAATAGGATGTGCACGGGGATGTCAAATTAAAGCTACAAAAAATAGCTATTTGGATTCAAATATCCCAAGGTTTAACATAAAACTAAAAAGTGTCTAAATCATATAATCTCAAAGAATATATAAGGATTAGTGGAAATATAATGGCATAAGTGGGTCCCGAATATCTAATAGAGTGCATTTGATCATGCATCAAAGATCAATTGTGAGCATCAAGTCAAAAGCTCAAAGGATCTCTAAGGTGAATACACAAGTGACAAGTGGCATAATCTTAGGAGTATAATCTATATCTAATGGTACATAGATGAATCTTGATTTAATGGGTCTAGGTAGACAAATAAATCATGTTCATTTGTATAAAGGGAGATCTATGATGTGTATGAGGTTAAGGAGTCAAAGAGCTAATAGTAACATCCTGAGAATGAATGAAGAGCTGATAGATGGCACAATTTGAGAAGGCTTAGATCAAGATCGATGGATTTTGTTAAAATTAAAAATCCAAGGAATTCAAATAGAGATTGAATTTGATGTAAGTTAAACCAAGGTAAATATTTCAAAAGATGCCATTAAAGCTCAATCGAGATCTCTATTAGAGGATCCAGACCATGTAGACTCAATGTTCTTACGTTTTCAACATCATGTACAATAAGTACTTGGATTCCATAGTTTTAAGAGGTAGAATAGGTCAATTTAGACCTAATATGGTTTAAGGATGATGTTAAGCAGTCTGTAAGCTCTTCATGGATATAGCTATATGAAAACCATTAAATGAGATTGATAGTAAGACCTATGCTCAGATTTGAAATAGGGTAGGTTTGTGATGAATTATGAGAAGGTGTCTCATCCTTTTACATAGCTATATCCTTGAAAAATAGGTACCTATAGTTAATAAAAGTATATATAGCATGGCTCTATCAGTTTCAAGAATGAGGATTGTGTCCTCATGAATAAGTCAAGTGAAAGATGGCATAGAGTCCCAAGATGGAGATCTATTAATTGGAGAAACTAAAAATATAATTTAATATATTTTTAGGGTTCCTAAGGGTTTTTTATTCATAGAAAGATCATGACTTATCATCCTAAAACACTTTCTTGTCTCCTAGTACATTCTTCTCAGCCAATTAGAATATTTAAGGACTATTGGAGCAAATGAAGATTATTTTGTCTATGATTTATTAACCCTAATTTGATAAAAATATGGTGGAACATTCATTTAAATATGGTGGTATCTAATTTAATGGTATTTAATGGTGTGGTACCCCCTCTCTCTTCACCCTTTCTTTATATCTCTTATTCTTTCCCATTTGTAATCTCTCTCTCACTTTTGATAAGAAATTCTCTCTCAATTCCAGAAGAGTAGAGACTCTCATTTGATAAGGTTAGACCCTATAAAAATTTGTATGAAATACCTATTAAAGTAATAAATACTTTATTTACCTATATCTCCCCTCTAAAATATGTGTAGTAAAACTTGTGAATGATGACATTGTGAAGGAGAATCTTCCATACCAATTGAGCTTATTTCTTGTTCATTTCTAGGTGTTTTCAAGTTAGTTTCATGTCTAAGTTAGTGTTATTTATATCATTAATTCAATCTTTCAATGATTCTTAGAAATCCTCTTTGCCTTCATTTATTGATTCCCCATCCTAGTTTATTAAACACTTATACAATTAGCTAAGTTTTGTGAGATTGTGTGAGCTAGCATTATATTATGCTTCCTTAGTGTTTACTTCATGCTTATGTGAGTTCTCATTTAAATCTGGTACATCACCTGGTTAATGGTATTAAGAGCCCTTTCCCCTTTTATAACCCTTTTCTCAGTGAAAACATTAGTATAGGTGCTCCATCAAGAGGAATCTGGCCTTCTCTAGAGGTCTAACCCCACTATAAGTCACCCATAGCCTGGGGTTATTCCCATAGTGTAGCTTAATTAGAGAGAGCGTAAAGAACCCTCTCCAAGGGTGTAAATTGATTTTATAGTAGTTTTTGGCATGCATGATGGGATACATTTCAAATAATATTGGTCAAAGTTTTGTGCTAATTTAATCAATTTACAATAGTTGTAGCTTCCAAGCAACAACATCTTACAACTCCAAAAGAAGATTCAACATTTTGGTAGTAGAGTAGTGACTAAATCTCATGCCAAAGGTGACTACAAGGTTAGCTTCTAGATGTATTCCCTTTGAATTTTTTGAATTTCCTTTAAACTCAGTAAAACTATTAATATTTGATAATACACACCCATATAAAGGCAACTTTGTTCCTAAGTCAATTTTAAGGCCTACCCCTACAATAAGGTCTTTGTTTAACCCTTTCATTGCCATGGAAAACCCTAGAGCTTTCACTTTTATGGCCTTTAATGGTCAAATTCCTTTAGACCTCCCTTAATATGATCCTATTCCAGTAGAGGCTCTTAAAAGTGTCCCTTATTTTATAGGAAAAAAAACTACAACCCATTTTGAACACCTCATGGATATAGCCAACTTATACAACATTCATGATATCAATGAGTAAAATGTGGGAATTAGGATATTAACCATCTGTTTTAGAGGTAAATCCCTAGATTGGTATATAATCATTTCTACTAACTCTATTACATCATGGGAAAAATTAGGAGATGCATTGTGTAAGATATTTGAGGATAAAAGTTACCATTTTTCTCTTGTAGAATAGTTGACCACAATTCAAAGAGCCCCTCATGAAGCTATACAAGACTTCAACATAAGGTTATAAAAGACTTGGGATAAAATCCAAGTCTCTATTAGGCACACCCCTAACTTTTCCTTCATATACTATTTCAAGGCCCTAAATAGTGACATTATATTAATGATCTAGTCTATGGGGGGAACACATTGCCAAATGCATATGAGGTGGCAATTAGAGCAAATAATTATTTGGTGCAAGATAGCAAGCCTACACCTAGATCATCAATGTATTTGTTCCATAAGATTATACCACCCTTTATTTATATTCCTCCACTTTATGTCATTCCTCCTATGCCAACAATTTTTTATATACCCTCACCTAAGCAAGAAAAGGCTTCCACTAGTCAATCTAGTGATTCCCAAGAGCAAAAAAATATTCAAGAGCTTAAGAGCATGTTCCAATCATTAGGAAATGAACTAGTGAATGTTAAGATGAATCAAGATTTCAATAGGCCTTACTAAGCCTCATATAAACCTTATAATAAATATTATCAAGAAAATATTCCACCCTACAAAGGAAAATTCCAAGGCCAAATCCAAGGACAAGGGCAACCTAACTATGTTAGGCAAAACAACTATAATCTAGATGTTGCAAGCACTTCCAACACTTTGGTCCCTATGCAGAGTAATTTTATCAATAATATGAGGGTACCATGCCTTAGAATCAATATTTTGGGAAATCCATTGTTCCAACCATTGATTTTAATCAATATTTCAATGATCAGTGGTAACAAGCTATTAATTATGGGTAAAATCAATCTCTTGTGGCTCAGAACACAAAAGTGCCCATGACAAAAAAACTAGAAGAGTCTCAACAAGGTCAAATACCTAATCAAGGACCAAGAAATTTGGGTGATAAAATGGTTAATTATGAGAAATAAGAGTGTTATTCACTCAATCAGTAGGCTAGTTTAGCTAGGCATACATTTTAGTGTCAACAAATATAAGGTTCAAAAGAAGGAACATGGATGGTAACCAAGAAGTAGTTAATAGGCCTCCTACCATTACTCCTTCAATATCAAATCCAAATTAAATTTATGTTATTACAAATGTTCTAATAGTTCCAAATAATCAAAATTAGGGGAATGCCTTTATCCCTCAAAACTCACAAACTCAAGGTGCAGTTGTGGCTCCCAAAGCACAACCAAAGGTTGGTGGTTCACCCATTAACATGTTGGAACAAATGAAAAGGTCAAATTTGAGTGTGCCAATGTGGGATATTATCTCCATGAGGTGGACATCCTCCAATAAGGGTTGTTAATAAGTGATGTTTTTGAGAAATCACTAGTTAAGGAGAATGTGGTTCTCACCAATGTAGCCAAAGGACCTAGTGAAGGGAAATCAAGTAAATTGTTCAAACATCCTACCTTATATATTTTAGTGATCATTGGTAATTATTTAGTGTATAATTTCTTGGTAGATAGAGGGGATATCACCTCAGTAATGCTAAAGTCTATAGCATACCAACTTGGTCAAAAGTATGAGACCCAGTCTAAAGGATTGTTGTATTTGGATGGATCTTCTACCAAGCCATCTAGTATCATCAAATATCTTACCTTGACCTTGCATTATTAAATTATTGTCTCAATGGCTTAAGATGTGTTTATATTATATTTACTTCCTCATTTTATCCTATGCCTATCTAGGGAATTTAGTACAAAGATTGGAGGTTATCTTGCAATAGATTGGTCATACATGGAATTTAAAATAAGATATGGAACCAAGGTATCTATTAAGGCTGAACCCATTGCATAATTCCAAATAGAGACTTATGGTCTAGATATCATAAACCTCAATTGCACCATTCTTGATGAGGATAAACATATGGTTGGTCAAGAATTAAACACTCACCCTAAGGAGATACTAGACATGTTATTTGATGAACTATGGAATGAAAATAATTTGGTTGACCACTTGGAAGGAGTTGAATAGAGGGATATGGGTGTCTACTACTTACATGAAGAGAATTAATCCATGTCATCCCTCATCAGACATCAAGAAGATCCTAGTGGCTTATGGAAATAGTTATTTTATGGTCCAAGGAGAAAACATAGAGTGGGTGTAGGTGAAATGCTAGTATCCCCCTCAAATGACAAGTATTTATCTTCTTATAGGTTCCAATTTAATTACTCTTGTAATGAAACAAAGCATTAGGGTCTTATCCATGGTCTTCAATGGGATAATAAGAGAGGGATCAAATAATTACAAGTTTATGGGGATAGCGAGATGATAGTGTACAAGGTTAGAGACCATAATATCACCATGAATCCCTTGATGAAGTCTTAAAAACATAGGGTGTGGGACCTAATTGAGGATTTTGAGGCCTTTAACATCCAAGTAATACCAAAGAACCAAAATGGACATGTTGATAAGTTGGAAACTATGGGATCTCAATTTGATATCCCAAATGAGTTAAAAAATACCAAAGTGTAGCCACATGTCAAAGTGGTGGTGAGACCATCAGTGTCAGATAATGAATCTCATTTTGAGAATGCAAATTAAATTGTCTATTTATTATAGTAGGAAGTAGATTTATCCTCTATAAACTAGGAAAATTTCCAACATTAATATGAGGAGAAAATTATTTAGTTGAAATCTAAAAAGATTTCTAAAGGGCTTATCACCCTTGAAGTTATTTTCCATGAGGGAGATCATATGAGAAAAGATAAAGTAGTGATGTAAACAAGTGAAGAGAACTATGAAAGAGTATTTCTCTTCAAGGACAAGCTCCTTAAGCTTGGAAAGGTAAACACTAAATCTAAAAGGCATACTTTCATAAACTTTGTAAAGAATATGTAGACATCTTTGCTTGGGAATATAGTGACATGAGAGGTTTTTATCCCAAGCTAGACCAGCACATTATAGAACTAGAGGTTAATTCCAATCCTATTAGGTAGAAGTAAAGGCCTATAAACCCTAAAATTGAAGAGCTTATGAGGAAATAATTGAACAAATTAATTGAATATAAGATCATCTTTACCATTAAGCACTCCTCATGGTTATCCAATTTGGTACCTATAAGGAAGAAGAGTGGGGAAATCAGATTTTGTGTTGATTTTAGGGATTTGAATAGGGTATCTTTGAAGGATCACTACCCCTTACCATCCATGGAACAAATCCTTTAGATAGTTGTTGGTTCAAAAAAAAATTCCATTTTGGATGGGCATACAATTTACAACCAAGTAATGGTAAGAGAGGAGGATCAGCATAAGACTACCTTCACCACAAAGTGGGGTATATATGCTTACCAAAATATGCCTTTTGAATTGTCAAATGTTAGGACCACTTTCCAAAGATCCATAGACATGTATTTTCAAGGGTTTCTAAATCAAATGGTACTTGTTTACTTAGATGACATCATAATCTTCTCCAAGAAAGCTAGTGAGCGCATGGACCATGTAAGGTTGATATTCTAAATATGTAGAGAGTATGAGATCTCTTTAAATCCCAATAAATGTGTGGTTGATGTTCATGAAGGCAAAATTTTGTGTCACATTATTTAAAATGAAGGACTATCCATTAAACCTAAAAAAGTAAGTTTTATTTTAACATTATCTCTACCCAAGCACAAGAAAGGTATCCAAAGCTTCCTTGGGAAGATAAACTTTATGAGAAGGTTTATATTTGGTTTTACAAACCTGGTTAAACCCATCGCTATCATGGTAAAGAAGAGTCAAGTGTTTTCTTGGTCAAATGAAGGTAGATCAACATTTGAGGCCATTAAGAAAGTTATTTCCCAAGCATCCTCACTCATGAAGTGTAATTTATCAAAGTATTTCATTTTGTACACTTTTTACAATGTTGACAACATATCAGCTATGCTGATGCAAAAGAATGGTGAAGGACTTGAGCAGCCAATTGCCTTTTTATTCAAGGGCTAGAAGTATATGAGGTGAGGTACACTTTTATAAAAAAGTAGGTTCTTTTAACTTTAAAGAGCCTAAAAAAGTTTAGACCAATGCTCTCAACTAGTAAGGTTCATATTATGGTGTCTCATCCTAGAGTGAGGGACTTTCTCCTCAACATGGATTTGAATGAGAAAAGAGTAGGTTAGATTACCAAGGTCATAGAGAATGATATGGAAATCAAAGTCACCAAGATGATAAGAGGTAAAGGCTTGTTTGATCATATAGTGGATTAACTTCAAGAAGATAAAGAAGTTGTTTTGATGACATAAGATAACTCATAAACAAATGCACCTCCACTTCATAATAGTTGGCTCCAAGATATGACGCATTTATTAATGATAGAAAAATACCTCAAAAGTTTAGATAGAGTAGAAATGATTTATTTCATACTTTAGTCCATACTTTATGAATTAGTTTATGGTTTTATTTTTATAAAGGACCTAAATGGGGTACTTCTTAGGTGCATTGATGGCAATCAAGTGACAAAGCTCTTGAATCAGTTTCATGATGGACATGAAAGAGGCCATTTTGCTCTAATAAAAATAGTAGTAAAAATAATGAGGGATGGTTATTACTAGCCCAAAATTTTTAAGGATGATTATGCATGGGTTAGAAAATGTCAGAAGTGCACTCTATTTGTAAGCAAACAAATATTAGCAGTTCTTCCACTCAACCCAATCCAAGTGGAACAACCCTTCATGCAATGGGGTTTGGACTTCATAGGAATGATAAATCCACCTTATAGTATAGGAAATAAATGGGTGCTCACTATAATTGACTATTTCACTAGGTGGGTGGAAGAAATTTCCTTGAAATAATCCAATGAAATAGTAGAATTAGACTTTTATGATAACATAGTGACTAAGTTTGGTGTTCCAACTACTATAATTTTAGATAATGACTTAGCATTCATGGGCATGAAGATTAGTGAATGCAAAATTATTTTGGCCATATACCTCAGCAAATCCTCCAATTACTACCCCAAATAAAATAGATTATTAAATTCCACAAACAAGAACTTGATAAGGATTATCAAGAGGACCATGGAAGAGAATCAAAGATTGTGGCATGCAAAGCTAAGAATAACCTTATGGGCTAACAAAGTTACTACCAAAAATACCATTAAAAATTCTCCATATGTACTTTCATATGGAAGGGAACCCAATTTACCATTTCTCTTGAACTACCTGGCTTGGAGTTATCCCATCAGCTTGATTTGATTAAGAGTAAGCCTATAAATGTGAGGTTGATAGAACTCATGGAGCTTGAAGAAATTAAGGACCTTGTAATGAAGACATTAGAATCACTTAAAGATCAAGTCAAGAAATACTTTGACAAGATATCAATAGGAAGGGAATTCAAGTAAGGGGACCAAGTCCTCAAATGAGACTCAAATAAGGCCAAGTTAGGAAACCATACCAAGTTTGATATCTTGTGGAGTGGTCCTTATTTGATCCATGGATGCAAAAAACATAATAGTTTTCATCTTGATAAGCTATATGGAGAGGTATTACCAATCCCATGAAATGGAATTAATTTAAATCCTTGTTATTAAAAGAGTTTGAATCTATTGTATGATATTATAACATATTATAGTAGTTTTCTATGCTTTTATGTGTTTTCCTTTCAATAAGTGCCTTGGTAATAGTTATTTGTTTTGATCTTTTGTTCCTTTTTGATTTAAGAGGAAGTTTTAAAAAGTTTTATCCTTGATTTAGTCTCACATTTATTAATAAAAATACTATGACTCCATGTATCCAATGTATTAGTTCAAAGCTACTAGTCTTTGCATAACATGCATGTAAAGCCAAGATATCACTAGAAATGTTAGCTAAATTTGTCCCACATAAAGATATTTTCCCTATAAATGGTTTGAATAGATGATAAATGTTATAGATGGAATGAGTGTACCAAAAGTAAAATAATAATATCTCATATTTATTACAAATATTTTGAAACACTTTAAGCATGATTAAAGTGCAATTTGTTGATCCTTAGGAAGTAGGCCTGGAAATAGGTCTAGGATTACAAAATGAAAAATAATAATAGGGTCTCATGTTGTTTCATGAATTTAGGGGCATGAAATGGATGGAAAAAATTATTATAAGTTTATTTGAGCCTTCTAAAGGGACAACAATTAATTACACAAGTCCAAAATAACTAGACCATCATGAGCACATCATGCAATGATGAATAGGCTAGTTTGGTTTCATATTTGATAAATACACTTAGGGAATTAGTCAAGGCCAAAATACCACATGTACTTGAAAGTTTCATATCTTGATGTTTTTTCTATCTCAAGATATAAAGCTTCAAAGTTGAATTATTAGAGTGGGACATACACATGGATGTTAAGTTGAAGCTATGACAAATAGTCATTAGATTAAAATGTCCCAAGGTTTAATGTATAGATGACAAGTGTATAAATAATAGAATATCATATAATATCTAATTGTGAGTATAAATCTAATGATGTTAGTGGGTCCCAAAGATATAATGGAGTGCATTTGATCATGCATCAAATATCAATGGTGAACATCAAGTCAAAAGGTCAAAAGATCTCTAGGGTGAATACTCAAGTGATAATTGGTATAATTTCAAGAGTATAATCTATATCCAATAGTTCATGGATGAATATTGAGTTAGTGGGTCCAAACAAATCAATGAAGCACATTCATTCATATAAAGGGAGATATATGGTGTGCATGAGGTTAAGGAGTCAAAGAGCTAATGTTATGATCTTGATATTTAATATATGAAGAAATAGCCTTAAGGTAGGGAAACACCATATAATACTCCTTTAGGAAGGAATAACTCCACAATGTCTCTTTGAGGGGACAACCTCCAATATCCTCTTACAATAGAAGACTCAATGCTTACTTGATATCTTTACCATGATAATCATCTCCTATATATATCTATGTAACCCATGGATGGGTAACCTCCTAATCCCAATGTAGACTGACCATTACCCAATGTACTAATTCCACAAGTTACTCTATTATCCTAATATAGTGTACCCATATAACTAACTAAGGGGATGTGTGCCACATGTCAGCATCTCCATCAACCCATATACATCAATATATCATATCCCTAGGTACATAGCATTACTTACCTCTTTGACATGTTTCATCCTCGAAACATAAGAAGAAACCAAATGATGAGTGTGCTTCAAATCATTGCACACTTGTGTCTAATATCAATCATCTAACCATCCATATGTGATCTTGGCAGGTGATATCTCTCCAAGCTTGTGTCTAAAATCCATTGTGCTCCTCTATTTGGATTTATGATCATAATTATATTGCTTTGGTGTCCAAGCATAATTATTCCTCCTTTTATTACATGTACCATATTTCACTATGCTACTCTGATTCCAACCATGACCATAGTAGGTATTCTTCCATGCATAGTCATAGTGATTCCCCCATTCATTCCATGTGCCATAGTATTTTTTCTTTGGATTCCATGCATATCCATAATGATTGGAATTTTATTTCTGATATAGACAAAATGATTGTTGTTATGACACTTCCTCACCTAGTTCCATGATTGTTTCCTCTCATGATGATGTGGGTGTCTATATACCTCAACATTTTCTAATACTTTGACCTTGTCCACCTTTGCTTCTACCTCTTCCACCTTTTCCTTCTTTGTCTCTTGAGTAGATGAAGTGCTCATTTGTAGTATGTCTTTATCTATATCATCCAAATCTTCATCATGTTCTTCATCACCTATTTCCATCATATCCTCATGATCTACCTGGATTGTTATTGGTGCATTTTTCACTATGATATCTTGTAAATTAATCTTCTTTTTCCTATACCAAAACTTCATAAACTTTTTCTGAACATTAATATTAATTTTTCCCAAAGTCTCTAACCATGGATATCTAAGAACTATATCCATATCATCCATATTTAAAGCATAAAAATCTGAATGTAAAACATATTTCTCCATAATGAGCTTCAAATCTTTAAACAGTGAAATATTATTACCATCTACTTGAACCTCCTTGATATTATTTGTTTGAACATGTACATGCTTGGCCACATTCATGTTAATGAAGTTATACTTGCTGGTAGGGTTTATGGACACAACCACCTTCTTCTTTTGAATGCATCCATGAAATTGAAAAATTGACTCGAATTTCTTTGGAGCCAAATTTTTTGAACCCTTATCATCCAATTCTTCTTATTCTTCTTCTTCTTCTTCAGCTTCTTCTTCTATTGCTTCTTCTACTACTACTTCTTCTTGTTCTTCTGTTGATTCTTCTATTTCTTCTTCTTCTTTTTTTGCTTCTTCTGCTTCTTCTTCTTCATCTTTTTTTTATTCTTCTTCTTCTACTACTTCTTTTTCCACTTCTTGTTTTATATCCCAACGATCTAAAAAGATCTGTTACATTTTTGTCCATGAATAAAACCTTTCTGTATAGCTCAATTGATCAAACCAATGTAGTGTAGGCCTAGACAAAAAAGGAAGTAATCGTCTTTGCCCAAATTTTTTTGTAAAATGATTCTAAAAAAGGAGCCACCATTCTTTATCATTAATATCATCTTCCCCTGACAATTTTTGCAACTCCATGATCCACAAAAAAAATTAAGGTTCATGAAACCCTTAAATGTCAAAACCGATCCATAAATCACAACAAATCACTCCAAATAACTCAACAAATTTTGATATTTTAACTGTACTTCTCTTATATCTTTTTACATTTCTAGTAAAATTTTTGAATAAAAATTCCCTATATTTCAGAAGATATAGTGAAATTATTATAAAACCTAAAATAGAAATAACTCCCTCAAAACAAATCAAAAAATCTCTATTTTTCTATTGTAACTTATTTGAAATATTATCTATATCACTAAAAAATTTGTGTAAAAATTTACAATTAATAAAAAGTTATTGACGATTCAAAAAAACTAGGGTTTCACTCCACAAATTGCCCAAATCGAAGCTCTGATACCACTTGTTATGATATTGATATTCAATATATGAAAAAATACCCTTAAGGTAGGAAAACACCATATAATACTCCTTTAGGAAGGAATAACTCGACAATGTCTCTTCGAGGGGACAACCTCCAATATCCTCTTACAATAGAAGACTCAATGCTTACTTGATATCTTTACCATGATAATCATCTCCTATATATATATATATATATATATATATATATATATATATATATAACCCATGGATGGGTAACCTCCTAATCCCAATGTAGGAAAACCATTACCCAATGTACTACTTCCACAAGTTACTCTATTATCCTAATATATTGTACCCATATAACTAACTAAGGGGATGTGTGCCACATGTCAGCATCTCCATCAACCCATATACATCAATATATCATATCCCTAGGTACATAACAGCTGATAGTAGGATCCTAAGAATAAATGAAGAGATAATAAATGGCATAATTTGAGAAGGCCTAGATCAAGAATGATAATTTTTAAAATTTAAAAGTTATGGAATTCAAACATGGGTCGAATTTGACTTAGGTTGAACTATGGAAGATATTTCAAAGGATGTTATTGAATCTCAATTGAGATCTCTATTGGAGGATCTAGAGCATGTAGACTTAGTTTTCTTGTGCTTTCAACATTATGTATAATAAGTCCTTAGATTTCACCAGTTTTAGAGTCAGAATATGTCTATTTAGACCTAATATGGTTCAAGGATGATGTTATGTAGTATGTAAGATCTTCATGGATATAGTTATATGAAAACCAATAAATGAGATTGGTTTTCAATCTATCATAAGACCTATGCTGAAATTTGAAAGAGGGTCAAGTTTGTGATTAATTATGGGAAGGCATCTCATCCTTTTACATAGATATAGCTTCAAAAAATAGGTAATTATAGAAGATAAATTTAGACATAATATGGCTTTGTCAGATTCAAGATATGAGGATTGTGTCCTCATGAACAAGTCAAGTGGAAGATGGTGTAGAGTCCCAAGATGGAGAAAGTAGTGGGAACATTTAATAGATTTCTAATGTGCCTAAGGGTTTTTTATTTATATCAAGATCATGACTCATCATCCTAAGGAACTTTCTTGTCTTTTAGTGCATTCTTTTCAGCCAATGAGAAAATTCAAGGACTATTGGAGTAAATGAAGGCTATTTTTTATATGATGTATTAACCCTAATTTGATCAAAATATGGTGAATCATTCATTAAAATATTGTGGTAGCTCATTTAATTATATCTAATGGTGTTCTCCCCTTCTCTCTTCACCCTTTCTCTATATCTCCCATTCTTTGCCATTTGAAAGCTCTCTCTCACTTTTGATAAGAAATTATCTCTCAATTTTTAAAGAGAAGAGACTCTCATTTGATAAGGCTAGACCTTGTCAAAATTTGTATGAAAGACCTCTTGAAATAATAAATAATTTCTTTACCTATTTCTCCCTTCTAAATTTTGTGTATCAAATCTTATGTATGATGTTATTGTGAAGGAGAATATTCCATGCCCATTATCCTTATTAATTTCTCATTTCTAGGTGTATTCAAGTTAGTTGTAGGTCTAATTTAGTTTTCTTTCTATCATTGATGCTAGCTCTTAGTGAGTCTTATAACTTCTTTTTAACTTCATTCATTGCTTCTTGAGCCTAGTTTATGAAACACCTATGCAACTAGCTAAGTTTTATGAGATTGTGTGAGCTAGCATTGTCTTATGCTTCCTTAGTGTTTACTTTATGCTTAAATGATTTATTATTTAAATTTGGTGGATCACCTAGTTAACATTATTAGGATCCCCTTCCCCTTTTCTAACCCTTTTCTCAGTGCAAACATTAGTTTAGGTGATCCATCAAGAGGAAGTCAACCTTCTTTAGAGGTCCAAACCCACCATAGGTGACCCATAGCCTAGGGTTGTTCCCATAGTGTATCTCAATTGGAGAGAGCTTGAAGAACCCTCTCCAATGGTTAAAATTTATTCTACAACATGTAGTACTTTTTTTTGTGATTAATTATACTTTTATAATTCATTTTTTCCTTTTTCTTTTTAACCATGCATGTGTATCACATAATTATATAAAAGAAAACACTCCACATATATTTTCCATAACATATACAAAAAAATAAAAATACATGTGCTAGACATAAATATATCCATGCATCAACAACCACAACCAAATACAACTCATGATATCAAATCTAGTTGTCAAAAACAATGTATCTACATATATCATGTGTTTTATATAATATAATAGTATAAAATACAAAATACATAGTTCCAAATCTATGTCTAGGCTCCATCATGATCATGTGGCATAGGCATACTACCCATAGATTCCTAAGACTATCCCCTCTACATGGTATGATGTAATGAGGTAGTCAAGCATCTCAATCTTGTTACCTATCCCTACAAGTTGGCCACTTGGTCTTGTACCTATCTAAGCTAGACCATAGTAGCCATGTGTTTTTCTTTTTCCTAATCCAAGTCCTACCAAGATAATGCCTCTCCCATGCCCACCCCTAAAAATGGATATAATCCATCCTTTCATATCTATAACTACCTTGCAGCCTCCCCACTAGTCTAAACTAGGCTTACTTTAGTTGGGATAAATGGTACGATAGGATCATCTGTCATGGTGGGGTCATGTGATGCTAGCACCCCATCTAAAATGTTATGGTATGTAGCATGAATATGGATCCCTGTATAATATCCTCAATTATAGGATATGCAAAACCCAAACTAGATAGATATTAAATCACATGTATCTCTCAAAATCTATCTATCTACTACAATCACATGTAACTATTATGTTATATCAAAATTAAAAAATTTAACATTTTTCACTAGTCCCAGTGTCACCAAACACCATCTCCCTATCTGATTTCTCATCGATCATGGTCTCTCTATCTTCTCTTCCCTTGAGCACCTCATCTATCGATTACTTCCCTACCAATGTGAAGCTCAGAGTTACCACTCATACACATTATGAGCCTCTCCTAAGAGGTGTTTTAGGTAGGGTATACAACACTTGAATTTTTCATTGAGACACTTTTGGTTCATATACTTTTACCATGTGGCATCATTTCACTTACCTAGATCCCAAGTGAAGAACATAATTCACCCAAACAAGTGGACACTGGGATATTACCAAATGTCATCATCCCATTAACCTAGAAGCATTCAATTTTTACACATTGTAAAAATCCTAACTATCAAGTAGGATAATGAGATCCATCCACCTATCATCATCCCACTCACCTAGAGGTGACACCAATATATTTCCTCATATGGGTATCCAAGGCAAATGAATTAGTGAGAGTCATCCACATGTCATCATCCTGCTCACCTAGAGGTGATGTCAGTAGAGTTCCTCGTAAGTATATCCTAGGTAAGTGGAGTAGTGATAATAACAATCCACATGTCATCATATTATTCACTTGGATGGGACATTAGTAAATTTCCTTGTATATATTAACTTGGGCAAGAAAATTAGTGAGAATCATCCATGTGTAATCATTGAGCTAAACCATGTCTAAAAGAACAAAGTACAGTAGGTCATAACTTAGTTACAAGTGTAATAATGATATGTAGACATGTGCATATTAACCACATAAGTAAATAACAAAGACATCAATGGCAAACACAAATTCATGGAAAAGACATGCTTGCCACATTATGCTAACTAGGCACCCAGGAGCAAGTAAAAGAAGTCGCATGGTAATAAAATCTATGGAAATCAGTGTTATGAAATTAAAATATAAATAATAGATAGGAAATGGAGTGAAATCCATTGTCACCATTTAGTTTCATGAATTGGTAAATTAATACATTCAATTCTCAAGGCTAACACATACAAAACAATATAATTCAAGTTGTCATATCTAATCTAATCATATTTGTTTCTAGATATTAAGTTTGAATTATGAATTTTAAGCTCTACTAAAACCAAGAGATTACAAACTATTCATATGATAGGCATCTTCTACCCAAAATTTCAATGGCCTTCTCATCTCACATCCACCTTATTTTGTATATTCTACAAGACTAACTGAGTACAAGAACACAGTGTTTGATTCAACAACTCTCAAACATGATTTTAAACATTACTCTATTATTTGAGATGATTTTGATTTAGTCAAGACATCTAAGGTTAAGGACCATCTTTAATTTTCAAACATAGGTATAAGGATGACTTATTGGCAATAAAAGTAGTTGGTATATATAATGTTGTAGCGAAACTAGAGGTAATTCCCTACATTGGCCTGTTATTTGATTTAGTTGTGAATGGGAAAATCTCTAGGTAAATTATTAAATTTTAGAATAATCAATAATCCATTAGCATACGTAATTGGAAATTATTTTGAAATATATTATAAGCTCCCTCTACTGGAAATGACCTATAAGCAAGATATGGTAAATTCATAGCTCTTTAAAAATAACATCCATAACAATTTTCAAGAATGGTCTAGAAACCCAAACAAATTTGTGATTCATGGCCCTAATTCTATTATCCCTATTATTATCTTCAACCAAGGGTAATAATTTCTTTGGCCCTACTAAATAGAATATAAGGTTCTTAACCATTTCTTATGTCAATGGGATATGGGTCCCATTATTGGATATTATCATGACCTCTAATAAAATCATAGCATTGGGAGAGATAATTAGCCTCTAATTTGATTTTATGAATCACAAATCTAGGAAGCTTACTATATGGTAACTTCTATATGATATCCTATGAGGTAGATGTTATGATTTTAACTATGCATTCAATATATGAATAATCCTGGCAACCATCTATAGAATACCCAAATAACAAGATTTGTGTAAAATTCAATGTCCTTCATGTGCACAAGTTTATAAATAAAATGAAAAAGTTGACAAATTCCTTTTACTCTTTGGTATATTAGGCCATATGTGAGATAAATATGTCTAGACTATTAGAGGGTAATAAAAATGGTTTTATCCTAAATAATACTATACTAAAAATGGGTGACTGATGGTTTTATATTAAGTGCACTATAATAAGGATAGAGGGTACCAAGATACACCCTTTATCTTACCCCAATTTGTGCCTGACTATTGGTTGAGTGATAAATTGCTACTCAATTAGCCAATAGTGTGGATGTTGATTTGTGAAGGGTTAAACAAGCATCTGTTCACCCAACAGCTCTCATCATTGGTCAAATATAATATACAAGGTGGGATAAATTCCAATCTAGTTGAATAATAAGGATGCATTATGGATTTAAATGGGCACCATTTAAGCACTGGGCACCCATAAATAAAGTCAAGGGTCATATCAATATATATGAGAGGAAATTAAAAATCAACTATGGTCACTAGTCCTACGATGATGACAATGTGTTCATGAATGTCGAGGATGACACTGAGGTTGTTATCAGGATGCATACGGTAAAAATGTCAATTATTGTAGCATAGAGGTTCTAATATGATCCCATAATTGCTAAGGAAGATTCTAAGTGGATCGAAAAATAAAAATGGGTTTTTTAGCATAGAAGTAGACATATAAGAATAAGTTGGCCCATATAAAGAATCAAGTATTGAAGATATAGTTAAGACTACCCCTACACATTTAGTTTTTGTTACTTATCCTCAACATCAAGATAGTATAGAGAGACCTATAATTCCTACTATAATATTTGGGATATTTTCTATGTTACCACTACCTCTATTAACTATAACTGAAGTCTTCATACTTTCGTGTCTCATGTTTCCATTATTTCCCCTCCTAGGTCACCCCATATGTGACAACACCACCAATGATAGTGACCCAATATGCTAGGTTACCATATTCAACTCCCATAGTTCCTTTAGTGGTCACTACTCCCACCATTTCATTACCATCTACTGCCACTAGAATCCCTTTATCTCTCATTTCACCTTCTATAGGGCTGATCCCTACTATTTTTAAACTACCAATTACATATAAAATAAAGCCCAAGATTCCTACTATATCACCACAAAAGGTGGAAGGAGAATAGAAATAGATAGAAGCTCCTAGGGAAAGGAGGTAAAGAAGAAAGGGTAGACAAAGATTAGACCAGGTTAAAATTTATGATAGTGAAGAACAAGACAAAATATGGGTAACCAAAGAAGAATGGGTGTCCAAGACAAACATTGAGGAAACAGAGTCATTTGATAAGACAACTAAAATATGTGAAGAGGATGAATAGATAACTAAATGAAGTACTCAATCTAGATTAATTGATATATTAGGTGAGATAAAGGAGTTTGATCAAGGATATGTCAGATAAATAATGTGATGTAGAATGGGATTCTGAGTCAAAACTACAACCTTAATATATGACACGTCATTAACTGCATCCCCATGATCTCCATCTCAAGCTATAGTAGTGATAATTTCAACAGCCATTTCCCCAACTATCTCATCTCAAATTATAAGTACAATAATCCCTCATTCTTTGATAACTTCCTAAGTTAATTTTGATACAATTAGTGTAGTAGATACTATTCACTTTGTACACTCTTTGATCCAAATAAATAAGCCTTAGGTAATTACAATACCAATTTTGTCCACTACAACCTAGTTTTATACTATGGGTCATCTTACTACTAGGGTTGTATATACATCAGTCTCAGATTACTTGAAAAATATACTTATCACCCCAATGACCTATTTATTATTTAGTAAAACTAATCTCTATTCCCTTGAGACATTAATGGGAGTACATTTTGAAAGTATGGTGTCCACCTCCATTTTTTTTGCATAGGCCCTATGACCCAAGTTGTCTACATAATTGGGAATTTCCATTAGCCAAGATACTTAAACAAATTCTCCTATAGTTTTAGTTCATAGGGAATTAAGGAAAACTAAATAAATCATCAATACATTGGCACAAAATGAGGTCAACAAATGGAGGAAGGTTATACCTCCTTTCCTTGTATTAGGGACATCTTCCCCACAATGATGCATCCCCTAAGGAAATCACCTTATTATATTCATGTAGTTATAGAGAAAGTAGAGAATTAATTTGCATTGCATATTACTTCATGGATTAAGTAGTTACAACAAGAGGAAGTAGGAAGGCAAGACCTAGTAGTTTTTGAGCAACCAATAGTCAAGTTCCACTTTGATATAAAAATTAATCCTTGATGAAGTTTAAAATAAATACTATGGTTTTATAAGGATAATATGTTAAGTTGTAATATAGAGAATATATATTCTCTATGATAAAGATAATAAAATCAAATTCCTCAAACCTGGATAGATACAAGGAGGATCCTCATAGTTTTGTGGATGCCACTAGAGGATCAATCAAACAAATTTTTAAAATATATGACAAATTTATTAGAGGTCACAAGAGAGTATTACTATTCAATATCCTAAGGAGATAATAGATAACTTAAAGGGGGTAGCTAAAAATATTTATGACACCATTCATTTAATAGGTTTTGCTAAGACTACATCCTAGCCTAAGTTATGGGACATACTTCAAGTATTTAATAAAATTAAATATATATATATATATATATATATATATATATATATATATATATATATATGGTAAGCTTCACTTCCTAATATAGGTGACTATAAATAAATTTTATGCCTACTTAAACCTAATAACATAAATAAAAGCTATATGGTCCTAGGATTACATCATTTATAAGAGAGATGGCTTACTTGACTAGCATCAAAAGATTTGAACTCTAGTGAAAAAAATTGTTAATCAAGATAGAGAAGTAGTCTCTATTTTGAAATATATGAGAGTCATAAAACTAATAACTTATATTGGAAAATTAGTTCCTAAGCCCATTTTTTAGAATCTCCTTCGAGATATAGCTGATAGATTTTGATCAAAATTAAAGGCAGCATATATAGAACTAATGAATAAATTATACAACAAATGAATTTTTCTAGGTATAAAATTATATGAACTAAGACACTTCATGCAGAGGTCAAATTTGCATTATTCACACATAATAAGTCTATAGACAAGCTCCCACAGTTGTTCAAAATGTCTTTTCTTGATTTTGAAACTATTGATATTGACTTCTAGGCTAGCCATGCATTATATTTACAAATAGAGGTAGTAAATAAATCAACTTAAATATTAAATTTAACATTGGCACCTCTTCAAAGTACTCAATATTTTAGATGTACACTTGTACAAATGTAGACAAGGCCAACATATGTGAAACTTTCAATACTCACTGCTATAATTACATTGATGATAACTTCTGAACTATCCATAGTGATGGTGCTTGTCCCAGATGTAACTCAAGTTACTATAGTAATTTCATCCACTTCAATTTATACATCTATTATTCCATCATTTTCTTATTTCAATAGTGCCACATCATCACCCCCTTAAACATGTATGTATTTACATAACTGAACTAAGTTGGAACTGTTAGTTACTAATTTATTTGGCAAGTATATACTGTATTTTAGTTGAGGAATTCTATTTTGGGTAAACACAATTGTACATGCATGATTTACATGAGATTTGATAAATCATTCTATTTTTGGACATGTGATTTTAGACCTTGCTTTATGGATGAGTCATCCTTGTCCCAAGCTTATATGTATATATTTATCTTCCCGATCCCAAAAGGAGGAGAATTTTGGCTATTAAGATTAATAATAAATTCCACATCTTATTTTATAATTATTCTTGATGTGAAAATTTGATTCTTCTCTAAATCTATCAATCTTTTAATAAGTTAAGTTATTCTATTATCTTAGTCTCTTATTTGTGTATGATTTTTATTTTCAATACAATTATTCATATTGTGTTATTGATAATTTGAATGCCTTTTATGTATTAATCATAATCCCCTTTGTAGATGTGTAGATACAATCTTACAAATGTAGAAACCTTTGATTATATATGCTTTATTTTATTTTATTTTTATTCCCTTAGAATCTTAACTATGTTTTATTTTTGGTGTGATAACAATGGATTACAATAGACATTAGTTTTTGATTATTTATCCAACTTTTAGTTCAAGTGATAGATTATAAATATTTCATCTTATTGGGTCCACATGCCTTATTTTTTGCCTTATATTCCCCTCTTTTTTGAGTTTCTTTTGGTCCTACCCACATTAGGCTAGATCCATAATCAATCCACCAATCTCAAGTAGTTTTATATTTATCCATGGTTGAGTCCATTCATGGTAAATAAATTGCTTTACTTACCGATATTTCACCAACATGTTATTTATAAAACCCAATATCATATAAATTATGCCTTGGAGTAAATATTCATTCATATATCCTAAAAATTTAGAGGATACCTCATATGTTTCCCTAGTGTGCATAAAACCCACATCAATAGGAAATTATCTAGTGATATAAGGAGGTCCAAACCTCTGCTTTCTTAAAGAAAACCACTTGAGTTGCATTGGATATTCCAATCAGGGTAACCAAGTATAACTCTAACACTAGTTGATTATTTTTACATTTATAGATCCATAAAAGACTTAAGTCAGATAAAGGAACCTCAAGGAAAGATCATATCAAGTCAATTTCCCCAACTAGAAGAGGTCCATGTTTTTATTCAAATTTTGCTTTCAAATTCAAAGGAGAGAAAATGAGAAACTTAAGAAATCGTCAAGGCTTGTATGTGTACTTGGATGTAGTTGTGCACACCGTAATCCAGACGCTGTGAGTACTCCTCTTTGGCTGTGGAGGAATGACACTTGCAAAGAAAAGAGACTTGGACAAAAGAAGGCGTTAGATGGATAAATGGTGGGTTTCCAAGCGAAAGCTTGATCCTAGAAGTATGAAGACTTCCTTAAGGGATATCAACCCACTAGTCAATAAAAAGAAGTGTCTGATAAATAGAAAAATATTAAAAGATTGAAATGATGAAAGATGGAAATGAAAAGGAAGCAAAGGCTTACCTGAAAGATGCTGTCAGACTGGGCACAGTTGCCGGCGTCAGTCATCCTACCGGCGTCGGTTGTTGATGTCTGCCGACGTCAGTTAGTCTGCCGACGTCAGTAGGGGAAATGGCCAGCATCAGTTGGGGTAGTTAGCTTGGATGGGGTCTAGTCAGGTCTGTGGACAAGGTCTGGCCAGGGTTTGGGTTTGTTTGAGTGGTCTGAGACAAGGTTTTGGGCTTGGTTGAATGGTCTATGGTCTGGGAGTCTGGTTGAATGGGCAGAATGTATGGCTTGACAGAGGACGGAGGCAATAGGGAGATGGAGAAGTAAAGATTTAGGTCTGGGAATAGTCTAGTCTGGGGGGAGATAGGAAGTGAATCTGATTCATAATGCTTAGAAGCAAATAACTAGAAACACAAAGAAAACACAGACAATATACTTACCTGTGGCTGGCAGAAGGTGTGTTGTTGAAGATACTCATCCCTACTGTTGGTGTTGCTGGTGTGAAAACCCTATTGTTGATGTAGAAGTCTGATGTAGAATACTTGTTGCTGCACCTGAAGGAGAGAGTGAGAGGCTTGACTGAGAGATTGGCCGATTGACGAATGATCGAAGACACCAGATTCTAGATTCGTGATTAGCTCTTGAGATTCAGAGTTTGATTAGAATTTGTGATTTTTGTGATTAGCCATGGATAGGGTCAGAAGATGGTTTAAGTAAATTGTCATCGACGATCCCACTGATGTCGACTGACAGTTGACTGACGTCGGCGGGTGGAAAATGGTTAAAAGGGCCAACAACCCCGTTCTCCATCCACCAAGTGCATAGTCCCTGGAAGAATTGTCAAAGGTTAAGATAAATACGCATGAGAGTTGGTTAGGTGGTTGGAGAGGAGTAAGAATAGGTCTTGGGTGAGTCATAAGGTGGGAAATGGTCCAAGGTGAGGTGTCCTAGGTGAGGTGTCATGGTGATGTGTCAAAGGAGGGGGGTTATTAATTCAAAATAATAAGTTTATTATTTTGAATTAGTAATTGCATGGTTTAGGAATGGGTTAGGAATGGACCAAGGGGGGAAAGGTGATCAAGGGTTAGACTTATTTTGGTGTCTACATTTGCCCCTTTTTGTCTTGTTGGTTGCTCTAAATGAACTGCAAGACAAAAATAGGAGTCAGTTGCCCCAAGTATGGGATGATGTGGATTGCCCCGAGGTATGGATGAGGTATTCCCCCTTAAAGTGGGAGTCGAGGGAAGGGAACCTGATGTTGGGTGCCGATTTGACAAAAGGTGGATGAGAAGGAGAGTGAGGGTGAATGCTGCAAAAGTAGTGATTGCACGCATACCACTTCACTGGACAGGTAGGTCAAATGGTCATAGTCAAAAGGTCAAGGAGTGCCAAAATTGAAATAACTGAGCCTCAGCATTTAGTCATCTACTGATTGGGTTATTCAATCTAAGCTGAAGCTCCAATGGTCATCGTATTCTAGGTATCCCAGGCTTAGGAAGTGCTCCTAAAAACATGAAAAAAGGTCACAAGTAGTGTGGATCAACCAGCTTGCGATCCTATACTTGTGAGGGTCCAAAAAAAAAAGGTCTGCGAACAATTTTGATATCTATTCGTGAGGTAGCATGCATGCAAACAAAACCAAGACAGAGTTGTCTCAAAAGTGGTCAGGGTCTAAGGAGATATGCGTGATCTCCATGGTCGCTAGTCAGGTTGAGATATAAGTGATCTCAAATGGGCCCCATGAGGAAGCAGAAATGACTTTGACATTGGCAGGGCCGGTTGATTGGGGCATGATTTTGGGGCAATGGAGAAAAAAAGGAGGATGGAAGGATGCCGATGTTGGTGACAAAAACTGATGTCGATAGAGAAAAGTAGCCGATGTCAGCAGATATCAGCCGACATTGGTGAATTAGGGCACGCATATGTCGACATCGGTGGCCTGCCAAATCTAACAAAACTAGATTGGCGGCCCACCAAAAGTCATTTGCTACTTGTTGATTGAGAGAAAAAAGAGCTCTGGAGTTGATTGAGTGAAAGTGACCCAGAGCTAATTGAGGAGTGGTGTGAGGTGGCAGAGGAACATTGGTGAAGAGAAAGAGCCGATTACATGCTGCAGGGACATGTGTGGGCTAGCAGGAGTGTGTAGAGTCATTGGCATAAAAGAAATGGTAGAGGGGAGTAGAGGACCTGTGGGAGGTCCACCACCAGCGGCACCCATCATGCCACCACGTTGGTGATGCTGAGATGAGGTAGGAGGGCCCTGAATCCTATTTGATTGATTTTGTTTTGATTTGTTTTCTAAAATGTTTGGTTTAGTTAGGCAAAAATGGAGGGGGGAGGGTAGCTAAGAAGGTGGGAAAAGGGTCTAAGATAGGTTAAGAGTGATTTAGGAGGGTTTATGAGGGTGTAGGGTAGATTAGAGGGGAAGCCCTAATTTTTAGGGCTCGCCCCATTCGGCACTAGGGCCGAACCAGTCGCCAACATCAGCGATTCCATCAGTGTTAACCGACCAGTGATCGGCGTCGATCACTCACTTGCCGATGTCGGTCATGAGGTGACTGACGTTGGTCATGTAAGTGCTGTCATTAGCATGGTAACCGATGTCGGTGGCTACCTGGTTAGAAAGGGTGGTGAAAAAAGGTCAATTCAAAAGGTTAAAGCTATGCTAAGGGCTTCTTGGGTGTCAGGTTAGGCATAGATGGTCAGAATGGTTGGTAAAATAGGAAGAGTAGGAATAGTTTTAACATGAGATTGACTATGGATGGATGTAGGTGAGGCAGACTCTGATGCTGTGGGATCACCTCCTGACCTTGCTAACATGGATATGCAGAGGCATGACGATCGAGGAGTGGGCGCAGATGAGCGCAGTGGGGCTAGGCGGTCTGAGATGCTACTACAGAGTGGCAAGGGATGTGAGCCTCATGGTGGCATTGATCGAGCAATGGGACCATGCCACCAACACCTTCCACTTGCCCACGGGCGAGATGACGGTCACGGTCGAGGATGTGTACCAGATTTTGTGGCTGTCGGTACATGGAGATGACATCTATGTGTGCTCGAGAGAGGCGCACGACATACACATGGTGATGTTGTTTGGGAATCACGTCATGGAGATGAGCTACCATTCAGCTAGTTTTGCCTATGAGCCTTTGTACACGGTAGATGAGGGCACACATCGGCTGGCAGTTTTGATGATGATCAGCATCACAGTCTATGCATTATCGGATGCGAAGGGAGGCAGGTTCCTAGTGGCCATGACTAGGGTTTTGATGGACATGCTAGAGTAGCAGATAGTGTTCACTTGGGCACCCATCTTTTTGGCCTAGGTATACAGAGAGCTATGGCGTATCAGTCGGCGGTGATGGTATAGTCTGTGTGTAGGCCACCTTCTGCACTATTGGGCATACGAGCATATTGTGGTTACCCAACCTCTCAGCCTCCCAGTGGCGATCCAGGCTGGTTTCAGGGTCAGATTCAGGCAATGGCATGAGGTTATGGTGTAGACGTAGGTGGATGGATTGATCACTACTGAGGGGTACTGGAGGCCCTGATTCTAGTAGATATCATCTGGAGACCATACTTGGTGTATCCAACATTCAGAGACCAGGGCGAGCAGATGGTCGGGACTCAAAGCATGTGATGGGTTAGAGGTAGGCGAGCCGGTGAGCTTGAGAGGGTCCCAGTAGAGAGAGTGTGGTGCCAGTATGGGCTGCTATAGGATGTACCTCCTACATTCCCATAGTACAGGTAGGATGATATAGAGGTGCCACTCCCACTACTAGAGGAAATAGAGGAGCCAAATTTTGAGGAGCTGCCATCAAGACCTGGGATAGTCAACCCAAGGTGTATAGAGGCCTACACAACATGGTGGATAGGATGGTACATAGGCATACGGGTGGGTTTCCAGCTGGATTTGTAGGCTATCAATAGGGAGCGGGATACAGCTCGCGAGGAGAGGGACATAAGGCGACAGGAGAGGGACACATCACAGGATCAGGTGACCATTTTTTAGGGATGGGTCACGACTTTGCAAAGGTAGTTGGTGGGGGTGATAGGATAGCTGACAAAGATGATAGGTCAAGTGGCAGCATTGACAGGGCAGGTCACTCTGTTATAGGGACAGCTCGCCGTAGCCCAGGCACAGGCAGTGATAGGATAGGTTTTGAGAGGTCAGGGTTTGATGCAGCAGCCCTCACATCAATCGGCATTTTCATAAGGGGTAGGACCATCAACATCAGTGCAGCTAGGTCAGCCACAACCACAGGGGTCAGGATAGGGCATGGTAGCAGGACAGATGGGTCCACCGCAGATTGTATCTCTAGTTAGCTATAGTGATGCACTAGACGAGATTGCTTATTATGAGAGGGATATTAGGGGATTCCCTCAGATACAGTGATACTCAGAGATATGGGCAAAGTAGAGCTGATAGAGGTCTATGTCTCAAGCGATGGATTCTGGGTCTCGCAGATGGCACAGAGAGGATACAACATCTTCCCGGCCACTGCCACCACCAACACAGCCACAGCCTTGAGGGTAGACCTTGAGATTTTATTTTTGATGTATATACCGGCCTGTGAGCCATTGATGCGAGATGTATGAGAGAGAGATAGAGGCATAGATTGTGTCATTGTATAAAAGATTTTGATATATATATGATGATGGTTTTGGATCATTGATGTGTTATGGATGTTGTTGAATGTTTAATGTATTGAGCATTTTTTATTATGATGATGATGCATGTTTTGATATTATGTTTATGATTATAATGTTATGATGATTAAATGTGATGATGATAATGTTATGGTTAATGATTATAATGATGATGTTTAATATAATGATGCGTTGAAATAATGCTAATAATGAGAATGGTCATGACTTTTAGATTAGATGATGATGCGTAAGGATTATGTGATAGTGATATTTTATGTTATGACTTGCAGATTATATGATGTGAATGTTTAAGTGTGTGATGATGATAATGTGGTTATGATTAATGATTATGATGTAAGTGATGAAAATGATTATGCTAAATATTATGAAAATGTGTGCTTGTTTGTGATGTGATTGGCAGGTGACGAGAGAAGGAGATGGAAGAAAGTGACGAAGAGAATGGCTGAGCTAACCCTAGAAGACCCCATGTCAACTGAGTACTGCCTATATAGCCCCTGTCATTAGGGCCTCAAGCCAATGTAGTTCTCCCAAGAAGGGAGGAAAAAGATTGAAGTGGCTGATTTTGGTCATGATAAAGATATAGCATTTCCCATATGTCCGAGGGTACATGCTTGAAATGATAAGGAGGAGATGATGCTATAGTGTTTTCCAAATGGTGTAAGCTGTAACATTGGTCAGGGTTTTTCATCCCTAGCAACTATCCATATTCATGATGGATGTTTGCTAGAAATGAATTGCAAGTCGATTTATGTTTTAGCAAGTAATGGGTTATGCTTGACATAAATTATGTGGTTGATAGGTTCCATGTGTATGATGTCTATGAAAACCAAAATGATTAGGCTATGTGAGTGGTTTGAAAAGAGTTGGATTGAATTGTCTTGACAAATGATGTGGTTGAATGTGACCAAAGTGTAGGCAGAAAGTAAAAGGCATAAGCGCCCTTTTATTGACAAGGACCAAAAAGACAACATAGATAGGGGTTGTTAGAACCAAGAGCCCCATTTATGCGTTGCATCATTGACCATAGTTATGTTAGAGCGGTAATCGAAGCACTTTTGACATTAAAGTGAGCTTGAAGTCCCTTGAGTAGGTGATATGATAGGAGGAAAAGGGTAACCCATTTTTAGAGTATGGATAACTTTGCCCCTTTTTATAGGAGGCCCTGAGACAACTACAAGTCAAGTCCATGACCCGGGTTTTTTTTTTTAGAGTGGACTGATCAATGCGGGAAGTCCACATAAAAGATGTCATTTGTTTGGTGGTCATTTGTGAAGCTGATCGATGCGGGAAGCTTTTAATAAAGTGCTATTTGTAGCAAGATTTAGTCATAGCCATCCTTCGAGGGAGTGGTCTATACTTTGATTTATAGATTTTGAATAGTTGTCCTTCGAGGGAGTAGTCTATTAGCTACAGCAATGATATTATAGCTATCCTTCAAGGGAGTAGTCTACTTTTTGATTTGGTTTTGTGACCGTGGATATTTTGACATCTTGATTTAGTTTTGACAGAATATTGAGTCATGGACAAGACTTATAGAAGGTCAAGGGCTCCCTTTTATTAGGACGAAGCATCTGTACGTCATAAAAGGGTTGTAGAGGATTTTATTAAGGGAAAAAGGGTGAAATGGATTAAGGATTAAAAGGACAAGGATTGTTCAAGGGACGAGCTCAAGTTAAATGTCAAGTGGATGAGTACTCGACTAACAGTAGAATGGTCATAGATGTAAAGCATTAAGGGGCTCAGGTTCTGGTTGGCCTTCAAGAGAAGACAGACGATAAGTCCCTGATCCATACTTGTGCGTGATGATATAAGGTCTGAGCCAATTAGGAGCAAATTTGCCTCATTTGCCTCTTTCTAAATTGGTCAGGTGATTGATGACAGTTTGAGGAAGTGATAGGTGTTTGGTTGGTCGATGTTGGATGATTAAAGTTTGGTCAAGGTTTGGTTGCTGCTGGTCAGGGTCATGATAGGAAGGTTGATTAATGATTGGTCGGGACTTGGTTGAGGTTTAGTCGAATGTCTAGTCAAAGTTGGTTGAATGTTTGGTCGAGGTCAGGATAAGGTTGGATTCCCCCAGTCGCTTAGGGAGAATGTTGGATAAATTGGTCAAGGTCGGTTGAGGCTTGGTGGCTAAATGGACTATGTTGATGTTGAATAATGGGGTCAAAGGTGGTAAAGGGACCATAGTCTGGCATGGAGATCTCGATTTAGGCAATGAGGTTTGAGAGGCATGGGTCGCTGTTGATAATTTTTCGAAGAGGTGGTCAAGAGGGTCCTTGATTAGAAGGGAATCCTTTCTCCATTGTTGACGAATGACAACTTTGAGAGTGTAACAATGCTCAGTGTCATGTCCTGAAGTGTGATGATAATGACAAAATTTAGAGTTGTTGAACCAAGATGGCCTTGATCTAAGAGTTGATGAGTGGGGTGGTGTTGAAGGTTTGCTGATAATGTGGTCGAGAAGAAGGGTGTCATTTCCCAGACATTGGCGAATGACAACCTTGAGGGCACAATAATGCTCAGTGTCGTGTCCAAGTGTGCGATGATACACACAAATGTGAGTGTCATCGAACCAGGGCAGTTTTGGTTTGAGAAATTGATATGGTTTAAGAGGCAAAAGATAGATACGAGAGGACTACAATAATTGTCGTAACAGCAAGGCATAAGAACCGGCTAACGGGTCTGGATATTTTGTTATAGTGGGGGTTGATGACTTTGGTTTGGGATGCGTAAGAGGCATAGGTCAATGGTTTGGAAGAGATATATGTCTGAGGGGTTGAGGGAGTAATGGAGGCAACTTGCCTCTGTGAAGTATGGGAGTAGGAAGATCTCCTATTAAAGTGGACGGATGTGGGCCCAAGATTGAAGGTAATGAGGAAGGTGGGGGAGGAGTTTTTTGATGTGGTTTAGTAGCCTTCATTGGTTTGGGTTGAGGGCCACCTTTGTGCGAGGTGAGGTTAGATGCGGGCTTGGGTTTAGATGTGGATGGAGGTGAGTGAGATGTAGCAATCTCAGGCAAAAGGCAAGAGGAAACTATGATTGGGTCTTCCTCATTTGAAATGGGTGAAGAGACTGGGTCTTCTCTTGTTGGAGAATAAATAAGAGAATGCGGCTCCTCAAGAGGGTAGGAGGCAGGGATGATGGTGCCTTCTATTTGTGATTGAGGAGTAGGCAAGTTAGGGTCTTCGAATGAAGGTAAGGCTAATGGCGTTGGCATAGTCAAGGCGTCCTCTAGTATAAGAAAGGTAGATGGAGGACTAATAGGAGAAGAAAGTTCTTCATCCTATGATGGAAGAGGTTGGTCAGGGACAAGAGGCAAAATAGTGTTGATTGTGTGAATATTATGGTCATGAGAGTCATTAGTCGTGGTTTGGATGTTGTTTTGAGTAGGTGGATGGTTTGGAAATGGTTGTTTGAAGATGTCGATGTTTTGATTTGGCAGGGCATTTGGGTTATCTAAAATAAGATCCCCCTTGTCGATCATGTCTTGGATGATGTTCTTGAAGGTTTGGAAATTGTCGATGTCATGGCCTTAGACGCGGTGAAAGTGACAGAAGTCGGCCTCCCTATACCATGTAGGGAGGGCTTTTAAAGGGTCAAATTGAGGTGGTCAGATTGGAGGGAGATTGAGGACCCCCTGCTTGAGTATTTTTTCCAAAATGGAAGCGTATGATTCTCCAAGTGGAGTGTATGAATGCTGAATGTACCGTTGTTGGAATTGTTTGGTGATGCTTGGAGATGTAGAAGGTTGAGGGTAATTAGTTGTCATCGAAGATGGTGATCTAATGACCATAGTGTTGGCCACTCCTTTGGGTTTGGAGTTGGCAGAAGAAGAAGGTCTGGAAGAAGAAGGGTCATTGGCTTTTACATTGTTATTACGCAATTTGACCTTATCCTCTTCAATGGCACGGAGTTCAAGCTTTCGAGCCATGGTGAAAGCTTCATTAAAAGTGCAGAATGTCTAAATCCACAAGTTAGAAGAGATGTGCCTGGCACATGCTTGAGAAAAGAGCTCGATGAGCTCAGGTTGAGGTAAGGAGAAAGAGAGCTGGTTAATCAAGCCTCTCCAACGGGTGACAAAATTGACTATTGATTCATCGTCGAATTGCCTGATGGAGTAAAGGTCTGTGATTGAGACTTGTTTGGTGATGTGGATAAAAAAATGGTCAAGAAATAATTGGGCAAGTTGAATGAATGAAAAGATAGAATGTCTGGCAAGAGAGCTATACCAGTCAAGGGTGGAGCCAGAAAGGGACATAGGGAACATGCATAAAAGTAATGTGTCATCGTGGGCAATAAGATAGCAGGCATGTCTGAATGCCCGTAGATGTTGTTGCGGGTCCTCCTTACTCTGGAAATGAGTGAATTTAGGAAGCTCCCATTGGTTAGGGTATGGTCAAATAGGGACAGAAGGATGAATGGGCTCGTTGCAAATTTGCTCATATGAGAGAGCATTGCGTGAACCAGAGATAGAGGTCTCGAGATTGGACATTTTATCCATTAGAATTTTAATGATGTCTACTGATGGATTGGTAGATGGAGCACCCCCTAAGTTGTAGGGCGCTTGAAAGAGGCTAGAGGAGGCATATGACGTAGTCGATTGTACCAGTAAGGGGGCAATGTATGGATGACTAGTCACAGGGACATAAGTGGAGGCCAAAAGTGGTTGAGTTATGAAGGTTGAGGGTATAAGTTGACTAGATACTACCAAGGGTGGTTGCGTGATGGCACTGGTAGAAGGATAGGTTGGCACTCTTGCATTCATGGGCGCAAGAGTGTGAGGGGTTGAGACAATCAAGTTCTGGTATGATGTAGAACTTGGTTGAATTTCATGTGGTTGAGGGGGTAATGGAACCCCGATGGAGGTTGGTCTAAAAATAGATGGGGAAGCCAAACTTTGTGTATTGGCCATGGTTGGGTACATAGTTGAGGCAAAAGGTTGGGTAGCAGATGGTGTTAATGTCATCACTGCTTCACCCGAAAGGTCTCACGTTGGGTCTCTTGCGAGATAGTTTTGGAGGGTTATGATGTTGAGGTCCAAGAATCTTTCAAAATCTTGGTCCCCTTCAGGGATGATGGGAGTCTGAGTCAGGGTCGGTCTTGTAGGAGTTCTTTCAGTCTCCGAGTGGAACTCCATGATAGGATTGGTTAGGGACAAGAGAGCGTGGTCAAGAAGAGGGTCAGGTTCCAGAAACTATGTGTTTTCAATTTCAAAAACTCAGAATGAGGTTTTGGCAAAAAAAAGGGGTCGGGTTTTAAGTTGTTATTTTGGAAAAAAGGACTATGACAGTGACCGACGTTCTGTTGAAAAACCGATGTCGGTAAGGGAAAATGGCCAACGTCGGTCAGATAACTGATGCTGGTGGATGAAGGTGGCCGACGTCGGTGAAAAAGTCGATGCTGATGACTGTGGTTTCCTGAATACTCAAAAAAAATTTAAGATTCTTGGAAAAAAGGGAAGAGAACATCCTCATTAGCTCAAAAAACTAGATAAGAATAGAAAAATAGAGAGAGAGACAGACAGGCCCTAAGTGTTAAATCCTAAGAATCAACTTTTTAGAATCCTATGGCTTATGCCTTAAAGTGATGTTTGGGAGGTTGGCTGTTAGAAGGGTCCTAGAAAAGGTAGTCTATGGATGGTTTCAGGTTTTGTTTAGGTGCTCAAGAAGTTTGGGTTAGGTCCTGTACATGGCCTGGTGCTAAGGAGCAAGCTCCCCTCACTTCACGAGTCCAATGGTTAGCTAGTCTCGCTTAGCCAAAATATACTTTCCCTATAGTTTAGACTCTGCAAGAGAACAGAGTGGGCTTTCCCCTTGGTGGTGAAATCCAAGTAGGATCGTCAAGATGGGTAAGGTATCTGCTGGGTGATGAAATCCCAGTCGGGCCTTGTCTCAAGTGGGTTTAATGTTTAATTTAGTGCAAGTGGTTTGGGTTGTGTAACATGAAGTGGACTAGATTAATTCAATATGTGGTTTGTTAATTACTAGGTTTGGACTAAGAAATGCAAGCACAAGCAGAAATGCAATGCAATAAGTTTTAAGCCCAAGTTGAAATGTTAAGTTGGAATGAAAACAAGTTGAGAAAGGGTTGGAGGATATGATTTTGGACTAGTCTAGAAATGCAAGAAAGGAAAAGAAAAGTTCTTTTTATTCCTGCTTATGATGTCATTTGGAAAAGAAGAAAGAGGTGAAGAGGGAGAAACCTAATGCACCTAAATGAACAAAGAAGGAAAGGAACCCAAGGAAGGCCCTAAAGGTCCCACCGGGCATGCCAGAATGTTTCTATTCAAATTTCACTTTCAAATTCAAAGGAGAGAAAATGAGAAACTTAAGAAATGGTCAAGGCTTGTATGTGTACCTAGATGTAGTTGTGTGCACCATAATCTAGATGCTGTGAGTACTCCTCTTTGGCTGTGGAGGAATGACACCTGCAAAGAAAAGAGACTTGGACAAAAGAAGGCGTTATATGGATAGATGGTGGGTTGCCAAGCGAAAGCTTGATCCCAGATGTATGAAGACTTCCTTAAGGGATATCAACCCACTAGTCAATAAAAAGAAGTGTCTGATAAATAGCAAAATGTTAAAAGATTGAAATGATGAAAGACGGAAATGAAAAGGAAGAAAAGGCTTACCTGAAAGATGCTGTCGAACTGGTCACAGTCACCGGCGTTGGTGGTCCTACCAGCGTTGGTTGTTGATGTCTGTCGATGTCAGTTAGTCTGCCGACATCGGTAGGGGAAATGGCTGGCGTCAGTTGGGGCAGTTAGCTTGGATGAGGTCTAGTCAGGTTTATGGATAGGGTCTGGTCAGGGTTTGGGTTTGTTTGAGTGGTCTGAGATAAGGTTTTGGGCTTGATCGAATGGTCTGGGGTCTAGGAGTCTGGTTGAATGGGAAGAATGTATGGTTCAATAAAGGACAGAGGCAATAGGGAGATGGAGAAGTAAAGATTTGGGTCTAGGAATAGTTTGGTCTGGGGGGAGATAGGAAGTGAATCTAATTCATAATGCTTAGAAGCAAATAACTAGAAAACACAAAGAAAACACAGACAATATACTTACTTGTGACTAGTGGAAGGTGTGCTGCTGAAGATACTCGTCCTTGCTGTTGGTGTTGCTGGTGTGAAAACCCTGTTGTTGATGTAAAAGTCTGATGCAGAATACCTATTGCTACACCTGAAGGAGAGAGTGAGAGGCTTGACTGAGAGATTGGCTGATTGATGAATGATTGAAGACACCAGATTCGTGATTCGTGATTGGCTCTCGAGATTCAGAGTTTGATTAGAATTTGTGATTTTTGTGATTAGCTGTGGATAGGGTCTGAAGATGGTTTAAGTAAACTGATGTCGGCGATCCCACCAGCGTTGGTCGACAGTTGACCGACGTCGGTGGGTGGAAAACGGTTAAAAGGGCCAATAACCCCATTCTCCATCCGCCAAGTGCATAGTCCCTGGAAGAATTGTCAAAGGTTAAGATAAATACGCACGAGAGTTGGTTAGGCAGTTGGAAATTCAGAGTCTACCAAAAATATCCAATGTTAAATTCAATCCCAAATGTTAACCAGAATACTATGGCTTACAATCATAATCAATCACACATGTAGTTTCCCTTGTCCCATGCTACACCAAATAAAATCTTGAAATTTTTTGATAGCCATGATCATGCATCCTATCAACACCAAATCTAGAGTTCAATTCTAGTCAATACTTCTACCACTTAGGGTGAAACTATAGACTTTAACAAAGATAAATTATATGCTATCTAGAGGATGGTGTATAAGTTAAGTAATGAATTATTAAACATGTAGAAATGAATGTGGAATACTCATGGATAAAATACAAATTAGGGCTTTGGATTTTAAATATATAACAAACCTTTCAACAGGCCTATAAATAACATAGAATAATAGCCACTTAACAAGCTATCTAAAAAAACATCTTAAAAGCATCATTGCCTAATTGGTACCTATAGACATCCAATTCCTAACACTATTTGTGTTGAAATTATTAATCTTACTCAAATTGCACTCAAATACATAATTTAGACCAAAATCACTAAAAATGTGCTAAATGGTTTGAGCTTGTTGTATACAAGTGCCAATTTAGGTTAATGTATTCCTAAATAGGGCAATGAATTTTATGTGATTCCTAAATTTTCTTAAATCATTTTGAGTCAAAATTATTATTTTTATTTTTTGTGCTCTAGATCACTCTTTTCTTCTAATTCATTATTACATGTCATGTACCTTTATTATTTTATGTCAGTAACATCCTAAATGGGATAACAGGCTATACATATCTAATATCAACTTTTAATTCCTCCTGAGTCAAATTATGACCTAGTAATGTGACTTTTTGACACCATTTTGATTAATTGTGCACCAATTTATAAAGAATTATGCTAAAATTGATTAATCTTATTTACACTAATTAATTCAAATCAAGAGATTAAGTGTATTTTCCATGAAGGTTATTAATTATTTCATTATTGGAAATTGATTCTGAATATTTACATCATCTAGTGACATGATCTATGGGGTGGTAGCCTCAAGCCATAAATGCAACAACTATCAAGATTATAGACACCCATGCCTAATTAATACCCCTTACTCCAAATAATTATGAAGATATTTATGGATTTAATTACAAATATTAGATTAATTCATGGCCACACATCTCAATCTTGATATGGAGGGTCATGATTGATCATATCCCATTTAGAAAATATATAAATAAAAGGGCATAAAACATCATTTTTAATATAAAATATTGTAAACTTATAATGCATAATTATCTTCACAATCTTTCTTTGTGTTGATCATTGTGTTTTATTTGAAAGCTTCATTTGATAGGCATAAATTTGATTCCATATCATGAGCCTAGGTTATGTATATTGATATTGAGATAATGGAGGAGCTTGGCATCTATTGTTGACAATGACAAGAACACTAGATCATGGGGGGAAACATGCTTGGATCCACTCTTGGGTGGTGGGATGACTTGGGAAGGTAATTGGTATTGTTTTCTTTCAAATTGTTCTTCATTGTCATTTAAAAACCTCATTCAAATAGGTTGGATTAGTTTTTTAAGTTCTTTATGCTTTTTTTTTGTGTTTACATGACTAATGTTTGACTAACCAACTTTGTAATCCAATCTTACATATTGACATGCTCGATGGGACCATAGAGTCCATTAAAGTAAGGAAGACATTGTGGAAATTTTACATTTTCATTTTAGTCATTAAAATTTTCTTAAACATCATTTTTAGCTCATTTTCCTAAGTTTCTAACATTTTTTGTGCACACACAGGTTGCATAGTGATTGATGATTCTTCTTAGTGACCGGTGATGGTTAGGTCCAATTGTGGACAGTTGGATTATAGGGGAAATATGGCTAAAAATTTGCATTTTGAGATTTTATTCAAGTTTATTTATAATAATTTGAGTTTTACAAGTCTCTGATCTGAACATAATCTTGATCTAAAAGCTTATCTTTTAGAGATTTTATCCTAACAAATATTTTTAAGCATAACATTTTTTCCTTCAGTTTCACAAGTGACCATCAATGATTGGTTTTTACTGCTATGGTTGGGTATTGACCAATGATGGTCTTTTAATAATTAACACCAGTCAATAGTGCCTAATGTCGATCTCTGTGTTTCCAAAAAAGCACAAACTTGAGAGCATATTTTCCAAAGTTACTTATCTCAAAGCAAAAAGTGCTTCAAATCTAAACAATACTATCTAATTTTTATGTAGGACTAGTGTGGAAAGTGATCAATTTGAGCTTAATTAAGTCTTTTTAACCTTCTTTGGTTCTTAAAAAGAACTAATAACTTTCCTTTGGTACTTTAAAAGGAAAAATTACGTGTTTATATTGAATGTTTTGTGATTATTTTTCAAACTTTTTTGCAAATTAAGGCCAAAGGGCCAAAGAACATCACCAAACACTTCATTTTAGTTTTTAAAGCCAAACTCACTTCAAATTTTTATTTTATATAAGTTATTTATCACTTATTTTTTTAAATTTTTTGATTAAAAAGGAATTTTCACATGTATGCTCTCCCCCCATCCCCTATAGGGGACTCTGGTGGTCAAAAGTGTTATATTGATTGCAATTATACCTTTGTCCAAGGCATAAAAAGTAAGTTGTCTAGGCTCTCCCTAAAACTTCCATGGTTTGGGTGATCTAAAACTTATAAACCTTTTTTACTTATATTTTATTTCACCCATTTTGGCTTGTGGGGGGATTTCATTACCTCCCATAGGTTCTATAAGGATGATTTGACCCAAGGCTTCATTTTTTAGCATTGTCTTCAACCCATCTCCATGGTGGGGCATATAAATTGGGATCTCCCAAATGGGATGGTGGTTTGAGTGGTTAAACCATCTTTTTTAGTGGCAAGCTGGCCTATAACGTATGGTCATTTAAGACATCACACTAAATTAAGAAAGTGATGGATGTAGTGGTTGTAAAAAAGATAAGACCTTTTCATAATAATTTATTTGGCATGGATCCAACTAATATGTTGATTTTCTTATATGCAAACATGAAAGTTTGTACACATGGGATCCATCTAGATGGTCATAAACTTGTAGATTATTAGATAAAACCCACTTGCTATAGAAATATTATTGATGTGAGGTGTACCCCAAGGTCTATGTCATTGAATTATCACTTGAGATAAGGGGTTATAAAATACCCTAATATATAATTCACTTTTATTTTAGATGAAAACTTAATTTCCTCTCAAGTGTATGTATAAAGATGGACTTCAACAATATCATGCAACCTTGTCAATTTTAGGTATTTAGGATGATTACTTAATTTTATTAGTCTCTTTCAATATTTTTATCTTACTTGGTCATTTATTTGAGTCAAAACTTTCTTGTAAACAAATGTCAAAACCAAACACATTATCCATAATTTATTAAACAATGAGGTGTTACACTATCCAAATGAAAATCAATATTTTTGTTGTTCAAATTTGTCATCTTAAACATTGTGTTATATCATCTAATTAGTGTAGTTATGTTGCCCATTTGAGTCTAGACCAATTTAAAAAATTTCTCAAGTCCTCCATTGATAGTTCAAAATTAATTATTACACTTTTCTAAGTTCATAAGGTTGATGTGTTAAATTGGGTTTGCCATTTACACTTTACTTGAGGGAACTTGGGTTAAATGTTTAATTTGGATTGAAGGTTGTTTATAGACTCATTATCATTATCATAATTGGTGGAATTAAGTCATATTATGTATCACTCATGTTTTAAGTCCTAGACCATATTTTATACTACCATTCCTATTACCATGTGGTGGCATTGTGCTACCCATTTGGTTCTAGTTTTATATTTAGGAATTATTCTAAGTTTCCACATCATGAGTTTCTTGGTTCACATTGTATCCTTCCTAATCTAAATGGATTTCTTCTAATTTTATATTAACAATTCATCAAAGTTGGATTAGATTCTACGATATTGATGTATCACAAAAATATAGGCTTTGGTGTACTATTTTTCACGTTGAATTTTTGAGTTATCATACCCTCTTCCAAATCATATGATTTCAACTTTACCCAAGGTTGATTAAATTTTTGAACATCATTATTCTAATTATGTGTGGTTCCATGCCACCCTCTTTTTATAGTCTCCTTGAGCCTTAGTCTTTTTTTATAAGAAAGATCAAAATATATACCTTATTTAAATATTTGTACAACATTGTTCCAAATCTAGTCAAATGTATAGAGTAACCCTTTTTAGACATGACTCAAAGGTTCACTTGTAGTGGGGTTTCTTATGTCCCTATATATGAGAATGAGCATTTTTATGATGGTCAAGACAATTTTATTGTCTTTGAAGACATTCTTACAATTGTAGGATCTGAGGAAGAGAATCTGGAATACAAAGAGAACCAAGATAAAACACTCATTAGGTTGATAGAATCTAGTGCTAGACTACCCTCAAATTTTCCTGTGGAGAAATTTCATACCTTTAGTTAGAGAAGGAGACCAAAAATGAGATAAAGTTTTCACAAACATACCTTCTTATTATAATAATGGTAAATAAATACTTTTAGATTAAAAACCAATCAATCAAGATCTTGTCACCAAGATTAAGAAAATAAGTCAACAGTATGTTGATTAGCTTATCAAGGATTTAATAGACTATTTAGTTGCTACTTCAATCCATAATGATTCTTCCAAGGAGAAAGTAAATGTGATTTAGACTACATAATAAACATTGGTTGATAACACAACAATGATTGATCAAGGTATCCTAAATGAATAAATAAAGATGCAAGAGGTCATGCAAAATTTTTCACTAGACATGAAACACACATTCTTTAACCATCAAGAGCCTCTTATCACTTTTAAAAATTAGAAAATAAAACATTCAATTTGAATTAAGGAAATCCCTCAAGATAATCTGGATATTTAGTCTAAACCAACATGTACAATGGTGAATAGACATATAACTCTCCAAAACCAATAAACATGGTTGATTCAAGGCAGTAGATTCCTAAGAATCAACCACTTACCTACTTGACTCAAGGAGTGCACCAAAACCAAGTTGAGGATTGTAGGGTGTACATCCCTACCAAATACATACAACAATAAGGGCACATTCCACCCCAATGCAAAAAGGGGGGACCCATGTGAACACCTTTAGTAATTTTTCATATTATGTCAAGAGGTTGTTTATAGTAGCATGTAATTTCTTTGATTGTTCCCATGAAGTTTAATAGGACAATATTTAGATTGGGTACTTATGTTACCTAAGGGATCAGTTAAAGATTGGAATGACTTGTCAAAAATGTTTATCAACCATTTCTTGTGTAATATTGAGCATGATTTGACCATTTTTGACTTGTTCAAAGCCAAAAAACTTGATGGAGAAATTTTTGATGCATACCTACAAAGATGGAGAGAATTAACAAGTTGATTTCAACATAATTTTCTAGATAAATAGTTGGTAGACATATTTTCATAGAACTTACATCTTGAGGTTGCACACAATCTATGATTATCTTATGCTAACTCATTTGAAGAATTTATTGACAAATGGGTATAGATCAAGAAGGCTCTTATTTATAAGGTCCTTGTCAATATTTTCACATAGGGTCAAATTTTGAATCAAACCCAATCACCAGGTTAGATAGTTTCACAAGATAAGCCTAAGGGCTTTAACAAGAATAAGAACATGGTTAGAAATGGGGTGACTAAAATAAGGCATGTGAAAATGGTATAGGCCCCACCAGCCATAAATGTATAATTATCTCCTCCTAATCCACCAATTAATTTATAGATATAACATCCATAGAGGATAAACCATAATAGTTTTAGGGTCTTTAGTAAATTGGGAGAACTAATTGAAGCAATATTTTAAAAACTCATAGTAGCTAAAATGATTGTATGGATAATACTAAGGCCATTTCCTAAAGATCAACTAAAAGTAGATTGGTACAACAAGAATTAATGGTGAAAATTTCATTGTGTTTTTGGTCATGGTGCATATCATTACATCAAATTATGACATATTATTAAATATCTCATTGAGAGTGGTAAAGTTGAGATTAAGCTGGCCCCTAATTAAGACAATAATTAGGATATGAGAATCTACAAGGACCCATTTCCTTAACATAATCAACCTCCACCAAGGAAAAACTAAAAACCAAGGACAAAGGTAGAATCAGAACTAGAATAAGGGTCAAAATTGTAATCAACATGAGCATAATCATTATCATAATACCCATGCTAATAATTTGGGTTATAGTAACATACCTTATGACTATAAGAACACCATGGGGTGAATTTTTATAACCCAAATTACCACTATTACTATAATATCATGTGAGATATCTCATGCTCCTCATAGTATGGGACCCATTATTATAGGGTCAACACCCTCTCCCTCTAATAATACTACATCTAGTTCACATAATTTAATTACGACTCCATTTGCATGGGTTATTATTTATAGATAACATCTTTCATCTAATTATAATGGATCTTTACTAACTCAAAATTATAAAAATGCAACTAAACACCCTTGAGGCACCCTCCAAGGCCCTTTTCTTTCATCTTCTAATTATATTGGATCCATAACACCTCTACGTTGTGTAGTCATAACTAGACACATGCGAGTTACTCTTTAGGGCCCTTTGCCCCCTTCTTCCATGAAACTCAATATGAACATTATACCAATAAATCTAAAGCTAACTACTATGCCAACCAAAGCCAAGCAATCTCATCCCAATGTTGAAAATCCTTGTAGTCTATCAAACCAATTGAATAAAACCTCTGCATAAATTTCCATTTTGGATCTCTTACAGACATCTAAAGTCCATAGAACTATCCTGAATAATTTTATGCAAAAATACACTATTCCTAATGATATAAATCCTAAGTAGTTATAAAACCTTGTGGGACATTTGTCTTCATTTTTTTAAGCCACATTTGATCAAAAATACATGTCTACACTTGGATGGAGCCATAATAACCCACTTTATATTGAAGTAACCATTGAAAACCATAACATCAAGTGGGTTCTTATAGATAATGGTTTAGGGCTGAACATCTTATCTCTTAAGATGATAAAAAGATTGGGTTACACTATAAAATATATTTATCTATAGATTATCACCATCAAGTCTTATGACAATGTTGAAAGGGAGTCTACTGACACTATTTGGTTGTCAAATATTATTGGGTCTATTTCACATCATACATTGTGTCATATTGTGGACATCAAATTTACTTATATCATAATTCTTAGTCATCCTTGGATCCATGAATTATAGGAAATTATATCCACTTTATATCAATGCCTTAAGTTTCCCCATGATGTGATCAAGGTCACTATCCCTATCGATTAATAGCCTTATTAGTAATGAAAACATCTTAAGGTTGAGTTCCACAATTATAACTATTAATCAGGTTCTAAATTCATTATGAAGAATAACAAGGCTATAGTTTCACATCCACATACATCTAATTATATCAACCCTAGTGATCTCAATTACACTTTAGCTAATCTATTTCCCATAGCTCTTGTGAAGCAGGTTGTTATTATAGACATGGGCATTTCCACATATAGTTTTAAGGATGCATTCCATGTTTTAAAGTTTCCTAAATCTCCAAAAAAATTGTTAAGATTAAACCTTCAAAGAATCCTAATGAACCAAACGTAATTTGGAAAAAAATAAATAAATAACAAAACCACCTATGGTTTTTGTACCTCCTATTATGCCAAATAAATATTAGGAGGCTTTTACTAATGGAGACGGTTATATTCATTTTTGTGTTTTAGTATATAGGATGTTAATTTTAGTCAAAGTTGAGTTTCAAAGCGTGTAATGAACCTTATGAGGTCTATTTGTGCCTTAGGAGTCCATTTGAAGTCATAGAGTTATGTTAAAGGCTTCAAAAAGTTTTCCCTCCAAAACATAAAATTTGAAAATTCAAATGTTTGTAAGAGCCTAAGAGAGCATAGCACTAGTATAAGAGGGTTAGAAGAAAACATGATGGTGTAAGAGAGTCAATAAGCCTTGTAATAAATGTTTCAAGTCATATGTGTCATGGTCATAAAGTGAAAGTCATGTTGTTTCTTGGTAACCCCTCACCCATACATTGGGTTCAAGAAAAAGAAATTGTTTTGTAACTATTTGGATAACCACCTTTGAATTTAGTTATAAATAAGAGGATTGGTATGTAAGTTAGTAGTAGAGGAGAGAATAGGAGAATGAGATGATGCACCAAGAAGGATAAAATAGGAAATAATGGTAGAAAGAGTGTAACTTCTCATGAAAAGGATGGTAGAATATCCAAAGTCCCTTTAATGGACTAACATGTAACAAATATGGATCCAAAGGAACATAATACAACTTATTTTTATATTATTGGATAATTTAAAATGTATATTAAGTAGCTTCCTAACTTTGTATTACCTGGGTAAGATCCTCAAGCCATGAAAGTGGTCATACTTATGTTAAAACTATAGGTTGGGGATTAAGAGGCTATAGGTTACACACTAAAGAATGAACATTGTATGATTTATGAAAGATTTGTGAGGATAATATTATCACGTTATAGGAACTTGTTTGTGTGGATACTAAACATGATTTCAGATGTTTGAAATATGGGTCTAAAATAAAAGAAACTAGGAAAAGGATATGTCTATTTATAGACCCTTTGATATGCTTATCATGACCATAGAATCAAGGTAAGTGGTATTGATTGTAGTCATGTTGAAAAAATATTGAGATATTAAGTTTGATTAATTTTTTTATGACACTTGTTGTTTGAATCCAAGAATAAGGGTAAATGACACTCACATCTCTCCAAATCCTATTCATAGTATGTGACCCCTATTTTAGTAGTTAAAGGAAAGGTTACACATTTTGGAAAGAGGAATGATATTTATTATTCCAATTTATTTATGTGAATAAATAGGGGAAAATAACTTATCATCATCCTTAAAATAAAAAAACTCTAGAATGGAAGTTGACAGTATATAGGCCTGGTTCTATACTTGAATTGTTGCTTTTTAGATAGTGAAAGCTGATCTTTGAAAGATTTCATATAATAAGGTATTTATTGTCCTTAAAGATGCTTGGTTAAGTTCATGTATAAGTTATAAAATTCTTTTATTCTTTCCTTACATGATATACAACTGTTTATTGACTAATAGAGTCTTAGTCCTATAGAAGGAAACCCTATTTTATACATAGTTACATTCAAGAAGGGATAAATATACTCACATGAGTAAGATAACATTGTAAGAGGGGATTTAAATAATTATTTAATATATATGAATATTAATTAACCACATAAGTAATAAGGGAATGTTTTTGAAGGAAAATAAATGAAGCAAACCCTACATAGTCACTAAAGAAGTATACAAGTAATTGAATTTTGTTGAATCTAGACCCTTATTACATTGAATGATGTTAAAAACCTATTAGATAAGATATTAGAGATTAAAATATATCCTTACCAGGTGATTTTATGTATTGAAATTCAATACAATTAAATATATGGAATTTTTAAGCCTCTTGGGCTTATATAGAGACTAGGAAACCCTAGATTAGGGTTTAACCTATAAAATGAGTTTCAACCATCAAATTTTGATGATAATTTGTAGTTATGTTGGGTTTTTTGTGTAATAATTAAATCACATAGTTTTATACTTGTAAGGTCTCATATGTATGGATAACAATGGATTGTACTGTTCCTAGGAGGAATTAGGCCTAAAAAGGGCTAATTGAGTTGAGGAAAAAACTAGAAAATGGTGAAGAGGATTAAACTAGTGCTTGTAAAATATTTATAAGTTTCATCTAATTATATGGAGATTGTATTAATCTATATATATTAATGAAATGTTATATCATAAGATACATCAAATGGAAACATCCAAAATAGGGCTACAAGCCTTATAAGGCCACATAGAACTTGGATAGTGGAAAGAGGGTGTAGAATTGTGTTGTATTGCATAAAATAGATAATTATAGGTTTTTTATGATATTTTAAGACCATGTATGCCTCAATTTTTATCCTTTTAAATCTAATTCTTGTTTTAGTCTTTGAGACCAAATGGATGCAAACTAATGAAAGCACAAGAACTAGATTGTGAGGGGAATAAATTACAGAGGGTAAAAATATAAGTGACTATCATGAAGGTGATTTGTTTTCATCAATAAGTGATATAAATAATATAACAAGGAAAAGTGTATAATCTAATAAATATAGTGAACAAGTTATAGAGGCAATATTGAAGCTATAGAAAACATAAGGAAAACATGATATGTTAAAGAGATATTTATCAAGACCAAATGCAAATGCTTATGTTTTGTAAGATTTTATCTAATGCCTCTCCATAATTTTATATCAGAGAAAGGTAAGGTATGCTTGGGTAAAATTTTATTTTAATATATTTACAACTTGTTGATTTGAGTTGATTGCATAATACCTTGAGATATGCATGAGATGACACCTTACAAGGTATTGATAGAGGAGGTTGCAGGTTTGATCCATTGAGGTCATTATAGAGGAATATTAGATTGAGAAGAGAAGAGATACATCCCGAAAGTACTTTGAGAAGGACAAGAATCTAGTCAAGAAAAGACTAGAAAAGACAAAGAGAAAAAGAGATCTTTGAAGATCCAAGAGATGAGAAGAAGAAAGAAGACTCCAAAATAGATTCAAGGAGGTTAAGAAGAGATCCCAATAGAGGAATAAATGAAGAGGAAATTCCCAATAGAGGTCTAAGAGGCAACATTGATAGACTTGCTAAGGGAAAGGTCTAAATAGGCATATAAAGGAAAGAATAATGGAGGAGATGGATATAGAAAGAAAAGTGGCAGACATAAAAAGAGAATTGGGTAAATGTATAGAGAGGATAGAGCTTAGAATAGAACAAGAAATCCAATGGATATGATATAATGTGAGAATAAAAGTGAAGTGGCCACCAGAGTCACTTGTGAGAATAAGAAGACATAAGAAATGTGTCTTGAAAGATGAGAAGAATAAAAATAAGATAGCCCAAAGAGGCATGAGAAGAAAGATGTTTCCAAGTGAGAAATAAGAAAGAGAAGTAGAGAATAAGGTTCTCATTAAAGATAATAAGGAGAGAGAAGTTCTAAGAAAATAACATGAAGCTGGAGATAAGAAAAGATGGAAGATGTATGTGCCAAAGACATTTAAAGTAACTATATGGTCTCTCATTTTATATGATAAGATTTTTTTCAATTTTATGTTTGTAGGTATGATGGTGAATGTGGTGAAGAACAAGCACGAGGCCTCAAAGTTGATGAAATATGGGCCAAGCATATCACCCATCAAGTGTCAAGAAGATTACAAAGGAAATAACCTCTTAAAGAAGAAAATTTGATGAAGATTGAGAGCAAGCCACATGTAGAAGATGATGATAATGAAGATTATTATGATGCATTTACAAGTATAGAAGTTGAAACTAAATAAATAATTCAACAAGAAGATAAGAAGGTCACCTAAGAAGACATGAAGGTCATTCATGAAGACATAAAATAAGAGATGAGCTTAAAATAGTTAAAATTGGAGGTAAAAGAATGCCTAAATGTTGATTTTTATTTCATATGTGAAGAAGGAAAAGCTAATATATAGGTTAAGATAAAACACGATAGATTGTAACCCTCAAAAGGAAAACAAGGGCATGGATATGTATGGCCTAAGTGGATGAAATAAAATGGTGAAGAGAAGAAGGAGATGAACCTCAAAAAAGAGGTCAAACAAAGCAAAAACATAGGTGGAAACAAGCATAAATATGTAAACAAAGAACTAAAGGAAAAGAACACTAACTTGGCATGGTAGAGAACAAAGGTATGAAACATGCAAGAGATGAAATGAGAAGAAAGTGTCAGCCCAAAAAGGTACATGGAAGAAAATGGGTTGAAAAAATCAAGAAAATATTACAAGAGTATCAAGTTGTAAGTATATTTAAAACAAACATGAATATTGAAGAGGATGATAAGTATACAAACCAAGCAAAACAGATGGTGCAAGCAAACCAAGTTATTGAGATGAATGTACATCCATGTAAGTAAGAAGATGAATACATAAGAGAAGATAAGTGTTTGCAATGTTTATTTTCAAATGCTGTGTATGATGATATGTTTGAATTTGATTCTAATGATGAAGACATTTTGTACATGGGAATAATTGCCTTGATGAATGAGTGTGTAATAAAGCAAGGTAAAGATGAAGCACCTCAAAGAGTGCTTGAGATCAAGGTATACAACTTGAGGAATAAAACTTCACACAAGTTGATTATATATTAGTATGATAAGATTCAAGATGACTTCAAAAATATGGAATATATAGCAGGTAAGGAGATACAATAGTTGAAATACTTCATAGAATTGGAAGATTCATGGACAAGGAAGCTAGACAAGACCAAGAAGAGGATAAGTAAGATTTTGGCATGGAAAAGGGAAAAATACAAGATCAAAAATATTAAAGAAAGTATGAAATACCATAAAAATATAAATTTGAAGGTAAGGAAGAAATTTGAAGGCTCAAGTTTTCTCCCTCTTAAGGAGTATGATGTAGGAGCATAAATGCAAGAAAACATCATTTTTGTGTTTTAGTCTATAAGAGGTCAATTTTAGTCAAATTTGAGTGTCAAAGTGTGTAATGGACCTTATGAGGTCTATTTTTACCTTAGGAGTCCATTTTAAGTAATAGAGTTGTGTTAAAGGGCTTCTAGAAGTATTACCTCCAAAACCTAAAATTTGAAAATTCAAATGTTTGTAAGAGCCTACGAGAGCATAAAACTAGTATAAGAGGGTTATAATAAAAATGGTGTAAGAGAGTTAATAAGCCTTGTAATAAGTATTTAAATTGATATGTTTCATGGTCATAAAGTGTAAGTCACGTTGTGGCTTGGTAGCCCCTTACCCATACGTTGGGCTCAAGAAAAAAAATTGTTGCGTACTTGTTTTGGATAACCACCTTTGAATTTGGTTAAAAATAAGAGGATTGGTATGTAAATAAGTATTATAGGAGAGAATAGGAGAAGGATAGGATGTTACAAGAAGGAGAAAATAGGAAATAATGGTGGAAAGAGTGTAACCTATCATGAAAAGGATGGTAGAATCTATGAAGTCCCTTTGATGGACTAAAATGTAACAAATATGGATCTAATGGAACATAATAAAGATTGTTTTTATGTTATTGGATAATTGAAAATGTATATTAAATAGATTCCTAACTTTGTACTACCTGGGTAAGATCCTCAAGCCACAAATGTATTCATACTTGTGTTAAAACTATAGGTTGGGGATTAAGAGGTTGTAGGTTACATGCTAAATAAGGAACATTGTATGATTTAACCAAGATTGGTTAGGAGAATATTGTCATGTTATGGAAACTTATTTTTTTGGAGACTAAACATGGTTTTATATGTTTGAACCATGGGTCTAATATGAAAGACACCAAGAAAAGGATAGGTATGTTTACAAACCATATTATATGATTATGATGACCAAAGAATGAAGGTAAGTAGTCCTTATTGTAGTAATTTTGAGACAAGATGGATAGATGAAGTTTTATTAATTTATTTGTGACACTTATTATTTGAATCCAATAATAAGGGTAAATGTGACTCAACTTTCTAAACCTTATTCATAGTATGTGACCCCTATTTTAGTAGTTAAAGGAAAGGTTACACATTTTGGAAAGAGGAAGGATCATTATACTTGAAATTTATTTATGTGAATAACCAGGGGATAATAACTTATGATCATCCTTTAAAGAAAAAAAACTTAGAATGGAAGTTGACAGTATACAGGCCTGGTTCTATACTTGCATTATTGCTTTCTGGACTATGAAAGTTGATATTAGAAAGATTTCATATAAATAGGGAGTTATTATTTTATTAAAGAGGATTGTTTGATTTCATGTATAATTTATAAAATTCCTTTAGACTTTACTTATGTGATATACACTTGTTTCTTGACTAATAGATTCTCAATTCTATAGAAGGAAACCCTATTTTTTACATAGTTGCATTCAAGATGGGATAGATGTACTTAAAAGGAGTAAGAAAACATTGTAATAGGGGAGTTAAATAAGGTTTTAAGATATATGGAGAGTAATTAACCACCTAATAAATAATTTAATGTTTTTGAAGGAGAACAAATGAAGCAAACCTTGCACAGTCACTAAAGAAGTATACATGTAACTACATTTTGTTGAATCTAGACCCTTAATGCATTTAATTATGTCAAAAACCTATTGAATAGGATAATGAAAATTAAAATATATCCTTACCATGTTATTTGATTAATTTAAATTCAATTTAATTAAAAATATGGAATTTATAAGCCTCTCAGGCCTGCATAGAGACTAGGAGACCCTAGATTAGGGTTTAACCCATAAAATGAGTTCCAACCATACACTTTTGATGAAAATTTGTAGTTATGTTATGTTTTGTGTGTAATATTTAAATAACATGGCTATATAATATAAAAATCTCATATGTATGGATAAAAAATGATTTTGTTTTTCTTAAGAGGAAGTAGTCCTAAAAAGGGCTAGTTGAGTTGAGAAAGAAGCCAAAAAATGAAGAGGAGTAAACCAATGCTTGTAGCTTTCTTGATAAGTTGTATATAATTGTATGGATATTTTATCATTCCATATATATTTATGAAAGGTTATATCACAAGATACATCAAAGGTAAACATCCAAAATAGGGATACAAGCCTTATAAAGCCATAGAGAATTTGGATAATGGAAAGTGGATGTAGAATTGTGTTGGATTCCTTCAAAAATATAAGGATAGGTTTGTATGGATATATTAAGACCATTCATGCTTTAAATTTTCTCCTTTTAAATTTAATTCTTGTTTTGGTCCTTGAGACCAAAGGGATACAAACTATTAAAAGCATAAGAACTAAATTATGAGGGGAATAAATTATAGAGGGTAAACAAATATAAGTGAATATCATGAAGGTGATTGGTTTTCATCAAGAAGTGATATAAATAATAAAAGATATAGTCAAAATTGAATAATATAATAAATATAATGAACAAGTTATAGAGGCAACATAGAAGCTATAGAAAACAAAAGGAAAGCATGATATGTTAAAGAGATCTTTATCAAGACCAAAGGCAAATGTTGATGTTTTGTAAGCTTCTCGCTAATGCCTCTACATCAACCACATATCTTTATTGGATATTTACATCATGTATCAAAACCTCATTGTTCCTTATTCCTTTGTCATCTTGAAATTATTGATTAGGACTAACAAAATTTGGTCATATGGCTCGATGAGTTTCAAAATGAAGAATCAATTGCAGAATACATGAGCCTATGATATGGATTTCTCATTGGTGATCATAAACAAGGCTTTGATTTTTAATTAGATCTTTCTTCCTAATTTAGAGAGAACTCAAAATTTCTTGGTTACAATAAAAATAAAACATAGATATCTTTAGGTGAAAACCTCTTTAAGGCACTCATTAATCAAGGAAAAAGTAAATAAAAGGACAAGTCTTTGAGTGAAAACCTATTTTAAGTGCTCTCATGTGAGAAAATTTGCTCATCCCCTTAGGATGTAAAAGGTCCACCTAGTCCCATTTATATATCTATGACAAGCATATCTTCATAACAAAAAAAAATGTTTGAGCATATTTCTCTTAATTTTCTAGAGGTTTTTACTACTTGGCCTTCACTTGAGATGGTAAATTATAATTCATCACACTATTTAGAGATTTGGGAGAAAAAAAAAGAAGATATAGTAGAATAAGATGGTCATGATCATAAATTGCCTATAATTTTAGAAGATGGGTCCACAATCTTCATAGAGAACACAATAAAAGTAAACCTAGGAACTTACGAGGATACAAAAATTATTTATCTTAGAGATTCCCTTATTGAGGTAGAATATGCACATATTATATCCATCTTAAGGGAATATATTGACATTTTTGCATGGGAATAGTCTGACATGTCAGGATTAGACCTAGATTTGGTTGTGCCCTACCTTGTTATCCATCATAATGCCAAACTAGTCAAGAATAAATTGAGGAAGATGCATCGATGCATCACCCTATTAATTAAAGAAGAGCTGGAAACATTGCTAAAAGTAGATTTCATAAGACCACTAAACTATTTTGAATGTAATTCAAACATAGTCCCAATGAGTAAAAAGACCCCGAGTATACATATTTGTATTGATTTTAGAGATATCAATAAAGTGTGTCCCAAAGATGATTTTCCTCTACCCAACATTGAGATGATTGTCAACTCAACGTCTAGGTACAAGATGTTATCCTTAATGGATGGATTTTTTGGATATAATAAAATCAAAATAGTCTAAAAAGATGAACACAATATTATGTTCACCACTGCATGGAAAACATTATATTACCAAGTCATGTCATTTGTCTTGAGGAATATTGGATTCACATATCAACGTGCCATGCCTATTATATTCCATGACATGATACACAATATTGTTGAGGACTATGTTGATGACATACTATAAAAATTAAGAATAAGGGATAGACATCCTGACATTATATGAAGAATATGCGAGAGGTTTCATGAATATAAAGTCCTCTTGAATCCTAAAAAGTGCATAGTTGGCATCATTTTAGGGAAATTTATAGTTTTTATTATATCACAAAGAGGGATCAAAGTTAATCCTACCAAGGTCAAGGCCATTGTGAAAATTCCTCCACCAAACAATCTTAAATAGCTATGAATCCTATAAAGAAAGAATATCTATACACATGTTCATTTATCAATTGTTAGATAAGTGTCACTCATTTACCCATATTATGAATAAAGGGATCACATTTAAATGGGATGAATATTGTTAGATAACATTTTTGAAAATCAAGACATACTTGGCCAATCCACTAGTCTTGAGACCAACACCTAAATGTCCACTACTTCTTTACATATCAACAATAAAGCATGCGCTAGGGGAACTTTTGGCCCAACATGATGATCAAGGAAAAAATATGTAGTATATTATTTAATCTACACTCTATTGGCTTATGAAAATAATTATACACCTATTAATAAGGTGTGTTTAGCTATAGTGTTTTCTACCCAAAAATTATGACATTATATACTAAATAATAAAACTATTATCATCACCAAGGTGGATCCTCTCAAATTCTTATTATCTAAAGTAGCTCTTCAAGGATTCATGGCTAAGTGGGTCATGCTCCTAAGTGAACTTGACATTGAGTGTCAAATTCATAAAGTAATCAAGGGGTAGGTTATTTCTGATTAACTTGCATTTTTAATCAACTTGCAGATGCCCCTATCAAAGACATTCAACCACTCAAATTTGAATTTACAGATGATTCTATTGTGGTAATAAAATAACATTGTAGGAACCTAAACAGTGAAAGCTATATTTTGATGGCTCCTTTACATCCCATAGATATAGGTCTGATATATTATTGATTACACCCTAAGGGGATCTAATTCCCAAATCATTTCATATACAATTTCATTATATGAATAGTATGGGTGAGTATGAAGCAATAATTATAGGGCTTCACCTTCCTATATAGTGTAATATTCATAGTTTAAAGTTTTATGGTGATTCACAATTTATCATCAATCAAAACACTAATCAACATCAAACTAGAGATGAAAAGCTTTTTCCTTACAATAAAATTATTGATAATCTCAAAGGTCATTTTAAAACTCTATAGTTTGAACAAGTTTCAAGGGCCAGTAACAGATCTATCAATGCAATGGTAACAATTGGGTCAATGATATAGATTTATGGAAGATTTAAAGAATATTAGTTTTTGATTGAGAATATTCAACAACCAACACATCTTATTCTATATTCAGAAAGGGTATGCATCATTGCTAGTTTTAATCCCCTTCCTGAATTACCATGGTTCCAAGATTTTTATAACTACTTCCATGATCACATTTTCCCAGTAAACCTATCTAATAATAAACAAAAACTCTTTATTCATCATTTATCATGTTATACCCTCCTTGTAAACATGATTTATTGCAAAGGATATGATGGAATTCTTCTTCATTATTTATATTTGGGAGAATCCAAGCTAGAGCTAAATGATGTTCATGAAGGAATATGTGGGGCCCACACCAATAGTGTAGTCTTAGCAAATAGGCTCTTTAGAATAGGATATTATTGGCCAAAAATTGAGATAAATTCTTGAAATTATGTAAGGAAGTGTATTCCTTATCAGTAACATTGAAACTTGATACACACACCTTCCTTACCAATATAGCCAATCACAACACCATGATCATTCTCTACTTGGGGCCTCAATCTCATCAAGAAAATAAACCCAACATCTTTACATGGCCATAATCACATCTTAACTACTACCAAATATTTTAATAAGTGGATTGAATCCATTCCTCTCATTTATGTCATCTAGAAGTAAATATCCAAATTCATCCATTACCATATAATTTGTCTATATGGCATCCCATGTCACCTTATATTCAATAATGGTGGATCCTTTGAAAATAGAGATGTGAAAGACATTTATGAAAATTTTTAAGACGAAGAACAAAAAATCAAATCCATATAACCTACAAGTCAACATACAAGCTAAGAAATCAAACGAGACAATTGTATCCATTATAAAGAATATTTTCGATGATGTTGGTTGTAATTGGCACTTACAAATCTTTTCTACCTTTTGGGATTATAGAACTAGTCATAAAACCCCAATAAGAGCCACTCTATATTCCATTGTTTATGGAATAGAAGTTATTATCTTGATTGATATAGAGCTATCATAATTGTGAGTATCACTAAAGCATATTGAAGATGATGAGGACTACAGAGTCTCAAGGTTGTAAGAACTATAACTTCTTGATGGTAAGAATTTGGTTGACCTAGAAAAATTGCAAGCCTATTATAATAGATTACAAAGAAGTTACAATAAGCACATTTTCCATTGGGAATTTGAGATTGGTGACTTAGTATTGAAAACTAACTGAAAGAACATAAATGTTGAACTCAAGAAAAAGGGTAAGTTTTAATATAATTGGTTGGGACCATATGTTATCATGGTGAACCATGGATCAGGGTCATATCAACTAGCTAGTCTAAATGGTGAATAGCTTATTGATCCCATGAACATTATTCACCTTAATAGGTTATATGTGTGAATAGATTAGAACCATTGTCTACAAGACCCCTTACTTAGTGGCAACTTATGTTAAAGTAATCTTACCATTTTGTACTACCCTAGACCACTCACACATGAGACCTATTACTTTCATGACTCTAGATAGTGAAATATTTTTAAACATTGGTACTCTAAACACATTTTCTCCTAACCTATACCATTCTCTTTGAGAACCATATTATTTTGACCATTCTCCTTGAGAACCTCATTCTTTATCCCACCCTAGACCATCCATTTATTGGACCATATTCTTTACACCATTCTCTTTAAGAACTCTATTATTTGTTATGTCTTGGGATTATTGTAACCTAAACACTTTTGTCCCTTGACCAATTATGATCCTGATTATGTCTCATCAACATTATGAACACCTTCAATGTTAGTTATACAAACAAATTCAACCAAAATAGTTTTTCATATCTTCTTATACAAAAAAGTGAACAACGACATCTTTTTAGCTTAGGATATTTGCCTACCACATGGTTATTCAAATTGATTTTGCATTTCACATTGTTTTATCATTATTTACTTCTCTTTTTTGAACATTTTTATCTTTTTAGGACCCTCTCTCTTATCTATTTGTGAGCATGTGTTGTTACAGTTAGATTAGATATTTATTGGAACTTATACTCTTGTATGAGCATTTCCTTGATTAATTGGTTCCCCTTTCTACATATTTTATCCCAAAAGCATAGAAAACATTATAAAATGATCCAAAAAAGAATAAAAACGTTCTCTTGCATTTTTATACCCTGGTCTTTCACACTCTTTCCATTTTTCAAGCATCCGATCCCATAATTTACCATTTTATAATACCATTCTAATTTGTATGTTCTCATCATTTTTTTAGCCCATCTCTTCCATTTTATTATACAATGTTAACCATGTTCTTTTTGTCATCGCCTTTTATTCTATCCAACTTCCTAGGAGAACTACATCTAGATTGAAGTTTATGTTGGAACATGAATCCATGGAACTATGCAGGCAATGTCCACTTGTCTTGTACATCTGGAGTCGGCTAGGCCAACCCCCTTCCTTTTCTTCTCTTCCCCCATTTCTTCTACATTCTTCCTTTATAATTAGGTAAAAAAATTGCATCATTTTTCTTGTTATGTTGTTATATAAAGTAACACCTCTCCTACATGTGCATGAATAATTGTTTTTAAACTTCACTAACTTGGTTTTTTGTTTGTGTGTGTTTATTTGTTTTTTATTGGTGTTTTGTTGTGTTTTATTACCTCTTCATTAATTTATTCTTATTTTATCATTTTATTAATTTTTTATCTCACCTTGGTCTTGTGTTTCCCTATTTGATTTTGCTCTTCTTTTTTATTTTTGAGAACATCTTGATGGTCCACATAGATCTTGATTATTTATATCTTAATATCATGTTATTAAGTTATTTTTATTTTGTTTTTAAACATTCTCATTCTTAATTGAATATTGATTGTTCATTTCTTGATTTAAGTTAGGTTAATTTCTTTTATATTTTTCTTTATCTTTTTTTTTTGTTTAAATGTAAATAGTTATAATTCTAGTTTTGGTCATTGTTTTCTCATTATCCTTAGTTATAGGTATTCACATTTGTATCAGATCTACATAATTGAAATGAAATGTCACTATGAGTTATTCATACTTATGATACCTAATTTATTTTTATATAGAAATCACTTTGTGCTCTAGATTCAAGTCTTAACATCAACACAACTCCAATGAACAAATCTCAAGATCACTATGAATAAACTAGGCTCAATAGGTTTATTACCTAACTCTATTTTTAGATGTGCATCTCTTGTCATACATCATGATTATAATCAACTCTTGGTCAGTTTTCATCATCCCTCATTCCATTATCTCCCAACTTTGGGTGAACTACATTGACTTGAGGTCCATTTGGACTATGTAGGTAGCACTTGGATACATGATTTATCTCAAGTTAACTAGGCCATCTTCATTCCTATTTTCAGTTCATTAATCCTATTTTACATCCTCATATCCTTGATTATTTATGGATTTCTACGCCATTGTCCCATTGCATCTATGTTTGTGTCTACTCACTTTAATCTATGTTTTAGGTTATATCCTTGAGATGATATCTTGGAAATTTTCCATAATGGGCCACACCATTTGAACTAGTTAACAAATCTAAATCAGCCCTCATGGGGCAAGCCATTAGTTATTATTTATCAATGATCAAAATTGGCCCTATTGGGGTAAAAATATCTTATAATAATCAGATATTCTCTACTAGGGCACTTTTTATTATCATCTCTTTAGAGACCATGATTATCCTATTCATCTAGTTCCAAGCTCTCCACACTTTTTCACATGATCGCAATGTTTTGTGTATAACTTGTCTCAGGATTGATCAATGTTGTAAGTGTGTAACTTACACTCTAAAATTAGGTGCATTTAAAGTGTGTTGCTTATATGTTTGGATTTAATCCTTCCCATTCCTCCATCTTTGGGGCCCATTATACCTCTAATCATATTTTGATCATTGATGGTAACCATGCATACAAGCATTAACTCATCTGATGTGATTTATTCCATGGGTTAAGATCTCACTTTCCATCTCTTTTTAAGATTACATCCTTCTCTTTCATACTAGTATGTCATCTCAAGGGGACATCATGGGTTATCTCAAATTTCTTCTTGACAACTCTTTTCTTTGAAAATATGTTGCTTCACCTAAATGTCTTTATACACCTTCTCAAATAGGGGGAAAATGTAGACATCTAATTCCTAATACTATTTGTGTTGAAATTATAAATCTTCAATTTCACTTAAATATATAATTTAGGCCAAAATCAATTAAAAATTACTAAATGATTCAAGATTATCATATAGAAGTGCCGATTTAAGCTAATGTATCCCTAAATGGGGCAAAGCATTTTATGTGATTCCTAACTTTTCTTAAATAATTTCAATTCAAAATGATGATTTCATATTTTTGTTCTCTAAATCACTATTTTCTTCTAACTCATTAGTACACATCACATACCTTTGTTATTTTGTGTTGACAACATCCTAAATGGGATAATGGTTTGTACACATCTAAAATCACCTTCTAATTCTTCTTGAGTCAAATTATCTCCAAATAATATGATTTTTTAACATCATTTTGATTAATTGTGCACCAATTTCTAAATAATTGCATTAAAATTAATTAATCTTGTTTAATATAATTAATTCAAATCAAGAGCTTAAGTGGATTTTCCATGGAGGTTATTGATTATTTCATTATTGGAAATTGATTCTCAATATTTACATCACCTTGTGACATGATCTATGGGGTGGCATCCTCAAGACATAAATACAAACCCCATTGGAATAAGTTATCTTAGTTTTTTAAGTTTTTAATGCATTTTTTTTGTTTATATGACTAATTATTGACTAACCAACTTTGTAATCAAATCCTACAGTGTTAAGTTTGAAATAAAACACAACATGGAGAAATAGCTTGCATAGATTTTTATATTACTTTTGAAATCTTTTAGAAATAATGGAAAGATAAGAGAGTTATGTGAACCATCTAGATCCACCTTCCTCCAATGCATCAGGGCACCCCATTACAATAATGGTCTTTAAGATTATGACTTCCCATTCCCAATGGAAGATGAGAATAAACTAGAGGATAATACATATGATATCCATGCATTCCAATAGTTCCATAGGAAAAATTACAATCTGAGGAATAAGTAGCTTGTTATTACCTCCACTCTTCTAAACAATAATGGTACTACTCCTTTAGATCTAAAGGAAAATAAAAATCTACCTCCTCTAAAGGGAAATGCTCAAAACAAAATCATAGAACTAGAAAGTAGAGTTGAGTATAATATTTTTTAAGATATGAAGATGATCAAGGCTAATAGCACCCTACATGAACTAGATTAGATCACTGAGCATAGGAGTTATTACTCAAGGCCCTAACTAGGAGATCCTCTACATTTAACAAGTCTAAAGTTTCCCATGCTAACATGATGATATATAAATATAAGCTTGACGTAATACCATTTATATTGATTGTCATAATGTTTGGAAATAACATTCATAGACACCTACTGGACTCAAGTGCAAAATCTAATGTGATGTTGAAAGTTATGTGCAAGAAACTATGTTTGACCATAAATAATTTAAAAATAATGGTCCTATATTTAGATAAGTCTTTTATCCCATGTGTTAGAGAGTTGACTAAAGTGAAAATACAACTTACTTTTGAACCATTTGTATAGTAGCATATCTTTGTTCTGGTGGTGGACATTCCTAAAGCATGCAATCGATTACTGAGTTGTGATTGGTCAAAGACACTGAATGGGTATATGGCCATATATTTAACACACATGTGGCTACCTTGTAAATGAGTATCCAATCATATTTGAGTAGACATAAAATTAAAGATGAAGTAATTGATCACCAAGTATAATGTCAAGAATGAGAAGGTTGAAATTTCATCTTTGCATGAAAGAGTGTACAAATTTATTACCAAGTAAGAGCTTCATGAAAAATAATTTGAATGTCTTTATTAGTTGTGGACTCTCCATTTTGATGGAGCTAGATCAAATTAAGTTTCTAATATTGTTATAGCCCTAATACACCCATATGGTAAGTAGTAAATAGCTACCTATAGGTTATAATTTCATTTCACTAATAATAGGGTTGAGTATGAAGCTCTAATCCTTGGTCTACAATTTTAACTAAATCATAATGCCAAGTAGTTATAAATATTCAATGATTCTAAGCTGGTTTTTAACTGGATAAAAAAAAGTATCAATGCAATCTCACCTAATTAAAGAAGTATAAACACTGAGCATGAGACTTGATCAAATCCCTTTAGGTATTCAACATTATATCCATCCTAAGGTAACCAAAATATATGGTATATTCACTAGTAGCTTTAGCTACCAATCTGGAAATACTACAAGAATCTAAATGTAGAAATTCTCTTTAGATCTAGTTCCTTACCCTTTTATTCCAAAATGTGGGAAATTTATTGGTGTTTAAGTACAATAAATAAAATAAAATAAAATAAAATTCATGATTAGTTTTATGACCTTAAAATCTCAATTGATAGAGGAAAAAGATGTTTATTCCATACATATTGATGATCTAGGAGATGACAATCTCCTATAACTAAAGAAAAATTATATCCATCTGGGGATGGTCTCCCTAAAGTGAGATTTTGATGTATATCCACAAGCTTAAAATAAAAAACAACGTAAATTAATTGAATCTAATTTCATTAAGAAGAATATGAAACTGACTAGCATCCTCAATATGTGAATGTATCCTGAATTACACTAAAATTAAAAAATAAAAGCTAAAAGGTCTATTGGCAAAATATAAATATGTCACTGCTTGGACATATGAAGATCTTAAGGTCTTCGACCCCAAGGCCATCTCACATACCATCCAATTGAATCCATATCATAAGCCCTTAAAGAAGAGATAGAGGCCATTTAATCCAATTATATAACCTATCATTCAAATAAAAGTACATAAGCTACTAGATGATAGTATTGTCTTCCCAATCAAGATTTCTACTTTGGTATCTAACATGGTACTGGTTAGGAAAAATAATAGAAAAATAGAATCTATGTTGATTTTATAAATTTGAACAAAGCATTAGAGAAATAAAATTAACCCATACCTTCTCTAGATGAAGTAATCCAAATTGTTTGTGGATCTAAGATGATGTCTTTCTTTGGATGGATTCTAAGGATACAATTAAGTACTAATATAAGTAGAAGATAGAATAAAGACTACCTTCAAAACTAAGTGGGGAAAATTTTCATATAAAAGGATGAATTTTGGCCTAATAAATGTAGGATAAAATTTCCATGGGGTTATGGACTTTTTCTTCCAAGGATTTGTTGGAAAATGTATCATTATAGACATAGATGACCTCATAGTGTTCTCAAAAGATAGAACTGATCATGTGGGCCATATGTAAAGAGTATTTAACAAATTTAGAATATATGTAGTCTCCATTAATCCAAATAATAACATATATTAGGTAAATAAATGGAAATTATTAGTCCATGTCATCTTTAAGGATAAGATCTCCATTGATCTAGAATGAGTCTGGGCTATTTCTAAGCTGACACGTCCCAATAGTAAGAAAGAATTGAAGTCTTTCTTTGGCAAGATGAAATTTGTAGAGAAATTAATTTCTATATTTATATATATATATACATATATATATATACATACATATATATACATATATATATATGTTCATATATATATATATATATATATATATATATATATATATATATATACATATATATATGAAGTCTTGATGTCTTGAAAATCTTTATTAGCTTCCATTTTCCACTTTATCTTGGCATCTTAATTCATTATAGTATTAAATGGTTTTAATATATATATATATATACATATATATATATATATATATACATATATATATACATATATATATATACACATATAGATATATATATATATATATACATATACATATATATATATACATATATATACATATATATATATGTATATATATATATATATATATATATATATATATAAACCATTTAATACTATAATGAATTAAGATGCCAAGACAAAGTGGAAAATGGAAGCTAATAAAGATTTTCAAGACATTAAGACTTCCATTATTCAAGCCTCAGTTATAATCAACCCAAAATTCAACAAGGACTTATACCTTTATTTTTACTTCATAAAATACTATATATATCATACTTACTTAGAAGGTGGATGAAAATGAACATACCATTTACTTCATGAACATCAATCTCAAGGATGCATAGTTGAAATACTCAATGATAGACAAATAGATATATGCACTGAGAAATGTTGTGAAAGAGTCCAGGCATTATATTATAGAAAATAACCATATGCCATCATTCTATAAATAGCTATAAATATCACACTTGGTCATAATCAGCTGGAAAAAATAAGAGGAAAGTGGATGGTCAAGTTATGAGTGTTTGATCTTAAAATCAAACCAGTTAAGATGGTGAGAGGCCAAAGAATCATCCAACTCATGACTGAAATTGATCCATGCATTTGCATTGAGAAAATAAATGAGTCTTAGGTAGTTAGTGGTGAGTGTTACACTCAGATCATCAACTACTTAATCACATGTGCCCATCCCCATAATCTAAAAAAAGAGTAAAGGTGATTCTTTAGACTTAAATTAGCTCATTATATGATCAAGAAGGGAGTCCTATATAGAAATAACTATGAGGGTATTTATTTAATATGTGTTTTAAGAGAAGAAGTTATGGACATTATAGACAATATACATCATAATATTATAATTCAAAACAAAATCTCATAAAATTATAGGGATGGGATACTACTATCCCATGAGCTTCAAAGATGCACAGAACCATGTCAGAACCTACCATGAATGCTATCTATTTGGAAAAAATGAGTTTATTATTATTATGCCACTACAAATAGTCATAAAATTATGCCCCTTTTCTTAATTAGGCCTTGACTTTATTGGGGCAATTAACTCAACCTCTTCATTAGGGCACATGTTTTTCCTAAGAGTTTTGACTAGTATACCAGATGGATAGAAGTTATGGCTACTAATAATTCTAGATAAATTGATGTTATTAAATTTATAAAAAAACATAATAACCAAGTTTAGTACTCCAATTTATTAGTTTTATGATAATGGTATAACATTCTAGTCTATAAAATTTATTGACTGAGCTTGCAACAACCAAATCACCATCAAGTTAGCCTCGAGCTAGTACCCATAATGGAATGAATTGATGAATCTACTAATAAGAATATGATGCATGCCATCAAAAAGTCAACACAAGATAAACCAATAGAATGTTATATCTTATTTAATTATACATTTTGGGTAGACCAAAGTAGGCACAATCAATATTTCAAGGTTTTGCCTTTTTTATTAGTATATAGGCAATAGCCAGTGTTTCATATTACTCTTGAAATACTAATGTACTAGTTTGTGTAAGAGTACATGGGAGAAGATGAAATAATACAATCTAGACTACTTGATAAAGTCTAGATGAAAGATGCAAGAATTGAAGCACTACATAACTTTATCAAACATCAAGTCTTTATCAAAAGATGGTTTGAAAAAAGGTCTAAGATCAAGTCCTTCAGGATTTCAGACCTAGTGCTTCAATGGGATAAAGAACATGATAAAAAAGGACATCATGATAAGTTCACTCCTTTTTGTATTAGGCCATTTTAGATATAGAAATCCTAGGTAATAATGCCTTACACTTGTAGGATCTTAAAGGTAATATCACTTTTCTAATAAATGGATATTTTTTTAAACATTATATTATGGCTGCTTCAACTAGAGATGCTTTTGAGTGACTGTAAGTGGAGAGGTTGACATAGGAATAGATTATATTTCCCACTTTTTGTTGTCAAGATTGATATCCTTGAATTTTAAGGCACTCATGGGTTTTAGTGTTTCATAATGGGAAGTAGGGATAATGCATGGGATAAATACATCCCCTTGTTAATTTTAGAACTGATATTGGTTTAGTTCAAGGACCAAGTAGTTTAACATTATTTAACTTTGAGAATAGTATTTATTACCACCAAAGGCTCCATATGTGTGTAATTCCACTTAGAATTCATTCCTAATAAGAGAAAACCTTAATCATTATTACCAATAATCCAAACCTTATTGATTTCTAAAATAGTGGGAAGAGTTTTATTTTGAAAATAAACATAAAATGAAAAGCATGATAAGGTAGAAAGAGGAATTTTGGTTAAAATAATGTTGATGATCATAGAAAATAAATGTGCCAAGTCACATTTATACCATTTTGTGTCTGGTTCAATGTTTGCAAAAAAATTTAGACACTCAGTGGGTAAGATTCAATGTGACAAGGATATGAATATTTCACTTATAGGTCCTTCATAGAATGAGAACACCTAAAATATTTGTAGTATTTAACACACAAATATTTTGAAATGATTTATAACTAAAAGTACATAAAACATAAATTATTCACAATAAATTGAAAATAATATACATGGGGTTAGACTAGCATATTCACAATCTAAATATTATATTCACCTTTATAGCCTATATACAAAATCACTCCTATTTCATGAAAAGTCTCTTAAAATTTTAAAATCATGGACTACATTTCATGAGTAGAAAACTAGATCAAAATAAACAAGATATTTCTATTGATTTAAATATAGTTCCTTTACATAATTTATTGACCTTTAAAAAGTATTGTAGTCTACAATATATATATATATATATATATATATATATATATATATATATATATATATATATATATATATATATATATAGTATGGGGCTTGCTTCCAATTATCATGAGATTCCCATCCTTGGCCATGATGGCTTCTCCAATTTGGTGTAACTAAATAGATTAAAAATAAATAAAATAATCTTCAACCTTATAAAATATGCCTTGGGGAGCCACTCATTTTATTTTTTAATAATTTGGAGAAGATCCACCATCTAGCTATTTGTGTTGTTTTTCCTTGGCTACCAACACAACTAGAAGTAGGTTAAACTCTCAATTTAGCTTGTCCAAATTCATTGGTGGTTCTTAAAAGATCACCTCTGATTGGGCCACCAACCTTTGATACACCTAACATGGGGATTTCAAGGACACTTTTACTTTTGAGACCTAGTTGATGCTTATAGTGGATTGAGTTAAAATTTCCAACACCACCTTGGCTACTACTTTATTTAATTTCATTACATTCCTCTTTATGGCCTAGTCAAAGTGACATAGGTGAACTCCAAACTCACCTCTATCTATTAGGGTAGCATCCAAGTGAAATAACATAGTGATGTTTACCTCTTTTAATTAGTCTAACATCTTTTCCATTTATTATTCTAGAGGTTCCATGACCATTTTTTCTAGGGCCATCCACTCCTCAATTGAAGTTCTCATTCTCCTAATGTACTCTAATAAAGTCTCAAGTCTAATATGGGAATGAGTTTTATCTCTAGTAACATGACCTTATGAATGAACATAGTGAGATTTATTCACTTACTGTCCATGAGAGTAATTATTTCTATATACATTTGTGCCCTTAGGATATGTGCCCTACTATCAGTCAGAGTTTTGACCACCTCACCTATAGATGAGAAGAGTTACATGAGGGCATCCTTGAATCATCTAATCAATTATACATGAAATGATATCTTTACCTATGATTCAAGTCCTTAAACTTATTCTTGCATGTCCTCCATTAGCTTCTCTAACATATCATGTATAACATAGATCATACATACTGGATCCTTAGCCACTCTCTCTTCTCCTATGAACATTATCATTTTGGTGAGAGAAAAGATGTTTTTTAAGACCTCTAGATCATAGGATCTCCTTTTTATACCAAATTCTACATTATTATCCTCCTCATATCTCCTAAATTCCTATCAAACTCCCATTGTACTTTATTATCCCTTTATACAATCATCTCATGTGTCTGTGATACTAAAGTTACTCCTAGTGTAGAAAAGGATATTAGTGGGGTAGTAGAGATAGAGGTGATAGGAAGAGGCCTAGGTAGATAAGGAATGGATGAGGTGGATTGAGTGAAGGATGAGATCAATGAAGGAGGAGGAGGCATATGGGTGAAAGGAGGTAGGATGAAAGGGGAATCCCATGGGAGTATCTAGGCTTGACATTGACTCTAGTTCAAGTTAACTTATGGGGAAATGACACTAAGGAGAGATGAATTTATCAAAAATGAGGAAATTGGATAGTTAAATGCAAATCCCTAGGTACAAAAAAATATAAAATGGAAGCCTAGGAGTGATACGAGGAATAATAAGGGGTTGAAGAACATGTTTTACCTTTTGTTTCTTCTTGGGTATCTTACCTAAGTTAGCTTATGTTGTCATGATGGAAAGAGTTGGAGTGGTAGAGCTAGTAGGGGCCAACTAAGGAGATATTTGGGAAATTATAGGTGTTATTGACATGGTTAAGGTTGATTGATCTTTGCACATAGGTGCACTTATTATTGGGAATGGAGCTAATCCTATTAAAGTGGGGGTGCCTAGATGTGGTTAGACCTATATAATAACTAATGAAGGAATAGAAGGTTAGGAACCTAAATTACTTGGAGGTCTAGGATGAGATACAAGGATATTTGATAATGGAATGACTTGTGTAGAAATAAATTAGGATGTAAGTATGTTTTGCATAGTTAAAGCTAGAGGAACTTGGGTAAATTATGGAGGGGTGAAATGAGAAATACAGGAGGCACCAGTTGAGTGGATCATTGAGGGAAAAGGAAACTAGGGGTGTTCCACTCATTTATTTAGGGATGATTATGGTAAGGGAAAGGATATTTATAGATTCCTATAGCTGGTCATGCTTTAGGCTTATCTTTGAGCTAATGTTGATGTCAAGTCTTAACACTTGTATAACTTGAGGTCAAGCTACCTAGGGTTGAGTTTCCTAAGCCATGGGAGGTGGTAGAGCTAGAGTAGAGGGTTAATGAATATAATCTCATGAATGAGAGGATAAAAGAGGATAAGGTCAAGGAGGAGAATGGGATAGGACCCAATGTAATATCCTCCTTGAAATTTTGGGAGTCACCTGAATATTTACTTTGACCTAAGCTAACATAGGGGAATCAAGGTCAACTTGGGCTAATGACTCAATATGAACCTACTTTCTTTTCTTCTTATTCTTGGAATTTACCCTAGTAAGGACCTTCTTGTCATATACAAGATTAAGGTGGAACTCATCCTCATTACTGGGCTAGTGGTCATAGTTGATATTAAATTGGGCTTGGTATTTTTCAACATGAGCCTTGATGATGCCATGTAGGTCCTAATATATATGATGAAACCTACCTAGGGCATAGGAATTTCTATCCATATCCATTTTATACAATGGGTGAAGACTTCTATAAATGTGATGTCTGATAGTGATGGGTAAGTTTAGTCATGTCTTCTACTGGTGCCTAACATAGTGATCAAAGATTCCCTCAACTATTTGATAGGAAATAGCTTACTCTACTAGTCAATCTAGGACTTGATAGGGAAGATGAAGGGTGTATACATAATATTTTTAAACTTGATCAATTATTGATGTGTTTTATCTTGTAGAAACCCATTGAGTCTCAATCTCTCTAAGTGCATGCCTTAAAGGGTGCATCAAGAAAGGGGTAGGTATACCATTAGTGCTTCAAAGGAATGTTATCCCTTACTACCACTTATTATCAATCTAACCATCTCTTAAAAAAATTACCCTAAGATTTACCTCTTATTTTTAACCCTCGTCTAGTCATTTTCAACCTTCATTATCCCTTCCCTAGCCTAAAATCCTTTTTAAAAATTTATAATACACTATCAACCCCATCGACCTTGTACTCTAATTGATAAAAACTTATTTAGGGTCTAGGTCGGCCCCTGGTGGACCTAGACTAAGACCTAATTTATTTTTTTAATAATGATACAATATTGATTGGGTTAACCTTGTCGGCCTAAACATTTAGAAAGGACCAGGGTTAGATTCAACTATATAAACACATCCATTTTGCCATTCTTATAGAGAAAACAAGAGTTAATTATTCATTTGTGCTTCTTTACAATCTGCTCTTCTGGAATTCTACTTCATGAGTCTTATCTTAGGGTTTATACTTGGATAATAGTCTTGTCTTATGGAAAAGTCTTAGATACTTTAGTCTTTCTTAGTAATCCTTACAAACCACAAAAACATCCTTTGAAAAACCTTTGGCTAAGATAGAGATTGAGTCTCGATGAGTTATTCTTCAAGGTAAGTATTTCTAACTTTGTTCCTCTCTTTAGTATATAGAAGTAGCATAAGTAATGGCTTTTAAATATAGTACTCTCTATGCATTAAGGTTTTACATATACATAGCTTAAATAAGATTCTCTTATGAATGTTTTATTTTATGTTTACTAACCCCAACTTTATGCCACAATCTTTGGTGAGCACTATATTAGACTTTACTTTACTTGTTATTAGTTTAGTGAATATGAAAACATAAGACCTAGCTAGGGTTACTTTATAGTTTTGTTTGATTGGAGGCTTTGTAACCCTCCCTAGTAATTTTATTGTGGTAAAATATCCCTTGGATATGTCTAGTAGATCCATATTAGTCATGACCTTAAATATCTAATGCATTGACAATTGGAAGTATAAGTAGGATTTATCTTTTCTAAGCTAAGATTGATTTATAGACCAGTTGTATTTCCCTTTGCATACATTCCAGTAAACCTAACATGAATATAACCATTATAGGTTATCTTTCATGCCATAATTTTTATCATTTCATTATATTTTTAGTACTATATCAAACTAGTTGGTATAGTTTTAACTTTCTATGTGCATGTTTAATACACAATCACTTCAAAATGATTTTATTTTATCTATGCAAGTCTTTATCAACTACAAGTTACTAGATTGAACACTTAAACATAATAATATTATTAATTTATATATTATCATACACTATCAAATAATTTGAATTTGTTTTCTAATTCTCTCTACTAGCATATAGGTTAATGAACATTATCGAATAAGTCAACTATGTTCTTTATTCTTCTTCAGCATACAAGGTTTTTTAGAACTTCATCAAATTGGTCGACCCAATTTATAAAATTTGAAAGTAGCAACTAATTAATTACAACATAAACTTTGAAATATAAATCATGTTCAAGCCCACCAAGGTTCCTTTCTTTCCTTTCTATCATTTCAATATTTTTTCCACCTCTATTTTTCACAAGTTAGCAGTCTTTAAAACTATAAACCTAAAACTAACTAGGTCAACTTGATCGACTTAGTTTTGTAGTTTGTATTCTATTTTAGAGACATAGTTTACCTATTTGAGTATATTATTAAGTGCTTCTATAGAATAACAATGAACCAATAGACTATGTTCTATATTATTTGCATACAATGTCATCTTAACCAACTCTATACCATTATTAATCAAGGAATTAACATCTACTTGATAGTAATTAATTCACATTTCCTTTTCATATATTTTAATGCTTAAATTAACTCACATATTCTAAATAGGTGGTTTTTAAAATTACCATTTTAATCATACAATTTTATTCTTTTTTCACACACTACCAAATCACTTAACATTTAAAATGCATTTAAACATTTGTCTTCGCAAGGCCTACCCACTTAGATTTCATGACCAAGGGGGAAGATTACTTTGTTTTCTATCCAAGTATAAATATGTCTTTAATGGTATATATTGAAAATGTACCCAACACACTTATCATTATGGGATTGTAAAGTGAGGGGGTAAGCCCTAATACAAAGCTTGTACCATTGCAAATATAGATCCATTTTAGTCCAAATGTCCTGAAACCAAATTTAGACTACTTTCTAGTTCCTTATTTTAGCCAAATCTTTTATAACAATAAAAATCAAAACTTTATAATAATTTAATAATGCTTAGGGTGACCAATTAGTGGGCATTTACTTTTTAGTCGATTGCTTGTTCTTTGATTATTGTGTGTTATATTACAAAAATTTGCATTGGACAACATTGGTCTAAGGTTTTATGTTGTGTGACCCAATTGGATCAATCACATTGATCCAATTATTTGTATCCTCACATTCATTCTTGCTTCAATTATCTTTCAAAAAAAAATTCCTATTTAAGCACACTACCATTTTAATCGATATAGTCTCCTAAAAAATGTTCACCTTCCTCCCAATAGTACATAGTCAAATTGCATGATTGTGTCTACTTATCTCTTTATATTTTCCTATATATATTAGTAAAAAATCAACTTATATGACTTTTTACTCTTATTAGTCATTGTTTTAGTAGTAATCTGTCAACCTAGTTGACTTGGTACCTATTGGTCAACCCTATTCCTTGTTATCTAAACTTATTTTTTTATTTGGTTTATTTAGTTTTCTATCTAGATAAATTTATCCTTGATTCTCTTTATTATCTCTTAAATTATATTTCTCTCATCAAGCATCATGAAATCCCCTATGAAAATCTTTTTGGACAACCTGAATCCATTTAGCACTATATGGGATGTTCTTTTCTTCCTTTCTTTACCTCCAAAGAGAATCCTCACTCTTAATGTACTTCTTCCCCTCCATATTTAGATTAAAACATGGTTAAAATAATTCTCATGATGAGATACATGGATCAAATACTTTTTGTACCTATCAAGACAATTCCCATCTTCAAGCACCTTATCATAATGTGGGAGCAATTGACACTAGTCTATCTAACAACCCCACCATTACCCACCTCCTAACAACCCTTTCCATAAAATGAATTTAGGTATTCCTCCCATAAATACCAACCCACTAATTGATACAACCCAAATTATTGTAAACATTTAACACCTACCGAATGATGCAACTACAATATCATTTTATCAATATGGCTAATCAACCTTCCATTCTTCTCCCAAAAAATAATCAAAACTTTATTCCTCCACCTCTTAGAGATGTCATAGTAAATGTCATTCCCAAAAATATCATGAATAAAAATATTTTTTTAAACATACAAAAAGATCCTTTATTCCCTTTCATTATTTCCATTGATATTGATAACATATCTCCAACTATCAAGTATGATGGGACTAAAGACCCTACATCTTTCTTCAAGGCATTTGGGAATATTTAAAAATATTGGATCCAAACTAATACCTTCAACACAAATAATATTCTATTTAAAACATTAATTTTTTATTTATTATAATGGTAAAACCAACTTCCCCAACATTCCATATGGTAGCTAGAAGATTTAGTCAATCCTCTAGTTAAATAGTTTCAACACAATGATATTCCCAAAAATTGCCTTCAACATTTCATCAATGCTAAGTAATATTTTATTGAATAAACTCATGATTTTACCAATAATTTTAAATCTTTGTCCCATAAATTTGAATATAATATGACTACTTAAAATCTATTTAAATTTTTTATAACTACTTTAACTCCTCTTCAAAATAAGGTTCAAACTTTTGTCCCTCAAATGCTTAATGAAGATCTTGACCAATCCAAGCATCAAGAATTATTAATGAAAAAATTTGAACCTAATACCATTTTACTCAAAGGATATTTTCAAAATTTACCAATGTAATCACCATCAATACTCCTCAAACCAAGCTCATAATCACCAAAGCTAACAATCCCCCATCTTCTCACACACCATTGACTGTGAAACAAATGAAATAATTTTTAGCACCCTATAAACCATTTAATTATCCTAATAATCCTCCTAAATGGTATGATCCTAATAAAAAAATTTGGTTCCACATTGATATTGGTCATTCCCATCAAACTTGTAGATGTCTTACCAAATTTGTTGTCTCCTAAATGCTTGGTGATTCATTGAATCACAAAGCCATGATTCAACTCTATCATCAAGAGTAAAACACCACTATTGTCACTCAATTTTTAACCCTTATAGAGGTATTTAAATCCTACTCTAAATATATTTGAACATGGGATTACCCCTATACCTATGGGTTGTCTATTTTAGGGGTAAAACTCTAGATTGAAGGTCTAGCTCCTTCGATATATTCATTTGAGCTCATTACCTATACTACTAACTTGTTGAGATGAAAAGAGCTACAAATAACATGAAATAAACATATCATAATGATTTTATTCACCAAGTTAATATCCAATATACTACCATGTAATTTCACTATGAAATATGATTCAAAAAACTGACTTCAACATCCTAGATTTCTCCAATATAAGTATTTTAAACATGAAGGTGATATAAAGTGCGCTTCCTCAAGATGGATGAAAAGAGGTCTGATTTTATAAAATAATTTTTTTATTTACACAAATAGATATATAAAGATACTAACTTCAATTCGTTTGATTTGTTAGAGAGCAAACTACTTACACAAAACATGAAAGAGTAAGGTGAACACAAGGATAAATGGTTATCACTTGTCATTCATCTAAGCACTACTTCAAACACTTAGACAAGAAGTTATAAAATACAGAAAAAAATTTAAATATTTATTTAAATGAATATATAGTACTCAAACTATAATTGATTTACTATACCATGTGTGGATTCTAAAAACTTAGCCAAAAGTGGTTATTTATATAGAGAAGTGTGAAGAGAGAGATAGAGGGGCATAGTAGAGAAGAATTGACAAGTGTAAATGAGAGTTATATCAATAAATGGAGTTATTATATATTCAAAAAAAAAATACAAGTTAATTTTTCTCACTCCTTGAGATTTTTTGACCCTCCATGTGGTGTAGGGGTTACAAATTGGCTTCACACCTCAACTAGCTCCTTGAAAATTGCCCTTCTTTACATGAAAGGATTGAAAAATGGAAATTAAAATCATAAATTAACCATGAAATAAGAATATAAAACAAATTTAACATATTCCATTCCGTAATAAATTCCTTTGACCTACCATTCCATCATTCATGTGCATAGGTGTTTTAGAACTCTTCATTTCCCACGCGTAGTTTGGTCCAAGTGGCTTAAAACTCAAGTGCATAATATTTTAGGTATATTATCTCCATGAATGGTCCTAAAATATTTTATCAAGTTTGAAACAACAATTTTGGTTCTTGGAATAACTCATAATAATTTTTTTGCTCTTTAAACCTTCACTCAGCCTAGTTTCCTTGTAGCCCTAAAAATCTGTAAACCTATTTGTGAAGGGAGTTATAAAAATTATATTATGAAAAAAGGGAAAATTATAGGACCCATTATTTATTTATATATTCATTTCAAATTTCATATTCTGACTCCAAGTGGAAGTCTATCTTTTATGCTTTTCTCTCTCTTGAATTAGGCCTCAATTAGACATCCTCACTTAGGACCCTATTTTATTGATCCAAAAATATTCCACACATGTAAAATAATAATAAAAACATTTTTTTAAATTTCCATATGCCATAACCAACCTCCATATCACTTTTGAGGTCTTGAGACCTTGTGGAAGTATGCAAACCATGAAATCACCTTGTTACCTAGCATCATTTTGAGCCTATTTGAGATTGCCTTGGAAAAAATTCCTAGTTTGATCACCTCAACAATATATTGTGTAAATTTTTTGACCTTAATAGATATTAAAAATCCCAAATGACTTTATCCAATTATTGGTAAGTTCCACCTTACTCAGAAAACTAGTAAAACACCAAAAACATGTAAAAATAGGGTATTTGTGATAGTCTGTACAACTAACATCAACATCAAAGTACATGTGGGTAAAATAATTGGAGTCCTAAAAAAAATAAAAGATGTTTTAGGATAAAAATACATCATTTTATGTGCATTATAGGTCTTTTTTCCATGACTAGTCATTGTTAGGGTTTTAGAGAGGTTTAAGACCTATTTGGGGTGTTAATGATTGTTCATAAATAATATATAATTAAATTAAATAATTACACTTGGAAAAACTTATTAATTTACCTAATAAAATATCTAAAAATTTTCATCATCCCATTCAATATGTGATATATGTAATGAACATCTGAAGTTGTTCCTTACGTGGTATGCTTAGTGTTTCTTGAGCATGAGATAGGTCCAAATTGGGTTTTGGGTCTCAAATTTCATTTTAACTAATGATATAGGTTCATAAATATATGTAAAAAAACTCTCCATGATTATACATTATTTTTTATTCCTTTTTATCCCACTGTATGCTCATGTTGCACTGGTTAGTGGTCTTGGGGCTTAGGTTTATCTCCTCTTTACCAGCCCTCAAGGGTATCTAGTTTGAAACTTGAGATTTGGTACCTCATAAAAGTTTATTTAAACATATAATATGACTATTAATTTACCTTATATATATTCATGATGTTTCTAATTATTTTTTATACATTGAGACCAGAAAGATGCCTTAGTCTCATGACTGCCCCTTACTAAAGGAGTGGGCCAAGTCTAAGACAAAACAATGACTATGTCCCTTTCTTGTGTGAAATTTATGTGATAATAAATGTGTTTTTGAGATTTTAAATTCCTATTTTACCAATTTTTAAATCTTAATCATAATTATATATGCCTCAACACTCAATCTTACCTCCTGACTAGTTGTAACTTATGTGTCGTATCCTAACATTAGGTCTAGACTGAGTATGAAGTTTGGGACTCATTTTTCTCAATCATATCTATGTTTCCTTTTAATTTAAAATTGAATTTATGACATATTTGTTTATATAAGGTATACTTTATATTATTTCAAACATCTCTACCCTATCTATTGGCTTAAGACCAACTTGCCTTATGTAGCTTATAGATGTTTGTTTGGTCACTTAACTATGTTCATGTGTTTTAGGACCTCATCATTCTCACAAATATCCTCCTCACTATTTCATTAAATTTTAAGGATTATCAAGTGGGCTCAATATTATTTTCAAAAATCTTTATGCTCTCTCTTTCAGGCATGAGGCTAGTCTATGTTCTCTTAGCCTATAGGTGACTGTTTAGGGTAGTCTTGACTGCATACCTTGGTTTTAGGTCTTTACCATTTTCATCACTAACTTCATAAAATTTCATGAACTTATTTGAGTTTCAAATTGATTTTACATCAAATTTTCAAACATATATTTTCCCCTTCAAGCTTAAAGTCTTTTGTCACTAAGGGCAATATGTAGGTGCACATGAGGGTATCAAGACTGTATACTATGTTTAGACCTTAATCCTTTTATAAAAATTAATTCCTCATGACATTTGAAATAATTAAAGTTTAAATTTGGATTCAATACTTTTAAACACCTAAAATCCTTTCTATTTACTTAAATATGGAAATAATACCTCAAATATGCCTATAGGTGGCCTGTTAGGATGTTGATTGTATTAGGTGTTCTGAAACTAAGTTCTATCTCTTAAGATTTCCATTATGTTTGGATATATCCAAACCATTAAGAAATAATTCCAATGTCACTATATTATAAAGTCTTAAAAATTTAATCTATGACATTCTCAAATCACTTGTCTCTTGCCCACTTATGTCTAGTCTTGTAGGTGGATATTTAAGGTAGTGAACTCAGTCCATTTGATTCTTTTAACTACTCAAGTGAAATAATATCTCTTTGATGTATTGTGGTATATTTCGTATAAAATGGGGTTATATCTCCATGTTTTCTACCTTGATTGAGTTGGCCTAAGGTTTATATTAGTCTTAAAAGAGGACCTACAAGCCTAAGGTTTGTAGATGACTTCTTGATTGTTTAGGGCTATAAAGAGCCATTATTGAGTTCTAACCTTTTCAAACTTATTAGATAATTTCATACCTCTTATCACTATTTAAATGGCCTAAAAATTATTATGATAGTGCATTCCCATCTTCAACCTACTTAACTAGTCCATACAAACCTATAGGTGTATCCATCTTATGAATGAGGTCTATGTGTGTAAAGTTGGAGCATTCTAGTCAATTTGTATCACATTGGTGTTGTTATTGAGGTATTCAAGGAAAATTAATGCATGAATATATGTATCAAGTCTATTTTCATGACTTTGAGCATCTTCTAAACAATCTTATAGTCCATACAAGCCTACATATGAAATAGACACCTATGATCCTCATTGGAAAGTGTGTATTTAAGCACTTATCATCATATTTATCATTTTTATAGTATTATAATATCTTCTCTATGAACTCATAGTATGATGTATCTTTGAGAGTGATCCAAATTGGCAATTAAACCTTTAGTGGACTATTCAAACATAGACCATGTCTCCACATGCATCACTCTTAAATAATATGGACCAAAAACAAAAATAAACATGGGATCCATGAAAATGAGAGATGTTTTATGAATATAAATCATTAAAAACCTTTGATAATGGCCACCATGAAAAGGAAATAGGAACATGTATAAGGATTGTTTGAAATAACTTGTACATCAAGACATTATTCTTCCAAATGAAAGCACCTCATATACATGAGTTGGATAATGAAACCATCATGAAAATTATATACATGAACTATGAAAACAATCCCCAAAACCATTATTCTCCATTGATTTCTAAAGTGGATAAATAGGTGTAAGAAAATACCCCTCTCAGATGGATATGCCATTGTGACTTGATATCACTCTTAGAAATTTTCATAAATAAGAGGCCAAAAATATGTAAAACAATGCCACTAATTTTAATCTTACTAAGACCCATAAAAATGGCCAAAGTTTTAGATCCTAACTCTCTCTTTCCTAGTCATACCATTCAATGCAAATTTGCCTTCCTAAGTTTGTGAATGCAATAATGGAGTCAAAAGGGTGTCTAGAGTGTCATTTTTACTTTAAAGTTGGTATATATCTTTAAAATGATTTGAGGGATCCCAAGGGACACTTCCAAACCATTTGAAACTCAAAATTGATCTTTCAAGGCTATACAAGTGCTTGTAAAGTGTCATTTTGCTAAGATTAGGTGTTGAACTATAGATGTTGTTAGAACTTGACTATTATCTAACCTTTTATAACCTATTTCTGACACCAAGGATTTTTTTAACCTTATTTAAAAATTATATTCTTGAAATGGTACATCTAACTCTTATTCATGGGCCAAAAGGTGGTAAAATGTGATTTTTTGCAAATAAATGTTAGATCATGATAATATGAAATTAATAACACTAAAAATAACCTTTTATAATGAACCTAGACTATATTATACCTTATACCATGTTTGACCATTTTAAGACCTTGTGATTAGATATAAGACTAAATAAGTGAACCTAAGACTAGAATTTGGACAATACTAGACAAGGATAAATATGACCATATGAGACTCTATAAGAACACTTAAGACCATGATAAGACCATGAAAAATATTTGAAAATCCTATGAGGTTTGAACATAGAGGGGGTGACTAATTTTTACTTGGGCCAAATTAGGTTAACATTCTTAATTATTCACAAGGGTAGCATGCCTATAATGCTAATGGACCAATAGCCTTCTCCTTCTATTGAGATATAGAGTCATTATTATGCTCAATATGAAATTGGCATGCCTTATAAAGACTTCAAACTCATACCAAACACAAAACAAGAAGTAAAAACACAATATGCTTCAAATCATTTAGGGAAAATAACACTCAAAGTCTCAAACAACAGACCTAACCTACTATGTACAAACCTTAAAACATGTTTAAGGTGATGACACACTTTATCTTACTTCAACCAAGATCAAAAAAGATGTTCATTGAGTCAAAATTTCTTCATGAGTGTAACTCACCATAGGAAGGGTGTTTGTTAAAACAATTTTGCTTATGAAGGTGATCAAATAACTTACCATTCATGGGACCTGTGAACTAAGAATTTTACTAAGAAGAGGAGATTAATATGGTGTTAGTGACAAAATGTATAAAACAAATTGACAAAGAACACACTAAGCTAACACCTTCATGCCTAGTTACTAGGGTGATCTTAGTAACAAAAATAAATGACAAACAAAACTAAAAAGTAAGGAAAAAGATAAGAATTCCTTTACCTTCCTTGGATGCTCTAAATGCCTTTGTAGTAGTCGCTTGCTTAGTTTTATGCTCATGAAGTCCTTGGCAATGGAAGCTTGTCTACCTCCATCTCTCCTTGGCACCTTTAGCTTGTGGCTTGGCTTGGCTTGGAATCAATTTGGCATGGTAACACTAGTTTCATGAATCTTTTTGAACCAATCCTACATTATAAATTTGCACAAATAAAGCTTAGATATGATATTCATTTCCTCTCTATTTATAAATTTTGGAAAATGGATAGAATCAACCTAAACCATCCATCTCAAGATTGATATGTGTGGCTAAGGATTAATCCAATCATGTAATTAAAATTGATAAATATTCTCATCAATATTTGTGATAAAGGAACAATTAAGAGGTATGGATGGCATTGATGAGGCATGGGAGGCATGAATCCTAATATTTATGGTATATATGGCCTAGGGGTGTCTTCCCAAGAAATGAGGTCACATGATGATGCATATATTCAATATTCATTTCCAAAACAAATTATTCAACAAGTTTCCATAGAATTATTGACTAGGCCCTACTTTGTTTTAATTAGCTCTTAAGCATGTTTAACCACTTTGTGCACAAATTACTCAAATTGATCAAAATGCCTTGTTATTGGTCCAAAATTTGAATGGATTGGAATTAGAAGGTGATGTTAGATTCATTAGATCCATTATCACATTTAGGATATTATCAACATAAAATAACAAAGGCCATATCTTATGCAAGAGATTTGATAGGAAAGAGCAATCCACAACACTTAGTTGTAAAATTGGCATTTTGACTCAAAGTGAACTAATCAAAGTTAGCTAGCCCATAAATTGCACTACCCCATTTTATGATACTCTATCCAAAATCAGCACTTGAATATGTTAGTTTCACATCTTTTATTGTGTTTTAGTGTTTTTTAGGCCAAATTGTGCATTTTTGTAGAAATTGGTCAAAAGCCTAGTTGGAGATTATTTGTGGCTAGATTTAGGTGTCTACCATTTTCCCCTATTTGGGAAGGCATTGAAATATATAAGCATAGTAATATATTCTTAAATAATGAAAAGGTCCTATATGCCTACAACTACAATGATGATAAACTAACTATATGATGCCCCCTCGAAGGAATGGTTAGCACAATTAGGTTGGCAAATGGTCCCTCAATAAGAAGTAAAATGAGGGGACCAAAGAAAGGAAAGATGATGGAGTGAAAACATTAATGATATTGAAAAAGTATTAAAAATAACTAATAATGCAAATAGGATGGTTTGTAATGGTTTTCCCAAAGGTGGTTGTAAGCATTATACCCTGATAGTGTTAATATGATATGACAGCACAATGATTTGACCAAAGGTAGTTATAATCATTGAGAAGATGGAGCTTCCATAGTTAGGATAGACAAAAAAGATAATAATGTGCCCCTATATGGGTAAAAAATTTAAAGTGGTGAGACCATAATGATTTGCCTAAAGGTAGTTATAATCATTAAAAAATGCAGGTGGGATGGTGTGTAATGATTTGCCTATAGGTGGTTATAATCATTAGAGCCCAATTATAGAAAACATTATAAACTTGGTTGAGGATGATGATAACTTAACATAGAGTTTAATGATGAATTATAAAAACCTACTAGGAGGGAGATGCTCATCTGAACTAATAAAGGTTGAAATTCTTTCATGGTTAATTACTCTTTTTGGGATATGATTGGGATGGAATCAGGATGTCGGTGGTGAAGAGATGTTGATGCTGCCATGGCTAAATAGACTTCTTGAAGTTATGGCTAGTTGTATCACATGTAAGTAGGCATCATGGTATAACAAAATGAGTACTTGGCTGAAATATGCACGAGGACTGACTTCTATAATCCAATATTCAATAGTAATTAATGCACCAATGATAGAAACCATGATGACAATGTAAACATATGAATATGGATGGATTCAAGTATAAGTGTGGGAAAGGAATCATCCAATGAAAACACATTAAAATAATCAAGGAAACATTACTAAAATTAAACAAATAGGTAGATAAACAAACAAAATAAGTAGAGATAAGCAAATAAACAATGCAATAGAAACCCTACAAACATTGCCCCTAGAAAATAGGTGACAACTTAACAAATAAATAAAATGGGGGAATAGAAGAAAAGGAATGGGGTGGCCGAGTTGTCTCCATATTCACTATGAAATTGGATGCTACCTAAATAGTTCCATGGATGTAATATCCAATAAAAAACTTTAGGCCAAATGTAGTTCTCTCAGGGAATGGAAAGAAAAATGATAACTAGTAAAAATAAATAGAATGGATGTGATAGAAGAACAAGAATAGTCTTGTAAAATGGCAAGGGTGTGAGCTAAAAGGCCAAAGAGGATGGGGAAACTAAGTGACAAGTGGTTTTCTTGAAACTTAGTAAGGGTTCTCAGAATCCTTAAGTCAAAGAAGTGGTCTGTGTTTTTGTTATTCTTTTCTAGTAGTTTTATAAATGTTTTTGGAATCTTTTAAAGTATCTCAACTCAATCAAGAATGATGAGACACTAAGCTCAAAAAATGGCAAGAGTGTTAAAAATTAAGTTTCTCACAAAATGATGAGAGCATTATGAAAATGGTGACTGAGCTGACCTCAATAAGTATCAAGCACTGTCTACATAGTCCTAAAGTAAAACCTCAAGTAGTTTCACCCTATAGCGGAGGAATTTGACTAGTGTAGCAGTCAATTCAAACAAAACAAGCATAGTTGGTAAAAAGGCATACAATGGCATAGGAAGTGGCAAGTTGGTACATCAAGGATTAATAAACAAATATTGCCCCTAGTTTGCCCATGGTGGTTATAACTATGACACAACATCATATATCAATGGTACTAATTTTCTCAAAGGTGATTATAATTAGTAGCAAGACCAGTGATAAGAAAGGAATAACAAATGAAGGATAAAACTACTAAAACTTCTATCACACTACTCTAAAATATGATCTCTATCTAAAGTACTTGAACCAACTAGTGAAACTAATCGTATTCCTCGATGCTAAAAATGTGTAATAAATGGCAAAAACCAAGGTAAAATAGATTAAGATTTAGAACATATTGGGTCAATAGGTCAGAAATGTAAAGTGGATGTGACTAAGATGACATATATGAATGATATTTATACAAAGAAGAATAGTGATAAAATGGCATAAGTAAAATGGTCCTTACGGAAAATACACCTCAGCACTCAAGCATAGTACATCTTAAGGTGAATAATATTCACTGGCTTAGGAAGTTCATCTCCATTTGGTGTGGCAAGCATGCACTCTCCTAATCCATAATCTATAGTAATGATGAAAGTCCCTATCTAGTTTAGTTTGAATTTACCTTTATGCTTCTTCTCAGCTATGTTATTCTTTTGGTTTTCTTTAAGAACAAGATCACCAAGTTTAAATGTTTTATACTTGACACATCGATTGTAGTGGTTTTTGAGTTGGTTATGATATGCCTAAATATTGTTGAGTGTATTTGTGCATTTATCATCAATTAGGTCTAGCTCTTGCAACCAAGTTACTCGATAGTCATGATCATCTAGGACATGCTTGAAAGAGATGTGTAGTGAAGGCAATTCAACCCCAATGGAAAGGATGGCTTTAGTACCATAAATAAAAGAGTATGGAGTGGATTATGTGGGTGTATGATGATTGGTATGGTATTCCTTAAGGGTAGAGAATATATATAGGTACTAATCATGACCAACATCATTGACAATCTTTTTGATAATATTGACAATGGTTTTAATTAATGCTTCAGCTTGGCCATTACCTTGAGGGTACTATGCTATAGAAAAATATTGTGTGATGTTATATTTGATACATAGCTGGTCTACATCCTTATTCTTGAATGATCTTCCATTATCAGATATAATGTCAGAGGGGATACCATAATGGCAAATGAGATAGTTGAAGATGAATTTGGAAATTTTCTTTTCAATCATGTATGTGAGGGGTATAGCTTTAACCCACTTAGTGAAATACTCAATGGTGATAAGGATATGTTTATGGGCATTAGATGAAGTGGGATTGATCTTCCCAATGAGGTCAAGTCCCCATATAGAAAATGGCCATGGTGTCAACATTGATTTCATATTTTACGCTGGGACATGAATCAAATTATCATGCCATTGACATTTGTCAGACTTCTTTACATATACAGCTACATTTTCATCCATCATGGGCTAATAATAACTAGTATGTAAGAGCTTTTTGGATATGACTACCTTTTTAGAATGAGCTCCACATAATCCTTCGTGAACTTCTCTTAATACTAGTGTAGACTCTACCAAAGTTAAACAATGAAGTAGAGTTCCATCAAAACTATGGTGGTAAAGGGTGGATCCAAGTAGAGTATAATGAGTAGAATGATGAATAAAGGCTTTAGTTTGTTTTAGAGATAGGTTAGGTGGTATAACTTGGGCATGAAGGTAGTTGTAAAGGTCTGAGTACTAGATAGAATTAGGACTAAAAATATCACAAATCATTACAATGGTTAAAGGTTCATGAGCTGGTGTTGACAAACTATTTATGAGGAACGAATACTCTCTAGATTTATTTATTTGTTAAATAAAATAGCCAATAGTAGCCATGGCATCTGCATTTATATTACTATCCCTTGGTATGTGCTCAAACTAAATGTTGGTAATTTGTTTCTTAAGAGTGTCAACCATGGCTTTATATGGAACCAACTTGCAATCTTTGGTTTGAAAATCATATGTGACATGATTGATGATTATCTAAGAATAACCATAAACTTAGAGATGAGATATGTTCTAATGCACTACCTTTCAAAGTCCTACAACAAGTGTTTCATACTCAGCTATGTTGTTTATATAAGGAAAGCTGATTTTGAATGATTTAAGGATTAGATTACCCCGTGGTGTAATAAATAAGAGGCCTACCCCTAATACATTCGTAGTAAATGAAATATCAAAATATATCTTCCAATGCTTCTCTTCAAGAGGTGTGTCAATGATGGTCATTATGGACTCATCAGGGAAATGAAATGTGAGTGGCTTTGTGTTTACAAGAGGTACTTCAGCAAGTTGATCTACAAGAACTTATCCCTTCTTTGCCTTTTGATTGACATACTTTATGTCAAAACCACTAAGAAACATGATCCATTTGGCCATTTTACCTTATAAATCTATTTTAGATAGTAGATACTTGAGTGGATCTACTTTTGAAATGACCATGGTCTTATTATTCAACATGTAATGGCATAGTTTTTGAGCTATGAAGACCATGGCTAGATAAGATTTTCAATAGGTGAATAGTTATGTTCATATGTGACCAAGGTATAGCTTAGGTAGTGTATTGCATGTTATTTTATATTATTATCATGTTGAGCCAAAATTACCCCCAAGGCATTGTTATTAGTTGATAGATACAACAAGAATGACCTTCCTAGCATAGGAGGAAACAAAAATGGTGGATTAACTAGATGGTCCTTGAGTTGTTGAAAAGTTGTCTAGAAGTGGTCATCCCAATGAAATGAAACTACCTTCTTTAAAATATTTGTAAATGGATGACACTTATCTGCTAACTGAGAGATGATGAATCATATTGATTAGATCTTACCCTATAAACTATGGAGTTGCTTCAAATTAGTTAGTGATGATATCTTGGTTGTAGCATGGACTTTAGCTAGATGGAATTCAATACCTATATGAGACATAATGAAGCCAAGTAATTTGCCTAAGGTTACACCAAACACACATTTCTTTGGGTTGATTTTGACTTTGTAATCTCACAATCTTTCAAATATCTTAAGTAACATTGCTAGATGGTTGGCCTTGGTTTTGGATTTTCCTAATATGTCATTGACATAGTCTTCAATAATATCATGCATCATATCATGGAATATGACAGACATGGCCCTTTGATATGTAGTTTCAACATTCTTAAGACTAAATAGCATTACCTAATAACAAAATGTTCCCCATAGAGTGGTGAACATTATTTTATGCTGGTCTTCTAGTGTTATTCTTATCTAGTTGTATCTTGAAAAGCCATCTATGAGTGAAATAAATTCATAACCTACCATAGAGTCGATGATCATGTCAAAATTAGGTAATGGAAAGTAATAATTATGACAAGCTTTGTTTATCTCTCAAAAATTAGTATAGATTTTGATTCCTTAAGGATTTTTGCTAACAAGTACAACATTAGATATCCATTTTGAGTAGTCAATGGACCAAATACATCCTACTTTTCCAACTCTTTCTTTACCAAGACAACAATAAGAGGATGAATCTTATGTAGATTTTGTTTCACTAGTTTGGAATCAATATTGACCAAAAGGTGGTAAATAACCAAGGAGGGGTCCAAACATGGTATGCCAGAATAAACCCATGTAAAAATATCTACAAATTTTCTCAATAGAGTTGTAAATACTTCACATTCCTCCTTAGTGAGGGACATGCCCAAATTTATCCATTTTTGGTCTAATGGAGTCCTAATGTATACCTCTATTGTATCTTCAACTATAAGTGTCAAACCATCTTCTAGGATAGTAGGCAAAGACTTGAACTATTTGACTATATCAGGGTCCTCTGTTGGGACTTGTTCTTCGAATTCTCCTAGGCATGATGAATTTGAGTCCCCTAATGGGAGATCTAGCCATGTGACAAAAATAGTTGGAAACTATTGAAGAATTTGATCAAATACTTGTTATTGCACAAAAATAAAATCATATCCATTGGTAAGTTCATAATTGGTGGTCTCTTGGTCTAAATTTGAATAAGAATGAACACCCCCATCTAATGGTTTCTAAATTAGGTTTTCACCACTAGACTAAGCTTTATCTTTACTTATTCCCTGGTCATAAAGCACCTCAAAGAGGTTTTCACTTAGGGACCTCAATGTTTTATCTATTTGTTTTTGGCTAAGGGTGTTCACCCACTCTCCAAAATAGGCTTTAGGATCCAATGTAATTGAGAATCCTAAATTATGATCTCCCTATGGAACATTATCTCTAAGGCCTAAAAATTCACATAATGCTTCATCATTTTGAAACTCATCAATCGACAAATTAGATTATTATTGGTCCCAATCTATTAGTTGGGGATAGTATAATGGCAATGGGTTGTGATGAATGATCGAGGTAAGGTTACAAATGGCATTGTTATCAAATAGGTTAGTCTCAGCTAGGTCATCAAAGGTAAGGCTATGATTAGAATTTGATTTGTTTTTGGCACCATCATCACTAGCCATTAGTGATGAAATTTGAATAAGATATGTGGGGTCACCCCCCAGCAATTTAAATCCAAGTCCATAGGGTCTTTTATACTTAGTCATGGAAACTGCCTTGATGGTTCCTTGTTGATTTAGTTTGAGGCCTCTTCCTTAATAATCTTGATGCCCCATGATCCTTTTGGGAATGTGATAATTTGTATTTTAATAAAAATTAGCTTGGTTGGGATTGCACAACCATGATTCATCCACTTTAATAGGATCTAGTTTTAGGCTAGATGCTAGTACAAATATGGTAGGCCCCTTATCTTTGTTCTTTTATTGATAATGCATGTGTGGGGTGAATTTATGTCACTCAAAGGTCTTCAAATTTTGAGGAACATTAGAAATATGGAAGGTATCATGGGTCACATACTCTCTCAATCCATTATCTAAAATGATGAAATGATTAGAAGCTTTAGAAGGTGGCATGTGGGAAAGGGAATCCAAGGTATTAGGATATATGCAATTATGCTATGTTAGATCAATAAGTATGGCCTTTCCTTCATCTTGTTTGGAACTTGGATTCATGCCATATTGGTAATTATAGATTTGAAACTTAGCCTCAAGATGTTTGCAGTGTTCATATGGGTGTAAATCTCTTATAATATTCACTTCCATCCCTGAGTGGGAGAACTTGATACATTGGTGCAACATTGACTGGACTACATGAATCTCATGTAACCAAGGCCTACCTAGAAGCATATTATATGACAACTCAAGATCAAGCACATGGTAAAGTGTATCATAGGTTAAAGGCCCAATGATAACTGGTAAGCTAATGGTGTCTTATGATTCTCTTTCCTGATTATCATAGGCTTTGATAGTTATCTTTTTTAGTTGGAGATCTACCATTGTGTACCTAAGAAGCTTGATGAGCTTTAAAGACACTATTTTGAGGCCTAATCCATTGTCTATAAGGACATGTTTCTCTTTATGCCACTTTATATAAAATTCTATGTACAATGGATTATTATGGAGTGGGCAAAGGGAAGACATATACTTTGGTTGAATGTGACTTCTTGGGTTGGAGCTAGGTGTCCAACCAAAGGTTGAAATTTATCAAGGAATATGTCATTGGAAATAGTGGATTGAGTCAAAAATCATTCAAGATGCCATTGTAGATTATTGACATTTGCAACAAATCTAAAATAAAAATTTGTGATAGTGTCTTTTACAATTATTCCACAATAAAAAAATTAGTGTCTTGGTCAATAGTGAATGATTTATTCTGAGGTTGAATGATTGGTTGGATAATAGGTAGTGGTAGATGGTTGTGGGCCTAGGATAGTAATCTTTTACCTCTAAGTTTTGATTGAATAATTAAGATTAGATATTGGACCATTATTCTAACAAATTTTGGGAATGGTGTGGGACTAGATAAGACAAGTCTCAGTTGCTGGTGAACTTGTATGTGGTCACGTGGCAAGGGCAAGTTTCAGTGTAAGGTCTAAAAGTGGAAGTCCCAATTTGTTGGTTTGCCTATGTGTTATCCTTGGTCAAAGAAGGATTATCCATATAATGTGGTTGAGTGTTATTGTTTAGAAATGGTCTATATTGATTAACACTCGATCTAAGATTAATAGAGATGGTATTAATGCTACCTCCTATAATATGACTTATAATCTTGTTGTAATCATGTGCAACTGCATGGTAGGTAAATTAGTTGTTACCATTCTAACCTTGGTTTTGTCTGTTGTTCTAAAATTGTGGGTTTTGTTGTCAATTTTATTGATTCTACTGGTTTAGCCTTTAATTTTGATACTATTGATTTTTTTATTGCACTAGATAGTGTTGTTGTTGTTGCTAATTTTTCTACTAATTTTGATTTTTATGCCAAGGAAAGGGGTTTTGATAAATCCCAAGAGTTTGATTGGAAGTGGAAGAACCATTAACCAATGTTATCTCCCCATTCTCAAACATATTTTAGATTAAATGATTGATTTTCACACATCTTTATAGATTATGCCTGTTGACTTGATGATATTCATAGAATTCATTTTCATGGTACCAATGAAGATAAGGAATGCCTTGTAGATAATGCTTTGGTACAAGCCAACTAATCAAATTACCAGTGACAAGTTTGTGAAATACAAATTCAATAGGCTCTCTTAGGTCACTAAAGACATGATGCATAGGCATAATTCTCCTTGGAGGAGGGGTTTGCAATGGTAAAGGTTGTTGTATTTATTGTATGGGTCTTAGTTGTTATGCTTGTGGTATTACTAGGAGAGGTTATTAGGTAGGAGTAAGCTAAAAAGGTGGTGTATATGATGTTTACACCATTTATACATGATGTGAATCTATTACTCCATTACCCACAACATTCTTATAGTGATTAAATTGCTTTGGTATTTATTGGTTATTGGCCTATTCTGATTGTGATGCTTTTGCTTTAATTGGATGTTGGATTTGGCCACTTCCTTGATTGGTACCTTGATTCTAATTCATCAATGTAATTTTGATGATCCCTTTATTAATAATATCTCACTCAATAAACAAGCCTTTGTCTATGATCTCCTTTAAAATATGTGCACATTATAGTTCTAGATGATAAGCTATCTCACTATACAAATTTTTAGTAAAAATAGTGGATAATTATTTATCTAGTAAACTATGGATAAATTATCTTACAAGGGATCTCCATCATTTTAGATAACTTACAAAACTCTCACCAAATTTTTACTTTTCTTGTGTTAAGTCAACTAATGAAATCTCATGTTTGAGATAATAAGAGAAGTGATGCACAAACTTATTAGAAAGATCATCAAAATCTATTACTAAGTTCTTCGGTAACTTTAAAAACCACTCCAAGGCTCGTCCAACTAAGCTCCTTGGAAACAACAACAAAAGGTATATATTATTATATGCCACCGGTTGACATGTGACAAAGAACTGTGTTAAATGAGCCTTAGGGTCACCTTTTCCTTTATATTTATCAAATTTTCATGGTTCGTATCTTGGAGGAAATAATATCTGCAAGTATTCCATGTTGAATGGATAAGAACACACATCATCCAACTTAAACTTTTTAGTCTATTTCCCAGCCTGAATGGCAACAATTGTATCCTTCATTTGTTACAATTCTTGGGATAGGAAACTCAAAGGAACATTGGTTTGAGGGAGAATATTGGTTTGGGTAGATGGTTGGGAGGTCACAAGTAGGACACTTTGACTAGGGTATGATGGAGATATATGTTGAGGTATATTGGTTTGGTTTGGAAATGGACCTAAAATATGCATATGTGTATTTGGATGTACTTGGAATTGTACATTTGGTTGTGTGATATTCTAGTTTGGGTTACTAATAAAGGTTTGACTTGGAGGATTTTGTGGTTTGGATGGATGGATATAACTATACTATGCCTATTGTGGTTGAAAAGGAACATGTTATCGACTAATTGAACCTTGTTATTGAGTGGGAACTTGTGGACTAAGACCATGTCTCTAAACTTGTGGCACATTTTGAACCAATTGTTATCTAGTAGGTACTTGAGAAACATGGGAGCCTCCTTGTTGCATGAATTCTTGTTGGGAAGTGAAATCATGTTGAATATTCAACATCTATCACTGATGGATATTTACACATTATTGGCTAGACATCATTTGGTTTTGGATTGGTACACTAGTCTATGGCTAAAGAGGTATGTTTTCCATTCCCTAACGAGGTGGAACATTAGTTTCCCCTTGTTGAGGTGGAAATACATTCAACATTAGTTATGTTGGTACACTAAATTGTGTCTGATGTTGTGGAATATTACTCATCACTTATTTAGGAGTAGGATTTATTACATTCTATTGTTCAGGCATGACACTAGTTGCTAGTTGACTACCTAATCCTATAGGTTACACACTTGATGAAGTAATTGGTTGAGGTTGGTATGCAAAAAATTCTATTCCCTGGTATAATGGTCCACTCATGGTATCAATTATAGGCACATGTTATTAACTAGTTATTTATGCATTAGTACCACTTTGATTTGGATTGGATGTTGCTTGCACATTATCCACTATATTTTGCTCATTATTCTATGTAAAATCAGAAGACATTTCTTTAATAATGGGCATATGTAGTAATTTTTATATCGAAGTGTTTTACATGAATGGGTCTAAACTCTGATTCTCTTGACTAGTTAACTCTATCAAAATTCTTGTTGAAGGAATTAGGTCAATAAGAGGCTTACTAACCATGTTCATCTGATTGAAACTATGTGATAGATTCAAGTAAGTTTGATATTCTATCTACATTTGGTTAAAGTGGTCTTCCATGAGGTTTTTTCCTTTATTAGGCATATTGGGGTCATGATATGTTGTTTAGACTAGAGATAAAGGATTGATAGAAGAAGCCTATTGATCATAAATTATGTTGTGGGGCATTTTTACCAGGCTAGGTAAATTATCATGAGGGAAGTCTATTAGAAACATGGACCCTACCTCTATAGATCAAACCAAAATCTCATATTTATTCTCCAACAAATGATTCTCAAACAAAAATAGATCATACGTGGAAAGCGTATTAGTAGAACATGACTATTGAGGAACTGGTTCATCATCTGTGAGTATTATAGCTAGGTATTGTACAATTTCTTCTTAGTCTTATTTTAAATGAAGTGGTGTATTAACCAAATAGTTAGCTAATGGATCTTGGATTTTTTCCCCTAATTGAGTAGTATAAGAGGGATAAAGATCCATCTCATAATCAATATTATTTGCGTAGGGGTCTTGCACCATTTCTTCCTATGCAACCACATTACTAATCCCTAGATTATACATGAGTCCACTATGAGTGTAGGAATACATGTTGGGATCCATAGTTAATGCTTTGTGGTAGAAATGGAAGATAATTATACAAACTTTAAAAATATAATGTCTAAAAATATGATGTTCAAACTTGGTCTAGATTCATCTAAAGGATCAAAAGGTTTATGCAAAGATTTGTGAAGAAACAAGCTATTGTTAAATATCCAATGGATCATTATTCACACAAAGATGAGCAAGCAGATAGGCCAAAAATCAAAATTCCAAATGCTAAGGTTGAAGTGTTTCAAATCAATCTAATTTAGGAAATTAAAAATTGCTTAGTCTTTTGTCCAAACATGGTGTCAAAGGCTAGGCTCAAACAAGGCACGTGCTAGGACTCTTAGCTAAATGGTGTCAAAAGCTACACTTTTAAATACATGAAAGTTTTAATCTAATGGATTTGAAACACTTATAACAAACACTAGGCATTTAATTCTTAGACATGAACTCAATCAACTAGGTATAACATATGAAACAAAAGGCACTTTAGAGATAGTTTATTTTCTCATAAATAATGGTATAAAATTTGGTTCTTTTGACAAATAATCTAGGAAAAAGTGAATGGTATGATTGTGCTACATAAAGGATAAAAAAAGTACACTTATATTGGTCTAAAATGTAGGAATAAATTTGAATTCTATGCAAGAGGGTCTATGAAAGAATATTTGAAATGTTTTGGGTAGAATAATGATGTTACACTACCCAAAAGGTGTGGATAAATGTTTATTTTAAAAACTCTCCAAAGCAAAGATAGATTCACATAATTTTGACAACATAACATTACTTTTCTTGACACAAAATGTTGTGGTGAATATACTCAAAGTGAAATTGCTTACTACAAAATGACTTAAGTCTATCAAGTTGTGATAACAATCATGAGTCTTAAACAGTGTTTAACCTAAATTGGAAATTTAACCTAAGTTCCCTCAAGTTTAGTGAAAATGAATAATCCAAATAACACATCAACACTATGAACTTATAAATGTGAAATTTCAAATTTAGATTATAAATGAAGAATTTAAACAACTTTGGCAAAGGTCTAGACTCAATTGGGTAGCATAACTATGCCAAAGTGGATGATATAACTCCTAAGTTTTAATGGACTTTGAACAAGGCAAATTTGATGACTTCACATGGGCAGCATAATGCATCTTTATTCAAAGGAAAATTAAGACCATGTGTTTTGGTTTGTATCATTTGTTTACACCAAGTTTTGACTCCAAACAAGACTTTAATCTAGGACAAAACCAACTAATTAATCACTCCTAGACTCTAAACTGACAATGTTGTTTGGTATTGTTGGAATCCATCAATATAGATAATTTAAGAGGATTTTAAGTGTTAATCCAAAAGTAAATGCACATTATATAGTAGGGTTTTTACACCCCCCCCCCTCTTCTCTCAAATGATAGTATTACAACATGGAACTTGAGATGCACCTTACACCAACAATACTTATGTGGCAAGTCGTGATTTGTCTAACATATACAAGTTTATAAACATTATAGGGGAATAAATTACACAATAACTTTCATGTCAAATGATGCAAAAGAAAAGCAATGATTTTGGGTCTGTATCACTTGGATTGTTGCAAAAATGTCTAGTCTTTTATACAACCACTACATCCTATTTTTTGCTTAGTGTAGTATGATGTCCAAAGTGCCACTACATCTTGTATGTAACTCCAATATGGAGCTAAATGAAATCAATGCTAGGATGTGAAACCTTGGATCAAATCTTCCCTAAAGAACTTGTGGAAGGTGATGAAGTCCCCCTCACAAGTGAAGTTTGCATAAAATAAATAAAGTATAAAATAGAAAGACTTTAGGGTCATTTTCAAGGTCACCCAAACTTTGACGAGTTTTTGGGGAGTGATTTAAATGATGTTCTTTCTATGCCTTGGACTAGGAAATTTTCAATAAGAATGGTACTTTTAATTCTAATGGTTCCCTAAAGGGGACAAATTTAAGATCATACATACAACACCCCTCTTTGTGCCAAATAAAAGCTAATTTAAATAATTAAGTGAATACAAAAATCTTGGAAAGGTGAGTTCAATTTTAAGCCCAAATAAAAGATTTGGTGGTGTTCATTTGACCCCTTGGTCTTAAGATTGTGAACTTTGAAAGCCTAACTTATAAAAAAATTCACTTAAGAACCTAAATGTTTCATTAAGCACCAAAAACAAGATTCTTAATTCATTTTAAAATCATGCCAAAGATGTCTTAATAACATTTTTTTAATAAGTTCCAAGTCTATTGGTTACCTGTCTACCCTTAAGGCATCACCCCAAAAGCAAATATGTTAGATTACAAACATTTTAAATATATTTTAAAAATTTTGTTAAAAATATATCAAATTTTAATCTAAACTAATGTCAAATTCTAAAAATTTAGGAGAAAACACATGGTTTAAAAAAACACATCTAAAATGGAATTTGTATGACCCCAAACCAAGTATTTTGAAATGGCATATTAGCTCTTGGGTTTGTGTTTTTAAGAAAAACACAGTGACTGACATTGGTTCTACTAACTGATGATGGTTACAATTACTAATTGATGATGGTTATCTAACTAAAAATGGTTATAAAAATAGTGATCGATGATGGCTATGCCAATTGATGATGGTACTATGTAAATCCATGATAAATAAAAATAGAAAAACAAAGTTAGAAAATCAAATTGTGAAAGTTTTAATGATCCAAATGAAGATTTTAAAGTTGCAGAATGATCTTCATGTGTGTGATTCATCTAGTCCCACCAGGCATGCCATTATGTGAACTAGGAATTTGACTAAGAAGAGGAGATTAGTATGGTGTTAGTGACAAAATGCATAAAACAAATTGACAATGAACACACTAAGCTAACACCTTCATGACTAGTTACTAGGGTGAGTTTAGTAACAAAAAAAATGATAAACATAACTAAATAGTAAGGAAAAGCACAATAATTCCTTCACCTTCTTTGGATGTTCCAAATGCCTTTATAGTAGTGGCTTGCTTGGTTTTATGATCATGAAGTCCTTGGCAATAGAATCTTGTCTATATCCATCTCTCCTTGGCATCTTTGGCTTGTGGCTTGGCTTGGCTTGGAATCAATTTGGCATGGTAATACTAGTTTCATGAAGCTTTTGGAACCAATCCTACATTATAACTTTGCATAAATTAAGCTTAAAAATGATGTTCATGGCCTCTATATTTATAGATTTTGGAAAATGGATAAAATAAACCTAAACCATCTATCTTAGGATTGAGATGTGTGTCTAAGTATTAATCCAATTATGTAATTAAAATTGATAAATAGGCTCATCAATATTTGGTATAAAAGAGCAATTAAGAGGTATGGAGGGAATGATGAGGCATGGGAGGCATGAATCCTGATATTTATGGCATTTATGGCCTAGGGATGTATTCCTAAGAAATGAAGTCACCTAATGATGTAAATATTCAATATTCATTTACAAAATAAATTATTCAACAAATTTCCATGGAATTATTGATTAGGCCCTACTTTGGTTTAATTATCTCTTAAGCACGTTTAAGAACTTTGTGAACAAATTACTTAAAATGATTAGAATGCCTTGTTATTGGTCTAAAATTTGACTGGATTAGAATTAGAAGGTGATGTCAGATGCATCGGATCCATTACCCCATTTATGATGTTATCAACAATAAATAACAAGGGCATATGTCTTATGCAAGATATTTGATAGAAAAGAACAATCCAGAGCACCTAAGTGTAAAATTGGGATTTTGACTCAAAGTAAACTAATCAAAGTTAGGTGACCCATAAATTGCACTACCCCATTTAATGATACTCTAGCCAAAATTGGCACTTGAATACGTCAGTTTCACATCTTTTAGTGTGTTTTAGTCTTTATATGCCAAATTATGCATTTTGGCAGAAATGGGTCAAAAGCCTAGTTGGAGGTTATTGGTGGCTAGATTTAGGTGTCTATAAGACCTATGCTAGTTTTAATTTAACCACTTGAAACTCCATTGAATGTTCCTCCTAGATCTCCTTAAGGTCTACTTGACAGTGCATCCCATTTGATCTCCTTCATGACCATTTGGTGTATGTTAGCCTACTTCTTGGGAAGCATGAAACATTGGTCAACTTCACCTTCATCAGACCATGATGCACTTGATGTCTAAATCTCTCATTCTTGTCTTCTTTATAGACCAACATGTATACAAGTAACTCAACATCATATCGAGGCTTAGTTTTCTCCTCCACCACACAAACTTTTGCCTTGGTCTTATTGAAATCTTCCTATACTACAACCTAATTGACAGTGGCTTAAACCTCTTTATTATATTAAATATGTCCACAAATGACCTTATTATCAATTTCATAAATTTTTTTAGGGATATATTCCTTACTTATTCAAACTCCTAAACTATAGCATGGAGCTACTACCATAAATCATCCTATTTTTCATAGTTATCACACTTATGAACTCTTTCATCTTAATCAAGAAGTAATGCATCATCTTTGACATCCTCATTATCTATCACACTTGAATACTTATCATCATAATCCATATTAAGATAGTATTTACCTTATACATCTTGTTGAAGAGGACCATCAATACTTACCTCAAAATCTTCATCACCCTCATTTTGAATGACATATGTGTCAAGGCCTATTTCTTCCATGAAAGTATAGGGATCATATTCATATATCTGAGCACCATATTCATCTAAAAATAGATCAGAAATACCTTCAATATTGGAAGATGCTCCATCATCTATGACATGCTCTTCTCTCTCATGGATAGTATAATTCAAATTAGAGTTATCTTATACATATGGTTTAATGTGGAACTTAGAAAATGGTTGTGTTATTATAGTAACCTTTGATCCATACCTTGTTTTAAAGGATAATAAGGACCAATAAATAGAAACATATCCTCATATCTTGCTAGTGAAGTCTTTTTATAGACAAATAGCAAAATGTGTAGGCAGATCTACCACCATTATGTCTTGTAAGATTGGAAAGCTTGGATAATCATGACAGAATACCTTCAAACATTTCATGAGCCTTATTGACTTGGATAAAATTCCATCAATATTCAACACTCCTTTATTACATGTATCATATTTGAATCCAAAGTTATCTGCAACTAGTTTAGGCATAACTAAAGTACTTGCCCCACTATCTAAAATGCAAATATGGACTAGTTTATCTCCCATAATGAGGTTAAGATAGAAAGGTGGAGGATTTTCATATTTTGTGGAGGGTTCAATAATATGATTAGGTGAATTTATGAGAGCTACACTACCATGCTTTACTAGTTAGGGATTTATATGGATTTGGGATAGCTACTCTTGAAGTAATTCCTTTTGATCGGGGATGTGAAGTACTTCCCAAAGAGATATACTTGTTTTAGTGTTCTTCAAAGAGTAAATGATATTTAAAGGAAAGAAACTAACATTTTATTTCATCTTTGTATGCAATGAAGTTCATTGATCTTGAGGAAATGAATATTGAGTCACTCTTCCTAAGTTTTGATTAAGAAAAGGTGTAGGACTTGTAAAGGATGCCACATTTGCATTCACACCTTGTTGCCTTGAAGGAGGATTATTTAGAGTTGTGTCTACATTTTGAACATCTCCCAAATATCTTCAATTTGACCTTGTGTTGGCTTCAATTAAGGTTCTTTGATTTATAACAAGTCTATCTTCTACTTGAAAAGTTTACAAGGATCACTCTTTGACTACCACATTATTCATTTGATTCTACTTTCATGAAGCTCTCATATTATGTTGTCAAGTGAGGAGTAAGCCCTCATTAATCAACCAAATCTTGTTACTCACCATCCTTAACATTCATGTACTATCCTTGAGTCTTCCCCCAAGAATTTCACCATTATTCACCTTGAACCAAATTATTATGGATTGGAACCATAGCTCTTCAAGTGGGATCAGAATTTGGATTGTAGGCATTAGGTGTCCCATGGAAATTAAACTGACCTAGTCCCATCCCTTGACCATTATGTTGTGGTGGAAATCTATTTTCTTGTGGAAGGTAGGATCAGGGGTTTTAGTGAATGCCAAATTATTGATTTGGCTACGTAATTTGAGCTTATAAGGACTTACTTATTACTTTCCAATCAGTGACATCATATTATTTATTTGGGGTAGATTTAGACTTATTGCTTGGATATAGAAATGGAGTAACAAACATGTTAGGCAAGATGGGCATAGAGACCTTTAGCATTATTTTACTAGATTAAATCAAACTATCCTCATTCCTAATAGCTTTATCATAGGTGTTAGGCAATGTTTACCCTCACATGGACTACAACATGATAGCCATATCAGTCCCAATATCTCTAAGATGGGTTTGGAAAACAAAACTTGCATGGGGTCTCATGAGAGGTGGTATCTTATTCCATGTCCTTTAAAATCTTTCATTAAAGTCATGCATGGTTTTCTTAGGCCCTCTTTGAATGACATTTAACTAGTGTATGAGTAATGTGTGATCACTTTTATATTCAAACCTTTGAGTCAACAACTCCCTAAATAATGATGCATCCTCCCGACAAGGTTATATACCAATCAAGGGCCTTTCCCCTAAGATACATGGTAAGGAATCTGACTGCTATGTTAACTTTAATGACATTATGTAAATTTCAAAAGCTAGATATGTCTCTAATATGCTCACCTGGGGTGATAAGACCTTCGCCATTGAAAGTGGGAACACACTTGGTAGCATTGGGAGGGATATAATCATAAACATTAAGGTTTATATGATTTTTAGTATTGAAGGATGGGAAACATGTTGCCTTAAAACTCTTCTTCACTCTCTTTCTCTTCTTGACTTTCAAAACCTTCTTGCTCTTGAATATCTTCTTCAAGATTCTCAAATGTCAAGATAGGCTTAGGATATCAAACTTCAAGAGGAAGTTTAAGATGAAGGAATGGATCTATAGGCTGGTTACTTCTAATAGAAACTAATCTAGTAAGGAAAATGAATCATGAACAAAATAAATAATAAATTAGTTTGCAACTAAATTTTATAACTTTAGTGGAGTTGCCAAATAATGAGTGAGGAACACTTATGTATTTATTGTCTTGTTAGAGCTAGTATTCAACTTGATAAGAAGTGTTTAGGACAATATCCCATAGAGAATGCTAGAACTATTGTCAATTAATTTTTCATCTTTTAAGAGGTATTTTAATCCTAGTCCAAATTGAGTGGAACATGGGATTACCCCTATACCTATAGGTTGTCTATTGTAGTGGTAAACCTCTAGATTAAAGGGATAGCTCCCTTGATATGTGCATTTGATCCCATCACCTATACTAATAGCTTGTTAAGATGAAAATAGATAGAAATAACATGAAATAAACCCATCATAATGAGGTGATGCACTAAGTTAATTTCCACTAGACTACCATGTACTTACACTATGAAATATGATTCACAAAACTAACTTCAACATCCTAAATTTCTCTAACATAAGTATTTCAAACATGAAGGTGATATGCAATGCACTTCCTCAAGGTGGATTAATAAGAGGTCTGATTGTAGATACTAATTCTTTAATTTACACTTAGAGACAGAAAAAGACACTAACTACACTTCATGTGACCTTTTAGAGAGAAGACTACTTGCACAAAACATGAAAGAGTATGGTTAACATAAGGATAAATGGTTATCACTTATCATTCATCTATGTACTAATTCAAACACTTAGAAAATAAGTTATGGACTCAAAAACACATTTTAATGTTTATTAAAATGTAAATATAGTAGTCAAAATAGAAGGGATTCACCATACCAGGTATGGATTCTATGAACTTAACTAAAAGTGATTGCTTATATAGAGAAGTGTGAAGAGAGAGGGGAGGAATAGTAGAAAAGATTTGTCAAGTGTATATGAGAGTTAAAAAAATAAAAGGATTTATGAAAAATCCCAAATAGACATCCAATACCATGTGTCTCCCTCCTTGATATGCTTTAACCCTCCATATGGTGTAGGGGTTACATATTGTCTTGTCACCTTGATTAACTCCTTGAAAATTGCCTTTATTTGTATGTAAGGAGTGAAAAATAGACCTAAAAATAATTACATAAACATTAAATAACCCCATGAAACTCATTTAACATCTACCATGCCTTAATAAACTCCTTTGACATATCATTCCATCATTCATATGCATAGGTGTCTTGAAACTCTTCATTCCATGCCTAGCTTGGTCCAAGTGGCTCAAAACTCAAGTGAATTTTATTAAAGGAATATTATCTTAATCAATGGTCCTCAAATATTTTATCAAGTTTGAAATAACCATTTTGGTTCTTGGAACAACTCCCAAGAACTCATTTTACTCCTTAAGCCTTCACTAGGCCTTATTTCTTTGTAGCCCTAAAACCTTTTAAACCTCATTATTTATATATTTTTAAGTATTATATTGGGATAACAATGGAATATTTCAATACCCATAATATATTTATATCTCCATGTCAAATTTCATCTTTTGACTGTGAGTGGAAATCTATTTTTTTGGCCTTTCTCTCTCTTAAATTAAGCCTCTTTATTTAAGACCATGTTTTCTTGATCTAGACATATGCCACACATGTGAAATAAACCAAAATCATTTTATTGAATTTATATATTCCCTAACCAAAATCCATGTCAATTTTTAGGTTCTGATACCCTGTGAAAGTATGTAAATCATGAAATCACCTTCTTACCTAGCCTCATTTTGAACCTGTTTGAGATTGCCTTAAAAAATGGGCATGATTTGATCACCTATAGAATCTCCTATTAAATGTTTTGTAATTTAATATATATTAAAACTCTAAAAGGACCTCATAAAATGATTGATAAGCTCCACTTTACTCAAAACACCTACAAAACACCAAAAAATGCAAAAAATAGGGCATTTGTGATAGTTTAGACAAGTGTCATCAGCATCAAATTACATGTGGGTAACCTCCTTGGAGTCCTAAAAAACATAAAATATGTTTTAATATAAAAATATGTCATTATATCTATATTAGACATCTTTTTTCCATGGCTGGTCACTATCAAGGTTTTAAAGAGGTTTAAGACATGTTTGGGGTCTTAATGACTGTTCATAAAGAAAATATCATTAATTTACCTCTTTACAATTTTAAAACCTTCTTAATTACCTAATCAATTATATAAAATGGATCATCCTCCCATGCAAAGTGTGAGCTATGGTATGATCATTTGAAGTTGCTCCTCGAGTGGCATGCTTAGTGTTTTTTGAGTGTAAGATAGGTCCAAATTGGATTTTGGGTCTCAAAAATCATTCGAACTAATAATAAAGGTTAAATAATATATCATAAAACCCTATAAATTATTATACATTCTATTTTATTCCTTCTTAACCCACTATATGCTCATGGTGCACTGGTTAGGGGTCTTGGGGCTTAGGTTTATCTCCTCTTTGTTAGCCCTCAAGGGTGTCTAGTTTGAAACTTGAGCTTTGGTGCCTCTTATAAGTGTATGGAACCTATTATATTCCAATTAATTTATATAAAGGCTCTTATTAAGGTCTGTAATTATTTTTTTATGCCTTTGGGACCAAAAGATGCCTTAGTCTCGTGACTTCCCCTTGCCAAAGGAGTAGGCCAAGTTTGAGACAAAATAGTGACTATGTCCCCTATTTATGTGAACTTGATGTGAACATGAATGAATTTTTAAACTCATAATCACACTTTATACCAATTTTAAAAGCATAAACATTCTTATATATTCCTCAACAATTAATCTTACCTCTTGACTAGTTATAGCCTATGTGTGTGTGTATCCTAGCATTAGGTGTAGACTAAATATGGAGTTTGAGACTCGTTTTGGTAAATCCTATCTATGTTAAATTTTGGTATTAAAGTTAATTTAATACATATTTATTTATATTATGTATACCTCAAATCATTTCAAAAGTATCTACCCTATCCATTGGCTTAGGACTAACTTGCCTTATGTAGCCTATAGATGCTTGTTTGGTCACTTGATTGTGTTCATGTGTTTTAGGACATAATAATTATCAAAAATATCCTCCTAAATAGTTCATTAAGTTGGATGGAGTCTCAATTTGGATGAATGTTCTTTTCAAACATCTCTTTTCTATCTCTTTTAAGCTTGAGTCTAGTTTGTGCTCTCTCAACCTGTAAGTCACTATTTAGGGCAATCTTGATTGCATACCTTGGTTTTAGGTCTTCACCATTATTATCACTAACCTAATAAACGTTAATTAAATTATCTTAGGTTCCATTTGAGTTCCCACCAACTTTTCAAATACATATATTTTCCACTTCTTTGATTTTTTTATCACTAAGGGCATCCTGTAGGTGCCCATGAGGGTATCAAGATTGTATATTATGTTTAGACCTCCATCCTTTTATATCAATTACTTCCTCAATGAAATTTTATTTGGTTTCAATATAAATTTGGATTCAATACTTTTAAAAACCTCAAACCTTTCTCTTGACTTGAATATGGAAATGATACCTCAAATACGCTTGTAGGTGGCGTTTTAAGATGTTGACTATTTTGAAATTGATCTCTCTCTTAGGCTTGCCATTATGTTTGTATATATCCAAACCAATAATAACTCATTACACTATCACTATCTTATAATGTCTAAAAAGTTCAACATATTAAACTCTTAAATCACTTATCTCTTTGTCACTTTTATATAGTTCTATAAGTGAATATTTAAGGCAGTGACCTCAGTCCATTTGATTCTCTTGACTACTCAAGTGGCATAGTATCTCTTTGATGGACTATGGTTTTTTTCATATTTAATGGGGTTAGGTATCCATGTTTAATACCTTTATTGAGTTGGCTTGAGGTTGATCTTGGTCTCAAAAGAGGACCTACAAGCCTAAGCCCTATAAGTGACTTCTTGATTGTTCAGGGTTACAAAGAGCCATTCTTGAGATCTAAGATTTTCACACTTATTATAACATTTAACACCTATTATCACTATTTCAATTGCCTAAAAAATACTATGATAGTGCATTCTCATCTTCAACCTACTTAACTAGTCCATATAAACCTATAAGTGTAACCACTATATGCATGAGCTCTATGTGTGGAAAATTGGAGTATTCTAGCAAGTTCATATCACTTTGGTGATGTTCGTGAGGTATTCAAGGCAAATTAATGCATAAATATATGTATCAAGTCTCTTTTCATGACTTTGGGCATCTTCTAAACACTTTTATAGTCCATAAAACCTTTTATATGAAAGAGACACTTGCTATCCTCATTTAAAAGTGTGCATTTGACCTCTTATCATCATCTTTATCATGATTCCAATAGTATAATATCATCTCTAGGATCTCACACTATGATATATCTTTGAGAGTGATCCAAATTGGTGATCAAACCTATAATGGATTGTTTAAACACATACCATATCTCTAAAAGCATCACTCTTGAATAATATGTACCAAAAACACAAAATAAACATGGGATACATGAAACTGAGAGACTTTACATGAATAATTAAGCATTATAAAACTTTAATAATGACCACCATGAAAATGAAATAGGAATTTTTAGTCAAATTGTCTGAAATAGCTAGCACGTCAAGACATTATTATTCCAAATGAAATAAACTCATATAGATGATTTTGATAATTAAACAATCATGAAAATTATATAAATGACCTCTTAAAAAACCTTTAAAACCATTATTCTCCATAAATTTATAAAGTGTAGAAATAGGGGCAAGACCAAACCCCTCTTGGATGGATAGGACATAATGACCTACTGTCACTCTTATGAATTTTTCATAAATAAGAGGCCACTAATATTTAAACCAATTACAATAATTTAAAGATTAAAATGACCCCTAACAATTTCTAGAGTTTCATCTCCTCTCTCTCTCTCTCTCTCTCTCTCTCTCTCTCTCTCTCTCTCTCTCTCTCTCTCTCTCTCTCTCTCTCTCTCTCTCTCTCTCTCTCTCTCTCTCTCTCTCTCTCTCTCTCTTGGATATATCATTCAATGCAAATTTTCCTTCCTGAGTTTGTGAAGGTAGCGATGGAGGATAAAAAGTGTTTGGAGTGTCATTAGACTTGAAACTTGGTCCATATATGTAAAATAGTCTAATGGATCCCAAGGTACACTTCCAAATTATTTTTAACTAAAAATGGATCTTGTATGGCCATACAAGTGCTTATAAAGTGTCCTTTTGCTAAGATTAGGCATTCAATTGTAGATATTGTCAGACCTTAAATATTATTTAACCTTATATAACTTATTTCTAACATCAAGGACATTTTTTATCTTATTAAATTGTTCTCTTCTTGAAATGGTGTGTCCAACTCTTCCTCATGGGCGAAAAGGTGGCCAAAATGTGATTTTTTGGAAATGAGAGTCAAATAAAAGTTATATCATGATAATATGACATTAAAAATACTTTAAATAACCTTTTATAATTACCCTAAAATATATTAGGCCTTTTTTCATGTTTTACCATTCCAAGACCTTTTGATTGACTATAGGACTAGATAAGTGAACCTAAGACTATAACTTAGACAATGCTAAACAAGGAAAAATATGACCATATGGTACTATATAAGACCAATTGAGACCATGAAAATAACATTCCAAACATTTGACAACCCTATGAGGTTTCAACCTAAATGGAGTGACCAATTTTGAGTTGGGGTTGAAATTTGGTCAATAATTGCTTCTCAAAAATGACAAGCTCCCAAAACTTCTTCTTCTAATAACTAAAAATATTTTTCCACATCTAATGCTCAAAAAGATACCAAATATATTTATTCCATTGATGTTTAATATGACAAATATTAAAATAATTCTCAACATATCAACACAACCAAAGTTAATTATTGTCAAAACTAGCTCACAAAAATCTTATCACTAAACCTAAGAAATAATCTTTGGAAGAGAAACTCCTCAAAGATGCCATAACCACTCACCTAGATATGGAAGCTAATGAGGAACCATATCCTTCTTCCAAACCACTAACCAATTATATGCCACCAAAATTTATCTTACCTTCTAAACCTCACATTGGTTCTTTTTCCAAAACCCATTGGAACTTCTTAGAAGAACTCAACTACATGCCTTGAAAAATTCCTCTTCTAGAGTTGGTTCATAACTCCCCTTATTTTTTAAGTTCCTCATGAAAAAATTACAAGAAATTGAAAACCCATCTTTTGTATGATAAGAACTACCCTCTCATGAACCTCAACTAACCACCATGCGTACCATTAAATCTATTTGTCCTTCTTCAAAACCTTCCATTGAATTCCTCGAAGAAGACATGATTAATGATGAGATCCTCTTTCATGCTGATGATACACCCCTTTTAATTAAAATATCCATCAATACTACCCTCATTCATAAAGTATTTTTAGATCAAGGGTCCAATATTAATGTAACATCTTTGTGTCTCATCTAACAACTTGTCTATAATAAGGATCAACTCAAGAAAACATACCTAACATGTCATAGATTTGAAAAAAAATATCAAAATCCACTTGGTTGTATTTAGATCCCTCTTACAACTGAACCTAATACTATTAAAACTAAGCTTATCATCCTGAATTTACACATATCTTACAACATACTTTTAGGATGGTCATGGAATCATAGAATGAGGGTTATCATCTCTTCTAGTAGCCAATGTATCAAGTTCTTAATAATAGTAAAAGGTATAAACATTAACCTAATGCCAACCCTTAGAATATTCAACTTCCAAATCCTAAATATCAATATCACATTCCTACCATTCCAACAACCAATAATGATGCTTTACCTTGATTTATAACATAAATCCAAAATTACATGTCACTCTTCCTATTTTTCTTAATTTATACTCATTTATTAATTTTAAAAGAAGATAAAAAACTAGTAATAAGGGTGTGGTAGAAATATCTAGTTGGTGATGTATACGTAATCCAAATGAAGATGGATAACTCCTCTTTAGCTAGGAGGAAATAACTTGCAGATAAGAAATCACTAACAAAAGGGGTTATTATCAAGATAGTTAATTGGACTACCTAGTGTGAGCTAGATCCAAGAAACATGAGCTTGTTAGGAGGTTTTCACTCCACCATTGATAAAAATTAAGTTAGAAATGATAAATTAAAGTAATTTCATAAAGTAAATGAAATACAATACAAGAAGAAAGTAGAATTATTGTTAAGAAAATGACTAAATATAGAAAAAGTGAGTCAATACTTATGATAAAGTGGGTGAAGTTAGGTTCAAAAAATTATAAAAGGGTTTATGAATAGTTAGGAATACATAAAGTTAGGTTTGGTTGGGGGTAAGGTTCTAAAAATAACTTATTTTTATTTTCCACCATAGTGACCATCAGTGGTTTGGTGAACCATCAATGATTAATCAAACCATTAGTGGCTGGGTAACCATTGGTAGTCAGGGTTGACCACTAGTGATTGGTTAAACCATTGGTAATTTCCTATGTATTTTTGAAGATACTCACAAAAAAGTTGTAGGTTGGGTCAAATATCTGATAATGGATCTATTCAGGATCTAGTAGAGAAGAAATAAGGTGTAGATAGGTTTGATCAAGTCTAGGAGGTTAGAAATGAAATGAAACAAAGAAAAAGTACAATATACATGTATCTTAGTGTATGGCTGATGATTGAAGGCTTGGGAAATTTTTTGAGAGTAATAGTACTTTGGACTCAAAAGAAAATTTAGTAGAGGATTAGGTCTCTTTTGTTGTTTTTGAGTTTTTCCAAGAAGATTGGATGCTAGATGATGGAGAGCTTGAATCCTATATGCAAGAATCCTTATGATGATGGATCCATTTTACCTCCTATTACCCTCCTTTTATAGGTAAAGAGAGATGGAAGATAGAAGGTTCCCTAGTAAGTTGGCATGTTGATTTTGATGTTTGGGAGTTCATTATCACTACATAAGGCAAACATATTTAATGATGTGTCATTATCTTGGATATAACTAGTGATGTGTTAGGAGGGTGAGGACCTAATCATCAATAGTCAAGCTAACCATCAATGTTAAGGGTTAATTTAGTAGGTTGGTGAATTTATTTAACTAGGTGGTTAACTAGACTCAAAGTTTGATGAGGGGTTGTAAGGGTCCTAAGTCATTTTGACATATAGAACTTCATGTTTGGTTTTCTAGTGTCTACATTTTCCCCCTTTGTTATGCAATTTTTATTTAACAAGATGCAAAACAAAAATGAATTACTGGTCAAAGGTTTGATTGTCTTGAGTATGGGAGGAGGTGTCCCCCCTCTAATTAGGAGTTGATGAGGTGAAACCAAAATTGATTCAGGGTTTGGTAAGTGGTTTATGGTAAGTCATGAGGTTGGTGATAAAAAAGCAGGGTTGGGAATTTGAAATGCAAACATTCACATAAAATATGACTAAGTGTGATGTAAAGATCACACAATGACTAAGGTTACCAATGTTGGTAAAAATAAGGTTAGTTATAGAAGGATAAGTGATAGAGTAACTAGTCTATAGTGTTGGTCATAGCTGATTAGGTAACTCTATAAGTCTTCTAGATAGGGTTAGTGTTTTGAGGTATCTGAGGTAGGAAGTACTCCTTTTAAAAACACAAATGGTCTAGTTTTGCATGAGGTGGTGCAAATTTAAATAGTCAACATGGAAAAAATGATTGATGTAGTCAAAAAGACCAAGTAAGGTCATTGTAAAACATGTGATAAGTTTGGGATTAAAATGACCAATGTTGAGGTGGACATGATATAATGGTTGGGTGGAGAAGGGTTAATCTCCAAAACTTTTTGGTTTTGGTGGATAAAGGTGATCTCCAAGGTAACCCTAGGGTGTAGGTGCCTAAAAAAGTTTTTATTTTTGAAAATGTGGGCTTACCTAATCATCAACAGTCAAGGGTCTTAGGGTAGACCATCAATGGTCACCTTGATCATTAGTGGTCAGGGGGAAACCCTAGAAATTCAAAATATAAAAAGTGAAAATGAAATTTCATTTTCACTTTTGATAAGTTGACTTTTGTGCTTCTAACAACCTATTGATTGGTTAAGTTGGCATTTTGTCGGAAGGGTTGGACTGAGCATTTGTTGAGGTGGTGATTGGTGATTGGTTGAAGTTGTTTATTAAGGTGATCAATTAGGACTAGATATGTAGGGTGGATGAGGATGTGACCAATTAGTAAGATGTGGGCTCTAACCTCAACAGTGATCAAGGAATGAGGTAGGTGATGTTTTGAATTGGTAGATAGTTAATTTTGTTTTTCATGAACTTAAATTTATGGCATTGTGGTTGTTTGGAAATTATGTTTGGAGGGTTTTCCCCTAGTTTAAGTTATGGTTAAAATTGGGAAAATTAGGGAGTGAAATTTAATTTTAAGAGAGGATTTGGGTATGGGGTAGGTTTTAGGATAGATTTAAGTGAGTTAATGATTTAAACTTTATTATTTGGTTAGTTTTTTGAATGGGTATGTTTAGGTGGTTCACCATTGACAATCACATTTAGTAACCATCGATAGTTTTACCTGATCATCGATAGATAGACATGACCATCAATGGTTGATCACCAAAAGAGAAATCTTACTTTACTATTAGTAATCATTAGAATCATTAGTGGTCGAGTGAGTAGGGAAAGTGGGTTGATAGAATACTTAGGCAAAAATCTTTTAAATAGTTATGGGATGATGAAAAAGCTAAGTGTTGATTAGGATAAGATATTTTATAAGTAATATTAATGTGTTTAACATGGTTATAGGTTAGGATTAGGTCTTGTAATTATGTTCAAAGTTTAGGATATGGATTAGTTTATTAATGTTTTGTAGGTGTTAATTGTATGTGTTTAAATGTTAGGTTAGATAGGTGTTGAAATTTTTTAGAGGGAAGGGTTGTTTTCTAGGGGTAGAGGTAATTATGTAGAGGTAATGTGTGTATCTTAATTTGTAAATGGGTTGATGTAGGTGGATGTAGGTGGGTTTGGGGTTAATAATAAGTTAAATTTAGAAATGAGAAATGGTGACACATGCTAACCTTGATTTTGTAGGCATGAGACTAGATCTAGATGAGGGATCAGTTGTCTAAGATTTTTAAAAATGTCTATAGAGGGATGACTGAAGATGATTAGATGAATATGATGAGGTTGGATGAGGAGCCATGTGACATTATCATTAGTTTACATGAGATGTGGTGATGATTATGGACCTCATCGAGTGATGGGATCTAGTTATGAACAACTTATTACTATTGATAGGAAAGATTACCATCCTATTAGAGGATATTCATAGGACTACATGGCTTCTTATTTGAATGGATCTTATTTACCATATTGAGAGTGAGGAGAGGGATAAGAAGATGGAACTAATATATGGTGAGGATCGAGTCCATGGTAGGTTTCATTGAAGTGATTTTGGTTATAGGCTATTATACTAGAGGGCTCTAGATGAGAGACGTCTGATGATGATGATGGTAGTTTCTTATTTTGCATTCCTATATTTGAGCAATGGATGATTCCCCTATTTGATATTAGGTGTATTGGTAGAGATGTTTCTAGGTAGGACCATGTTTATGTGGGCACCAGTCTTACTAGTTTAGATATATAGGGAGATCTAGGAATTTCAAGCTCACAAATGATATGGGATCAGTGTTGGGTTTGTGATCCAACATATAAGCATATCAAGGTGTTGAGAGATTTGGGGTTACCATGGGATGGATATGCACATATAGACTATAGAGTAGGTTTTCTAAGATAGAGGGGGATTATAATTTGATAGGAGCTGGAGTTGGTACTAGAGAGATTGACTAGTTTAGAGATGCATTGGAGGGTTTGGTTGTGTGCGACATGATCTAGAGGCCATATATGGGTTAGCCTAGGTCAGCCTCTATAGTGATTGGATAGGTAGGTAACTCAAGAAGACTAGTACTAGATGGTAGTGTAGGTGGAGGATCAGAAGGGGTCAGTGGTAGTGGTGCTCTAGGGGCATGATATATGATATGATAGATGTACATGTTTTTTATTTTTAATACCAGCCTACATGCTGATGATAAGAGATGTACATGAGATAGAGAGATGATATGAATTTTTTATATGTATTATTTTGATGACATGATGATGATGTTGATGATATAGATGTGATGTGATTTATGATGTGTTTTATGACTATGGTTTGTGGTTTGGTTTATGCTTATGCTTTATGAGATGTGAACTCAGTAGCTTAGGCATGTGATGTTTTAGAATATGGTTATGATGTTTTGTTATTATTGATTATGTGATGGTATTTACATATGGATATGATGCTTTAATGTATGATGATTTTGTTTATGGTTTATAATGTGGTTGTAGTTGTTTTGATGTATGTTTTTTATGGATTATGTTTATGATTATGATGATGTTTTATTATATGATGGCACATAAAGTTAGATAATAAGCTAGATGTGGAAAAATGCATAAGAATCAATGAGACATATGTCTACGTGAAAAAGATAAGAAAATAAATAGGATTCCTTGTCATTGATAAGGACAAAAACAAAACCCAAATTTTTATTGGCTTAGGGAACATAAGCCTTTTGAATGCTTTGCAAGAGCATGTTATGGTTGGTAAAAAGGTGTCTTGATCACATTGTGTCAAGTAAGCTCATAATCCCTTGATTTTATAAATAGTATAGGGGAGGTAGGGTAATAGGAATATAAATGAAATGGGTTATAGGTAGGGTAACCTTATGTGGGTTAGCTTTCCCCTTCTATAGTGACCAATGAACCATAATAGACAAATCTATGTCTTATGTTAGGCATAGACTGATCGATGCAAAAGTCTACTAGTGCTAGATATGAAAGCTAATTGTAGCTTTATTAGGATAACTTTTTCTATTTTTATATAGGGTTTTCTTGTTATTATTGTTTGTTTTTGATAGGTTTGTGAAGTTGATCGATGAACAAAGCTTCAAGTGATTGCTTTTAACATCCTTCGAGGGAGTGGTCTAAGTTTGTATTTATTTATTTTGGTATCTATCCTTGAAGGGATAAGTCTATCTTTTAAGCAATATAGAGGTTTTTGGGTAGTTACCCTTGAAGGAAGTAGTCTTCTATGCTAGAGACATGTAACCCAAATGATATTTTGGTATCCTAAATTATTATATTTTTTAGTTTTAGACATGGAAAAGTCTATTTTAGGCTTAGAGTTTTACCTTTATGAGGGTAAAACTTTTAGCACAAAGTGATTAATGGTAGGTGAAAGGAATGGTTTGAGGAACAATGATCATGGGATTTTATTTAATTAGAGATGAAAATTATCCATGAGAACCATGCCATGAGTAGATATATGGTACCCACATTTAATATTAGGCTATAAATATGATGGTTAATCACATGGTTCTATGTTGTAATCAGTTGTCCTTAAATGGGTAGGGATAGGTGAATGAAGGTAAAAATATCATAAATCAAGGCATGAGCTTAAATTAGACAAAAGGGTGAGTTTGATCCTTATTTGAACAAAATAAAGAATGCATATGCAAAAAATTGAGAGGCTTAGGTTATAGTTTACCTTCAAGAGAGGACAAACGATAACCTCTTAATCTATACTTATGGGTTATGATGTAGGGTCGAAGCCAATTAAAAGCAAATTTACCTCTTTTTATTTTCTCCATATTAGTGACATGGTTTTTCTTTAATATGAGGTCTTTGATATTGAATTCCCATTCTGTTAGGTGTTTTTTATAAGTATTATTGATTTTCTCTTGGTAGGTATGAAGATGATTAAACACTACTAGGCAATATTCATCAAGTACCTCAAGTCGTGCTAGTCATTCTTGATGATAGTCACTCTACAAAATGATCTCTTGTAATGATATGTAAAGAGAGGGAATATAGACTTCAAGAGGAAAAATTAGCTCTACTTCAAAGACTAAAGAGAAAGGGGTAGCACCCATAAAGGTTCAAATACTAGTGAGATAAGCCCATAAAGTGAAAAAGATGTGCAAGTGCCAATCCTGACCTAAAGCACTGAAAATTTTGGTTAACATTTTATTAAGGATTTTGTTAGAGGATTTTACCTATCTAATTAATTTTGGATGATCAAGTGAGTAGAATATTAAATTAATGCCCAATGCATCACAAAGACCTTTGACTTTCTTATTCTTAAAAGATTTACCATTATCAGTGATGATCTTATGGGGAACACCGAAATGATAGATGATGTGATGGTTGATAAAGTGGACATTTTTCTTAGATTTAGTCAAGATGAGATGAATTTATTCCACCCAATTCATGAAATACTTAGTGGTGGCAATGATGGATTGGTGGCATTATGAAGAATGAGGATTAATTTCCCAATAATATCTAGGTCCCATTATGAGAATGGCCAAAAATATTTGGATACATGAAGGCCATGGGTAGGTGCATAGTGTAAATTAACATGTTGTTGACAATTAAAACTCTTATTTAAATAATCATAATAGTTTTGGTTGAGGGTAGGCCAGTAGTAGCCAAGGTAAAGGATATGTTTAGTGACAATTAAACCACTAAAATGTCCCCCACATATTTTGTCATGCATTTCCTTGATGGCATGGGAAGCTTCATGATTATGAAGACAATATAGAAGGAGGATATCAAAGCCAAAATTTTAAAGGATTACCCCTAGTATGGTATAATGAGAGGTACTCTAAACAAAGGCTCTTCAGGCATTCCTAGAGAGGTTGGGAGGAATGATACCAAGGTTGGGGTAATCAAAAGTTTGTGTGTACCATATGTCTGATAGAGATGTGTCCACACTAAAAATGGTAGGAAGATCACAATGGATGTAAGATAGGGTGATAAAGTAATGGATTTTAATAAAAAACTTAGAGTTAAAAGTTTGAGATGGTATTTTGAAAGCAAGAGAATCCATTGTATTCATGAACTTGTTGGTAGATCATGGAACATATTGGATAAGGTAATGATCAAATGATGCTAAGAGTACATATACTAGGTATTTTTACTTTAGTAATACATTATTATTACATTGATAAAATCCATTTACTTGGTTGACCACAAGTTGGGAATTACCAAAGACACTGATCATCTTGATTCCTAAGGCTAGAGATATTTAGAAACCTATTACTAGGGCTTCATACTCAGCCACATTGTTGGTACATTCAAATTAAGGATTGAATATAATGGGAATAGGTTCACCATTTAGGGGAATGAGAATGACTCCAACACCCCCACCATATTGGCATTTGGAGCCATCAAAGAACATGGTCATTTGGTAGGTAAGGTCCTCTTGAGAAAGTTCATGATGGACTTATCGAGAAATGTAAAAGTAAGAGGTTGATTAACTAGTAAAGGGGATTATACCAATTGATCAGTAATGACTTGAAATTTAATTGACTTTTAATCAACAAAATCAAGTTCAAACTTAGCTAGAAGCATGAGCTACTTAGACATATGCTAGTTTTAGTATGGTTTAGAGTGCATGTACTTGAGTGGGTCAGTGTTAGTGATGACAAAAGTTTTATGATTAATAAGGTAATGGAAAATTTTGGAAGCCATAAAGATGGTGGTGAGGAAAAGTTTAATGGGATGGGAGTACCAAATATCATACTCTATAAGTGTTTAACTTATGTAGTAAATGGCTTACTCTTTATTTTTTCATCATGGTGAGTGAGCATTACCCCTAAGGAATGATCAGTGGTAGAGATGTAAAAGTAGAAGGGTTGATCCTCTTTAGGAAGGGTCAATATAGGAGGAGAAAAAAGGTACTCTTTAAGTGAATCAAAGGCTTATTGGTAGTATTTAGTCCACTTAAAATATATGTCTTTCTTAAGGAGATCGTGGAAGGGTTGACATCTATCTAATAATTGAGAGATGAAGCAATGGATTTATTGGATCTTTCCTTACAAGATATGAAGTTTATTAAGGTGGGTGGGAGGTGGAATTTCAAGGATTTCTTTGACTTTAGTAGGGTCTACTTCAATTCCTCGAAGGGAGACAATGAAGCTAAGTAGCTTTCCAAAAAGAACCCAAAAATACATTTCTTGGGGTTAAGGTGGACATGGAAATGGATAAGGTATTCAAACATGATTGAACATCTAGGTGATCCTTATGATATTTGCATTCCAAAAGAGATCATCCACATAGTCCTCTATGATTTTATAGATGAGGTCATGGAAGTGTAGGTCATATCACATTGGTAGTTTGGGATAGCATTCTTTAAACCAAATGACATAATCTTATAGCAAAATATTCCCTATAGGGTGATGAAAGAGGTTTTATGTTGAAGTTTGGGAGAAATCAAGATTTGATTATATCCTAAAAAACCATCCATGAGAGATAACATCTCATGGCCAGTTGTAAGATCAACAAGTTGGTTGACGCTAATCAAAGGAAAGTCATCCTTTGGGAAAGAAAGGTTAAGGTCATAAAATTTGATACAAAGGTGAAGTATGCCTATGGGTTTGGTGATGAGAATGATGTTAGAAACCCATTGGGGATAGTCAATGGGTTAGATAAAATCAATAGACAAGAGACATTGAAGATCTTCTTTTATATGAAGGGTGATATGAGGGTGCATCTTATAAATATTTTGCCTAATAGGTTTGGCATTGAGGTGGGTGATGATGTTATGAAGAATAATAGAAGGGTCAATTATGAGAATATCCTAATAAGACTAAGTAAATGTTATGATTTGGTCATGGAGGAAGGAAAGGCAATCTAGTTGTTTTATGGAATTCAAGGATTATCCAATCTTAATAATGTGGGGGATATCTTGAGTACCCAAGTTGACATCAATGGTTGATTCTTTCAGAATGGTTTGGTTATCAAGAGGAATATATTTATGGATAGAATAATCACCCATACCTAGGTGAGAATGGAATCATCATCCTAATGTTGGATGGTGTTGATGGTAGGAGAATCATTTTCTACCATTTTAAGATGGATGAGAGGAAGGGTTTTCATTTTGACACTATTTTGATAGGTCAAGGGGCCAAAACTAATGGTATTTATAAAAAAATTAGATGGGATGATATTGAAATCCTCAAACTTCAAATGAGATGGGGTTGGTGAGGATGGGATATCCTTGTTGAAGGTGGTGATGGGTTCAAGTGAGGTGGGTTCTTCTGGTGGTAGGAACCTAAGGCCAAATAACTCATAAGGTTTTTGGGTTTTGATTTTAGGTAACTCATGAGGTCCCTATTCATAAGGCTAAGTCAAAACCCCTTCTAAGTAAACCTATAGAGGTATGCTTTGGAAAATGTAGGTTTATTTAGATAGGAGAAATCAAAGGTGAATTTTTTAATAGAAGAGCTGGTAGAGGAAGCAAGAAGTGAATGATCAAGTACCCCATATATGAAATTGATTTGATGGTTGGGTGGTCAAAAATGGATGATGGTTCTAATGTTAGGGTCATAACTAGGGTCATGGTCAAGGTTCCCATACTCTTGAGGAGTGGGGAAGGCATCCAAGGCTAAAATATGGTACTCTCTTAGTGAGAGACATTCAAACATGGGTTCCAAGGGGTCCTCAATAGGGATTTATGAAGAAGGGATGGATGAGCTTGTTTAAGATTCATCAACTGTAGGGGTAGAGTTGTTGGTAGTTGGTAGTGAAGTGGATGGATGAGGAACAAGAACATCATTGCGTTGATACATCATATTTCAAGATGCAAAGGGACTAAGGGAAACCAATATGTTGATGACATGACCTTCATTCTCAAATTTGATGCAATGATGCAATGTGGAGAGGACACAACTCATAGCATAGATCTAAGGGCATCCAAGTAAAATGTTATACTAAAACTCACCCTGTACAACATAAAAGAGTTATAAAATGGTGTGAGGTCCCAAGAGGATGTGGAGGATGACTATCCCCAAGGTAGAAGCCATAGTATCATTAAAAGAGTAGAGGACCACTATAGTTTCTAACATGATGTTCTTTGGCAAGTCAAGTTGGTCATAGGCATGGGGGGAGATAATATTGATATTAGATCCTCCATCAATCATCACCCTTTTGATTTAGGTTTGATTGATATATTTTGTGATGAAGAGGGGGGGATCATGATCCTCAAGATATACATAAGGTATTTATAAATCCTTAAAGGTGACTAGAGTGGAAAGTTGAAGGGCTCCAACAAAGGCTGATAGAGGTTGATGATCTCTAGTTTGAAACTCTGGATTTTAGTATTTATATCAATTTTTACTAGTGAGGAGGTGAGGTGTTGATTAATTCACATAATCTCATACTCACTAGAGTTTGGTGAAGTTATTTCAACACTACACACTGAATGGATTCAGAAGGGTTGGGAAGAGAGGTACCCAAAATAGATACTTTGGGTTTTGGTAATGGTGAAGGTGAAGGTGTTTGGGTTCAGTTGGATGGTTGAGGGGTTGAAGGGTGTGTCCATGGAATGTACACTTTATCCTTTCCCTTATCTTTTTGTTAGTCCTAAGATTAGGTAACCATATGAATGGTGTGGATAAGATGAAATGTTGGGTTAGATTGTTGCTTTGATTCCTCCTCACTCTTAGGTGAGAGTGGGGGAGTAGGTAAGTGTTGGGTAGGTTGGATTGATAGTTGGGTTGGTAATGGGATAAAGGGAGGTTAATTTTATAACATATCATCCTCATCCTATAGGCTATGGACAAGTGTTTGGAGAGCTTTATAGTTCTCTATATCATGTCCCAGTGTTATATGGTATAGGTAGATCAAATTGTCATTGAACCATGATGGTTTAGGACATGAAGGGTCAAAAGGTTTGATGGGTGGTAGGCTCAAGGAATAGGTTTACAAAAACCTTTTTACAATGGTTGAATAATATTTAAGAAAAGGTGTTAGAGGTGATAGGTTTTTGGTTGTAAAAGTAGGAGACTTTTTGGAAGTAGGCTTTACCATAGAAGTTGTGGGTTGTGGAATAGTTTTGGTGGGTTGGTTAGGTTGGGATTATTTGGTTAGTTTGGAGGTGGAAGATTTAGAGGTATAGGATTTGGATTATGATGATTTAGAAATGGGTGGGAAGGTAGAGGTGGATTTAGTTAAAAATTATGGAGAGTTTGGTGTTTGGTTAGAGGTAGGTGTAGGTAGAGAAAAAGAAGAGGGTTTACTAAATGAGGAATATGTAATTGTGGTAGGATTCACCTTCTTGGTAGAAAGATGATCTCCTAGGATGGTAGAAGGATGGGGTCCTAAAATTGAAGATAAGAGAGAAGGGGGTGGTATGGGTCTAGTTTAATATGGTTTGGGTAGTTTCACCTTTCTGATAGGCTTAGTCAAATTTTTCTTTGGTGGACTTGATGGGGTTAAGTCCAATTTCAAAGATGGGTGAACTAGGTTAGGTGTAGGAAGTATTCCTATCCTCTTGATGGGTTTGGTCAAAGAAGTTTAAGGAGATTTAAGAATTTTAGATGGAGGTGGGTTATAATATTACCCTATGGTTTTGGAGGAAGAAGTGTATACAGATGTGGTTGAGGTAGTGATAGGTTTGATGGTAGATGAAAGTGAGGTCAAGGGTTATTATTTGTTTTGGTAAGGGATCCCAAGATGATGCTAAAAGGTAGATCTATCTTGATTGGGTTGAGAAGTAAACTCTAGACTTTGGACCAATCTAGAAAAATGTTTATAGATGGACTTGATTCCTTGGCCATTGGTTTCAAATATTAAGCCCATAGGTTGAGGTGAGGTAATAGTTTCTTCACCTTTGTCTTGGGTGGAAGGTTCTATTATTTTGTAAGATGGTGTCTCTATGGAAAGAACAAAGGAGATGATATCTTCATTTGGAGTGATTTTCAAAGAGGAAGTGATTGGTTCTATGGTATGTAAGGAAGGTGTGATGGTGTCAAGTGGAATAAGGGAGGTATTTGATTTTTTTAATTTTATGTCTAAAGGAATATGTGGTGATTTTACCACTTCAATAAGTAAAGTGGAAGGTGTAGTTGAAGCAATGGTTTCCTCATTTGGTATTTATATCAAAGGAGAGGGGGGTATGTCAAGGGTATCACCAATTAAAAGAAATAAGGTTTCTTCCTTTGTTTGGTTATCCAAAGGAATAGAAGAAGACTCCACCACTTCAATAAGTGGGGTGGAAAAGGAGGTATTTGAAGTAGTGATTTACTCAAAAATAGGTTCATTAATAACAACATTGACTGTGTGCACCTCATTAGTGTAAGATTATTCTGATTTGTTGTTGTCATGGTTAGTGGAAGGTGTATGGTTTGGAAAAGGTTTCTAAAAGATGTCTAATGATTCATTTGGAGATGTATTGGGATTATCTAATGATATCTCACCCTTTTCAATAAAATTTTGGATAATAGCTTTAAAGGTATTTCACTTGCTAATGTCATGTCCAATAACATGATGGAAGGCACATAGATAGTTTTCATTGTACCAACTAGGTGTGGGGTAAGAGGCATCTAATTATTGGGGAGGTTTGATAGGAGGAAGTTTTATGAGGTCATATTTAAATAGTTTATCTAAAATCAAAGCATATGATTCCCCTATGGGAGTTTGTTGGTTTGATGGGTTGGAAGAATTAGTTTGATCTGGTTGGTTGATAATTGGAAGTGGATTGGATTTTAAGACAACCATGTTTATGGTTGCCTTTGTTTTGATGTTGGGATGGTTGGATGGGTTGGTGGTTTTGGTTGAACAAGGGTCATTGGATTTAAAACTAAAATTATTGTTCCTTAGTTTCAATTTCCCTACATTAATAAATCTAAGTTCAAGTTTACATGCCATGGTAAAATCCTCATCAAAGGTTATAAAAGTCTAAACCTGAAGAGTGGGAACAATATGTTTTGCACAACCTCAAGAAAGGAGAAAGAAAGTTAGTTGATGAGACCTCTCCATATAGATACAAAATAGACAATCGATTAATCATCAAATTGGCTAATGGAGTAAAGGTTAGTAATGGAAACCTTTTTATATATATTGACTAAAAGGTGATCTAAAATGATTTGGGAAATTTGAGAAAAGGAGAAGATGGAGTGCTTGGTAAGAGCACTATACCAATCTATGGCTAGCCTAGATAGAGACATGGGGAAGGTATGAGGGAAAAGAGCATCATATGAAATCAAATAACAAGAATAGTAGAATTATCTTAAATTTTGTTGGGGTCCTCCTTACTTTGGAACTTGGAACACTTGGGTATTTCCCATTAAGGAGGATAAGGTTAGATAGGAACGAATGGATGAATGGGTTCATTGAAAATATTATCATAAGATAAAAGGTTATGAGCCCCAAAAATAGATGATTCAAGATTAGAAATTTTATCCATGAACATCTTAACTAAATCTATTTAAGGCTGGGGAGCTCCATAATTGGGTGGTAGGCTTGGTTGAGGTTGAGTAGTTGCAATATATGGATATGAGGTGGAAGGTTGAGAGGATGCCACATATTGGTATGTGGGCACAAAAGGTTGGGTAGAAGGTGATATGTATCCTTTTGGGTTAGGAACATATTGGTAGGATATCATGGGTGTTTTTTTAGGGATTGGCATGGGTTGGTTTGGGGGTAGGTTAAAGTTGTAGGTTCAGGTTGAGTGGTAAATCTAGTGCTAATAGGTGGAAGGGTGGAGGTTATGTAAAGCACCAAGCCTTAAAGTGGTGTAGAAATTGGTGGGTTGATAGTGACAATGGGAATGGTAGATGTAAGGGTAGAAAATAAACCTAAGGTATATTGGGTATAGGTAATAAGATGAAAGGTTTCCCCTACACTAGAGGTGCTAGTTGGTGTAGTGGGGTTTGGCTATAGGTTGGAATGTTGGATTGAGTTTCAGTGGTGGTAGTGGATGGGATATTGGTAGAAGAAGAGGCTTATGTGATCAAATGTTGGTATAAGTGAAACAAAACATAAGATGGGGTGGCATGTAATATGGTGGATCCATATGAGGAACCAAAGTAGTAGAGTTGTGGTGAGATAAGGTGTTAAGGTAGTGTTGGAGGGCTATGGAGTTATTATCAAGGAATGCAAAAAAATATGTATCACCCTTGACAACTATCCAAGGCATGGTATGAAGGGGATAATGATGAGGAGAACCCTAAACATCCAAATTATACTCCATAATGAGGAGGAAGAGGAAGGTGGTCCTTGGTTGGTTTGATTTATCAACTACTATCTAGAAAAGACCATGTGAGAAAATAGGAAAGAAATGATAAAAACTCACAAATCAAACACAAAATAGGCAAAGAAAATATCTCAAGGTAATCAAAACATACATTAAAGTGCATTTAGAAACTTAGGATTCTTTTTATATCATTTTTGTCTTATGCCTTAGAAAGTGTGAAGAAGAAAATGGGCTTGTAGATCAGGTATTAAAGAGGAAATCTAAGGTTGATTTTAGGTTATGATTAGGTGCTCAAAGAGAAATCTATATTGAATATCAATAAATGGCTTAGTATTTGGGCCTACCCCCTCACTTCACACACCAACATTAAAAGGGTGTTAGGTTCTTAGCCAAAATATATTGAATTTTTGAGTTTATACTCCACCAAAGAGCTGAGTTGGTTATTCCCTTGGTAGTGAAGTCCAAGTAGGATTACAGAGAAAGGGTAAGGTTTACCACTAGGTGATGAAATCCTATTCAAACCTTATCTCAAGTTTATTTTGATGTATTGATTGATTATGTATTTTGGTAATGTGTGTGAGCATAAGAGTGAAATTATGATTAACTACTTTGCTTTTAAGTTAACTAGATGAACTAAAACAAACAATAAATCGATGTAATGCAAGGTTTATTTTAAACCCAAAAGAAATTTTAGATTTATTTGGATGAGCATAGAATAAAATAAGAAATAAATGGAACCTAGATGATGTTAGGGTCCCACTAGATATGCCAAAATGTTTCTCTTAATTTTTTTTTTCATTTCTTAATTTTAGAAGAAGATAAGAAACTAGTAATAAGGGTGTGGTAAAAATACCTAGTTGGTGATGTGCACGTAGTCTAGATGAAGATGGAGAACTCCTCTTTAGCTAGGAAGGAATAACCTATAGATAATAAATCACTTAAAAGGGGGGTTATTAGCAAGATAGTTAAGTGGAATACCTAGTGTGAGCTAGATCCAAGAAGCATGAGCTTGATAGGAGGTTCTCAATCCACCATTGATAACAATTAAGTTGGAAATGATAAATTAAAGTATTTGCATAAAGTAAATGAAATACAATAAAAGAATAAAGTAGAATTATTGTTAAATAAAATGATGAAATATAGAAAAATTGGGTCAATACTTATGTTAAAGTAGGTGAAGTCAAGTTTAAAAAATTAGAAAAGGGTCTATGAATAGGTAGGAATATAAAAAGTTAAGTTTGGTTGGGGATAAGGGGCTGAAAATAACTTGTTATTTTATGCCATAGTGATAGTCAATGGTTGGGTGAACCATTAGTGGTTAAGCTAACCATTGGTGGTTGGCTAACCATTGGTGGTTGGCGATGACCATTGGTGGTTGGGTGAATCATCAATGGTTACCTGTGGATTTTTGAAGATGCTCAGAAAATAGTCATAGGTTGGGTCAGAGATCTAATAATGGTTCTATTAAGGATTTGGTAGAGAGGAATCAAGGTGTAGATAGGTTTGATCAAGTTTAAGAGGTTAGAAATGAAATGAGAAAAATAACTTGTACAATATACATGTAGCTTGGTATATGGCTGATGTTTGAAGGCTAGGGCAATTTTTCTAGAGTAACAGTACTTTGGCCTCAAAAGCAAATTTGGTAAGGGTTTGGATCTCTTTTATTATTGTTATGTTTTTTTAGGAAGACTAGATGTTGGAGAGCTTGAATATCTATATGAAAGAATGCTTGTGATGATATATCCATTTCACCTCCTACTCCCCTCCTTTTATAGGGAAAGAGAGATGGAGTATAAAAGGTTCCCTAATAAGTTGGCATGTTGATTTTGATGCTTGGGAGTTTGTTATCACTGCATAAGGTGAAAATATTTAATTTTGCCTTATTATCTTACACACATTTGGTGATGTGTTAGGAGGGTGAGGACCTAACCATCAACGATCAGGCTAACCATTGATGATTAAGCTGACCATTAATAGTCAAGTGTATAGAGGAAAAGGGGTCAAAATGGGTCAATAAGGTTAGTTAAGGTTTAATTTAATAGGTTGGTAAATTAGTTAACTAGGTGGTTAACTAGACTCAAGGTTTGATGAGGGTATGTAAGGGTCCTAACGAATTTTGACATCTAGAACCATCATGTGCAGTTTTCTAGTGTCTACACTTGTTGATTTAGATGATGATGCACCTAATGACTTAAAACATACTTGTAACACTACTAAGCTAGCCCCTTACATATCAAAGTGGATTACTCCTTCTTTATTACCTCATTATTGCACCATCCTTTTCATTGATGAGATCATTAATTTTCCCCCTCTATGTAAAGCTCAAAAAGCCAATTACATAGAAGATGCCTTCACATGTAATGATTATGGATTGGAAAAATTATTCCAATATCCTTTAATCAAATCTCCACATAAATTCACTAATCTCAGTATTTCCCCTTTTGAAATTCCTCCTAACCCTCAAGTATGTATAATTTGTCCAACCTTTAATGATAACTACATCATGGATAAAGCTCAATCATGAGACTTGGATGTTTAACATTATAAAAAAATTGAACTCAAATAATGATTTCAATCATGATGTTCATACCATTTACACTAACTTTGAATTAACACCTAAAAGTCACATGCCGCCTACTAATTCTCCACTCATTAACACCCCTTGGGTGGTTAAATACATATTACCTTATGAACCTCCATAAATTCCAACATATTCTATACCACCTATAGACCCAATCATTACATCCAATTCCTCCCCCCATCAATGATGCTAATAATAAACCAATCAAATCTGATCAACATTCTTCCCCTACTCCACCTACTCTAGAGATTACACTAGATGCCAAGGCCATAGATGTACATAAAATTAACTCTAAATATGATCACCATGGTAATCAAATGCTCGATCTTGAAGTATATGTTGAGTATTATGGTTTTTTCACACTTTTCCTAGCGATGAAGCCATTCTTGAATTTATTCATTCTTGAGAACCTCAACTTCCTCATCAACATCATAAACTCAAGAATTTCATAAAGAAATCCCCTTTTTTTAACAACTTTTGCTAGCATTAATATTAAAGAAAATCCCATTTCCTCTTTACCTAATGCACCACATCATTTCCAAGATGGAAATATTATACTTATCGAGAAAACTAATTAAATCAAATATGGTACCGCATCATGACCTCAACTAATTATAGTCTCTTATTAACTCACACCAATTGAAAATGATAAATTTAGCTTATTATATGATATATATAGTGATACTTTTACTTGGTCCTATGAGGACATGTATGGTATTGACCTCAACATTATGGTGTAAAACATCACTTGATGCCAAACTTGTGCAATAAAAGCAACAAAAATTTTCATGAAAAGTTTTTAATTTATGCCATAAATAAATTATCAAACTTATCAATGCTAAGTTTATCAAGCTTGTGGACTATTTAGAATGGGTCTCTAACATTGTTCTTATTTAGAATAAAGTCACCATGGTCATTCCCATTTACATTTACTTCTATAATCTTAATCTTGTTTATCTTAAGGACAACTTCCCTTTACCTTCTATAAATGTCATTGTCGATTCCACTACCAGTTATGAAATGTTGTCCCTTATGGATGGTTTATCAAGTTATAATCAAATTCACATTACCCCTGAAGACCAACATAAGAAAACATTCACCATATAATGGGGCACCTATTTTTATTTTAAAATTCCCATTAGCCTCAAAAATTCTAGAACTACTATCAACTATTAGAGTATGTATTTCATGTGTATTTTTCATGTTTGCTATTATCTTAGCTAGGTTTTTTGTCTTGTAGTGAGCTTGTATTATGTGAGGCTTTATCCCACATTGTCCCACTTAGCTAGTTTAATATTTTTTCTTGCCTATATATGCAAGTACCTTTATTTTTACTAACATGCTTTTTATATGCTTCATTTCTAAATATATATGATCAACCTTATTTTTAAATTTCATATCTGAAACTTCCCTTGTGATGTTTTGTTATCAACACTTTGGATTCTAAGGTTGAAATTCCTTTACCATTCCTAACATGGTACTATATCCTTGAATAATTTGCAACCATCCATTATCTTTCAATTTAGATATTTTTATTCCACTTCTTTCTTATCATTGCAGAAGTGTAGAATATAAGCGTGCAAGAATATATTGGTGTCTTTTGGTGCCTCTTTTTATAATTTTAAAATATTTTAAAGTTTTTTTTTGGTTTCTTTCCCTTAGAGATTTGTAATTTCCTTTGGAGGAGAGGCTACAAACAATTTCTAAGAGATCAAAATCTGAATGCTATGTGTTTAGAGAAGAAGATCTAGCCAAGGCATCTTAGATATTACACTAGGTGTTGAATATTCTAATTAAGGAATTTGAAATTTTGTATCTAAGCTTGAAATAATTATTTTGTCATGGATCTGTAAAGCTTGTAATCTATCCTAATATATTTGTGGGAGATCTTAACCTTTTTTTTCCAGTTTAGCATCCTTTTTTTTCTAATATCTAGCTTAGAAAGGCATTGGATCTACCAAGTAAAAAATTGGTAGAGGATAGGTGGATTGGAGATATTTTTTCTTGTTTATTTTTCTTATCTTAGGTCAAATTTGATCTTGGTGTGGAGACTAAAAGACCATCATTGTGGATTGAAATATGCATCTAGGCATCCTTACTCTATGTGGCATCTCTTTTCCTCATTTACTTCTATTTTAGAAACACTAGAACTTGGTGTGGCACCTTTTTATAGCAAAGGAATCTTTTTTACTTCAAGGCATTGGATCTTTATTAATTTTTTATATATTTAGAAGAGGCATTGACCATTGGAAGGTGTTGGAAGAAAAGATCTGATGTTTGGCATCATTTTTTGAATATTGGCATATTTTTTTAAAATGTGGCATTGAAATGTGAAAGAATTCAGCTTATATTTTAGTGTTGGAAAAAGACCAGCATGGATATCTATTATCTTGAAGATAAATGTAAAGGGTTTTCTACAAGAGAGATCTTTGTGAAGAAAGGTGTTTTCTATGTTGAAAATATGACTACGGGCATCTTAATTCTTTTGTTGTTGTGATTATTTTTTTAAAGACAAAAATACTGCATCTTTTTTCATCAATTTGCCTTCTTTTTTAGACATTATTATATTTCCTTTTGTATCATATACACATCCAGTAGTGGAGTGGGTTATGTTGGTTACATCAGAATTTTTTCTAAGAATGAGGCATTGAAAGGCTTGAGAGTGGCATTGAGGAGAGAGAAATTGTTTTTTTTAGCTTTAGCACTTATTTTTTAGTTTTAGAAGGATCTAAAGGCAAATTCAATCTATAATTTTATTTTTATCCTCTCAAAACCAATTGTGCATTCATATTATTTGCCTTAATAGCTATATTTTTTTCTTTAAGAGGAAGTCCAGGTCACTTGCACATGTATAGAAGTCACCCAACTAGTTATTATTCATTTTAGTTGGATTTTCTAAGTACATGGCAAAATTATGATTCCAACGAGTGGTTGAATGACTATGTTTTTTTTCATTTTGGTCAGTGAAATCTATTTGTAGTGTTTTTTAATTATTTTGACCCATTTTTATGGAAAATTGTAATGCTTGTAACTTTTAAACCATAACTCAGATTTGAGTTTTATTTTTTTCAAAAGTGATTTTTTTAATTCTTTATCCATTGGTGTTTTTAAATTATAAAAATTCACTAATTTTATAAAGTGCCAAAATTGGGGGAGGGGTCCTATAATACAATCTTATAGGGGGTTGTCTTGGTGCCATTTTTTTTGCACCCTTTGCATTCTTTCTACTCTTGGTGATTAGTTAGCATGGCTTCTACTTCTGTTGTTGACCATTATGAGACTTTAAATACACATAATTAACACATATGGAGACATCGAATGGAAATAATCATAAAGTGCAAAGGATTATGATTTATAATGAATGAAACACAGTCATAGTTCACATAAGAATTTGAAAATTTTCAACATCAGTGTAAGTTTCAAGAATGTATGGGTTTGATTGGGGGATATGTGAGTGATAGTCTCTTATTTCATTTTTGATGGGTGTGATTCTCCATTCAAAATGCGGACTAAGTTAAAGGTTTTTTTGGAAAAGTAGACCAATTGAGAGTGATACAACTTGAAGTGGAGTTTACATCACTAAATCCAAATGACTTTATTTCCATTGTAGATTACCTCACAACATTTTTTGACATAGTTGAAGGGAAATGGATGAGATAAAAATGGTGTAGAGTGTGTGTACTTGATATTATCTAAGTTGAGTGGTCCATTCCAAACTTTGCTTCTATCTTTTTCTCTAGTATGGATACCTTAGGTACCACATTCAAAATGCCCGATTTAGAGTTTTTTTGTGAGAGACTCACTAGGGAGGGATCCAAATTATCTCAACTTGAGTCTTCCAGCTCTCAAAAAGTATTAGTGGCTTCACATCCTAAGTCTAATGGAAAATATAAGGGTAAGAAGGAAAACACTCCTCCACCTTAAAATTCACTTAAGCCCACCAACACTACTTCATCTAAACCCAAACCATCTTCAAAATCCAATAATAAGTCTAACCTATCTTGATCCTATTATGGGGGGACTAGACATGAAGAGTCTAGGTGTTTCAAAATATTGCAAGCCTTAGAGGATGTCATTAGGAAACATAATATTTATATCTCTACTCCTCCATCTCATGAGCATGGGAAAGAACTTAATGTTGTTTGGAGATCATATTTACCTATTTCAAATAGTTGGGTTTTAGATTCTAGTACTTCACACCATTTGACTTCTACCAAGGAGTCATTTGTATCTATTAGTCTAAGTTCCACTTCTAACATTGAGGTTGGATATTCTTCCTTCATTTCTATTCAAGGGAAGGGTGACATAAATATAGATAGTGTCCACATCAATGATGCATCATATGTTCTAGACATCACCACCAATCTACTTTTAGTGTATTAGATTTACCAATTTGGTTAGAGCAAGATAGTGAATTTCACACCACATGGTGCTAAAGTTTAAGCTTTGTTAGATCCACATAAACTCATTACATAGAGTGTTGTTGATCATAGTTCTTGACTTTACTATTTTGAGGGTTTTGATGGCACTCTTCCTTTAGAGACGTGTTTATTTTCTCATGAAAATTATAAGAGTTAGATTTATCATGAGATATTTGGATACCTCAACTATAAATATTTGAAGGAGTTGAACACTCATAGTATGGTAGAGGGTCTTCTTAAAGTTTCATATCTTGATGGAGTCTGCCATGGTTATGCATTGGGGAAACAACATCAAGATCCATTTCCTAAGGGCATGTCCATGAGAGCTTTTTCACCACTTAAGCTTGTGCATAGTGATTTGATGGTCTTTCCTACTACTTTCAACAAAGATAAGGATGCACTTACCTTCATTGATAATTTTTTGAGGTGTACTTCCATTTATTTCTTTAAGTACAAGAGTGATGTATTTACTCACTTAAAATTATTTAAGGCTTTGGTTAAGAAATAGTCATCAAGTTTCATCAAGAAGCTTCATTCAAATAATGGGGGGGAGTACTTCAGTTGAGATTTCATTGATTTTTTGGCATCCCATAGTATTGTTCACTAGAATTCTATTTCACATACTCCAAAATAGAATGGATTAGTAGAGAGGAAGAACCAAATTCTGAAGGAGATGGCTAACTACATTATGTATTCACAAAATTTGCCTCCTATCTATTGGGTAGAGTCAATTAATTATGAGAACTACATTCAAAACCACACACCAAATTGAGGACTTAAGAATATGACTCTAGAGGAGGCTTGGTTTGGATTCAAGTCTGATGTCTCATTTTGTAGAGTTTTTTGGAGCCTTACTTAGGTGTTTATACAAAATAAGAAAAGGAAAACATTGGACAAGAAGAGAAAACCTTTGATATTTATAAGGTATTATGAAGACATGAGAGATTATTATATTTTAGATTTTGATACTCATGATGTTCATTTTTGAACACATGTATAGTTTTATGAATGTTCACATCTCATGACTTTTCATCTTCTTCCATTCCTTCTTCTTCTTCTTTTGATGATTTACCTCTTCTTGAAGATTCATTATTTTAGGAGCTAATTCAAGAGATTCTTGAGGACATCATAGAGGATGAAGATATTTTCATTTTGATGTTGTCATTATGCGTAGGTGGGCACATACCATAGTTTCTAAGGTATCACCTTTCATACAGGATCTTTTACCTACTCGACATTATCATACACATTCTATGGGTACTGAACTTTTGTATCATACATTCTTTGGGGATCCATAGTCTTTTTCACATGATCATGGGATATAGAAGTGGAATGATGCAATGATAGATGAGTATTCTCCATTGATAAAGAATTACACTTGGAATTTGGTCACTCTTCCTAAGGGAAGAAAGTTGGTTAGGTTCAACTAGATTTACTACACCAAGTATACAATTGATGGGTCTATTAACAAGTATAAGACACATCTTATTGCAAAAGGATTGTCTCAAGTTGAAGGTATTGACTACTCTAATACTTTTTTTCTTATTACTAAGTTGGATTATGTTTGCCTTATTCTTTATCTTGTTATATCACAGGTTTGTCCAGTATATCAAATGGATGTTAAGAGTGTTTTCTTGCATAGAGACTTATATAAAGAATTGCATGAAAAAATTTATATGGAGCATCCTTATAGGTTTGATCATGATTCTTCTATTTTTTTGACTTAAAAGGTCTCTTTAGGGTTTCAAATAGGCCCCTTAGGCTTGGTATGAGAAGATGGATTCATTTATTCTCTCAACTAGCTTTATTTGTTGTCACTCTAATCCCATAGTGTATATTTAGTGTATTGGGGAGGAAACTATTATTCAGGTCTGGTATGTTGATGATATGTTTCTCATAAGTAGTTCCTCATCTTAGATTTAGACTATTCAGTAGGCACTTCTAACATAGTTCAACATGACAAATCTTGGCCTTCTACATTTATTCCTTAGTTTACAGATTTCACAGTCAGATATAGGGATCTATTCAGGTCAATAGAAGTACACACTTGATATACTTTAGAATTTTGGCATATCTGATTGCAAGCCATGTCCTTATCATTTTTAGTCAAGATTGACTCTCATGCCTCTTGTACTATTCCACTTTGTGATCCTATATTGTATAAACAAATGGTAAGGAGTCTTATGTATTTGACCCATACTCACCTTGAAATTTAATTTGAATTTGAGATTGTATTTAGGTTTGTACATGACCCTCATGATATTTATTATCATGTTTCCAAGAGGATTTTAATATATTTATGAGGCACTACTCATTTTGGATTACACTAAACTAGGGGTTCTACTCAATTGGTTGGATATAGTGATTCAAATTGGGCATGTTCTCCCGATGATAGGTATTCCACTTTTGGATACATATATTGTCTTAGTTACTTACGTATTACTTAATTATGTAATAATAAATAAGCTATTTCAATTTTATCTATAGATGTTGAGTATAGGTTAGTAGGGACAATAAGTCATCAAGTTTTTTGTCTTCATCAGTTGTTGATAGAGTTTGGTTTTATGCAAGATTCACCCATTATAATTTAGTGTGATAACCAAATTAAAATTCATATATCTCATAACCTAGTTGAGAATCAGTGGACCAAGCAAATTGAGGTACATATGAACTTCATTCATCAACACATTTATGATGTCATTCTTATCTTGGATTATATTCTCACTCAATAGTAGGTTGTAGGCATCTTCATAAAGCCTTTTGAATTACCTCATTTCCTTGAGTTTTGTGGAATTATTTGGGTTTTATAAGTTTTCCTTGGGGGGTGTTCATGAGATAATATTCCATATTCATTTCATGGATACTTATCATACATTAATACCTTATCAGGGCTAGTTATTAGGACTCATACTATGGATATGCCACTATTTATTTTTTGGATTTTGTTGGCCCCTAGATTCACTTGAGAGGGTGGGGTGGTAGGGTATGTATTTCACATGTTTTATAGTGTCTTACCTAGTTTTTTCATCTTGTATTGATCTTGTCTTATGTGATTCTTTATCCCACATTATTAGGCTTATCTAGTTTAGGATTTTTCCTTTCCTATATATGCAAGTGCCTTTATTTATACTAGCATGATTTTAATATGATTCATTTATGAATGTATATTGTATATCTTATTTTTTAATTTCATATTTTTAGCTTCCCTTATGATGTTTTGTTATCAACACTTTAGATTCTAGGGTTGGAATGCCTTTACCATTCCTAACATCAAAGGGTGATAACACACATTTTTCATGATCCTATTCAAAAGATCATCAAAACATATGTTTATGACCTCATTGAAAAGTCTAAAAGATATAAGACTCATCTCTCTAATCTTTCTATAATTTTTTATTGCCTCATTAAATATAAAGTTGGACTAAATCCCTATAAGTATGCTTTCAGTGTTACATATAGAAAACTATTAGGATTCTTAGTTTATATTCATGGAATTGATGTCAATATTGCAAAGATCAATGTTATTATTAACATTCCCATCCCCATTTCCATTCAAATATTCATACCTATCTTGGTAAACTTGGATCAATTAGATGATTCATCCCCAAAATGGCTTACAATATCTATTCTGTTAATTTTCTTCTCAAGAAAGGTACTACCCTAGAATGGATGGATCCTTGTCAAAAATCATTGAAAATATGAAATAATATTTGATTTACCCACCTACTATTTATCCCCCTTATAAAGATCATCCATTAATATTATATACCTCTTCCACACCCATATCAGTTGGGGCAATGCTTTCCCAACATGATATTGGGAGGGAATATACCATATATTATATCAGTCAAGGCATCATCAACTATGAGAAATGTTATATAAAATTATAACATGATTTCCTCACCATTTATTTTGTTATTGAAAATCTCTGACAATGCATTCTTTATCAAACTGCTTATGTTATCATTCAATATTATCCACTCTATAATTTCTTATCTAAAGCATTTCTTCCTAGAGATAGAATTGGCAAGTGGATGGTCATACTCATGGCATTTGATATATGAATTATTACACAAAAAAATATTACAAGAAAAATCACCATTGATCAACTTATCATAGCTCTTGTACTAACTACCAATTACCTTCATGGTTGTCTTCTTATTGTCAATATTCTCTATATCTAAGGTCTTAATCAGTGTATATCTCTTAAATATTACTTCCATAATTTCACTATTGATCCTAAAGCACGTAATCTTGAATATTCCTCTCTCTTCCCCAATACCACTAAACCAAAATTAGTTATCGAATAACTTCCTAAAATTACTATCACCTTACATGAAGATAATTGGACCCTTAATTTTTATAACACCAAATTCCTTCAAGGAGTTGGGGTAGGTTGTCTCCTTACTAGTCCTCTTGGTAAAATTATTCCTTGGGAATTTCACCTTACATTTGATGTCATTAATGACATGGTATAATATGAAGCCTTAATCCTAGGAATGAGAGCAACCTTTTATTTAGATATCACATATCTACCCACTTTAGGTGATTCCTAACTCATTTGCTTCCAGGTTAATGGTTACTATCAATGCAAAAGTAAAAATCTCATTATTTATCATCAAATAACAACTAACCTCACTAAATACTTCACTTCACCATAAATCCTATCCCTTGAGATCAAAATTCCATTACTAATTCACTTTCTTCTTCAGTATCTTTTTTCATCCACACCAAATCATTACTGATTCCACTTTTCTTATCCAAATAAATAAATCCCCATCTTCCATTCAATTAAAATATTCACTCTTCTACCACATTGATGTTATCACCATTTGATAAATACCATGGTATACATAAATTATTAAATTTCTTAAACACCAAACCTATCCTCCAAACATCAATTTTAAAAAAAAAAAATCAAATTTAGAAATAAGATTTCAATCATATTTTGATATAACATCCTTTATGATCATAATGATAAAGGTACCCTGATCCACTATGTTATGAAAGAATAAGTTCCTCCTCTTTTTAAAAAAGAACATGGGGGCATTTATGGTGGCCACTAAGCAGACATGCTATAACCTAGAAATGTTTATGTATAGGTTACTTTTGGCCCACTCATAAAATGGATACCATCAAATTCATGAAAAATGTAATCCTTTTAAAATTCATGATGATTTAATCCACTTGCCTCTAGCTGAGCTTCAAACTATGGAGTCACCTTGGCCATTCTCCATGTGGAGATTAGATCTCATATGCAAATTACCTAGATATAAAGATGAACATGTCTTTATTATCACCACCACTAAATATTTTACCTAATGGGTCAAGGTCATGCCCCTCATCAATATCATCGATACCACCATTTCAAAATTCATCCTCAATCAAATCATTTTCCACTTTGGTGTTCCTCATACTATCATTTTAGATAATGGTGGTAACTTCAAAAATAAAGATGTCAAATAACTCTTTGCTAAATTTAAAATTAATCACAAATTTTCAATGCCTTATCATCCCTAATATAATGGCCAAGTTGAGGCCACCAAAAAAATATTAATAAAATTCTCCAAAATACAATCCATGAAACCCACATGGATTGACACATTCATCTATATCCCACCCTTTGGGCCTATTATACTAGCATACGCACTACTACTGGGGCAACACTTTTTCTTCTAGTCTATGGTTCTAAATCCATCCTCCCATTAGAAGTTGAGATTCCCTCTCTTTGTATCTCTCTTCATGATGTCATACTCAATGAAAAATTATGTGAATCTCTCCTTCATGATTTTTATATTCTTAATTAACTTTATCTTTTTTCCCCAAATCACAATCACCAATACAAGGCCCATATTACGAAACAACATAATAGAAAAGTTAAAGTTCACAATTTTAATGTTCATGATCTTATGCTTAAGTTAGACTATACTAATGATAAATAAGTTAAATATGCCCAAAAATGGTGGGGATTTTGTTAATTCAAAGACATCCTTGGTCTAAGCACCTATTGCCTTCAAACTAATGAATGCCATATTTTTAAAAATCCCACCAACATGTAATTTTTTAAAAACATTTTGCCTAAATCCTCACCTCCTTATTATGCTTTCTATATGTTATCCTTTTGACACCTTTTTCAAGATACTTACCTAGGTCTCATCCTCTAAGCAGTTATCTCTTTCCATAAACCTTAGTCCTTACTTTTGATCCTTTGGTTTCCCTTTTATCATGAGTTACATTATTAAAATGTGGATAAGAGGACCCAATCTTCCTCAGGATTTCCTTTTGTTCTCTTTAATTTCTATCTTTCTAATAATTATTTCACCCCTTAGGTTTATCTTTTTTGAGTTGCAATTTAAGACCATGGATATGACCTATCCTTCTTCACAAATAACATCTTTTATCTCATTTATTTTTCGCATGCTTTATGCACCCTCGTGGGTTTTTCTTTTCTGATTTATAGTGTAAGACCATGGATCAGACTTGGCCTTCCTCATAAAATCACTCTATTTACTTAATTTAGTGTTCCTTGTCTAGAATGTTTTTAATGGTTCCAAGTTTATGATCTTTGTGCTCAACTTTAGCTTTTGCTTATTTTGTAGATAAAATTTGCACTAGTAAAAATAAAGTGTTAGCATGTTTTACTACACTTCCCTCATTCTTATGATAAGTAATCACTCTTTTAATATCATTGTATCCCTTTTTCCACCCTTTATCACATTTTTTGTGATTTGAAGTATTTTAAATTATTTCAAGTTTTATTCCTCTTGATCTCCTTTCCTTTCAATCTACATTGGATAAACCAAGGTCAAAGTCAAGATAACACTTTTATTTCACCTAGATTAACAAGAATTTTAGACACCATGCTCTCTAAGTTATCTCTCTTAGAAACCAAGTCCCAAGTATTTAAATGAAAGTCATTTGTAGCACCCATGTTTATTATTTATATTTTATATGGAGGAGGAATAAAAAAATCCATCAAGAAAGTTAAAAGACAAATCATTTAAAATAAAATCAATGGTATACAAAAGGAAACATAAAAATTAAAAAATTTAAAATTGTACCAAAAATATTTGATTACAAGCACATATCTTATCTTTAATTGAAGCTCAAAATCCACAATCAACCTCATGTTAGATTAGTAGATTGGATTAGGAGAATTTAACAAAATCTATGGTGCTACCTACTTTCTCACACAAGTACCCAATCTTCATAGTAGATTGACATCTCTGTAATGAGTCCTAAGGAATGGGGAACACATTATGGCAAGGTAGGTCCATTTTAATTTCTATGTATATATCCTTTATGGAATGATCTACATACTTCATTTGTTGACCTAAGACTTGTGTGGCTAGAATTTCTTTAGAGTCCTTCATGTCAAAAGTCCTCTTATTTTTATAAATATAATTTGAGTCTCTTTACTTTGATAAAAGAGTTCCTCTACCTTAATTTTTCCTTCATTCTTCCCTCCACCCATTTCATTTTCCCCTTTGACAAACAAGTGTGATTCTAAATCTATTTTCCCTTCTATATTCCCTATTCTTCACATCTTAAAAACATGCTAGCACTAATTTTTTTTAGTTTTATCTATCTTTATAACCAAATAATATGTTTGAGTGACTATGGATTATTTTATTTATACCATGGCTCTATATCTCTAGATGTTTCATTCTTTCTTTTACCATTTTCCATTGTTTTACTATCTTTTTTTTAATGCCTATGTCTATTTCTCTTTTTCGTGTACTTTTTCCATTATTGAGTGGGGTTGGCTTGTTACTGCTCACTCACCAATGTTGTTTTACTTTTTTATGCACTTTTTATATTGATTATTGAGTAAGGATTTTTATTGCTCACTCATCAATGTTAATTTACCCTTTTGCTTTCCCATGTTTGTTTAAGTAAGGATTGTTATTGCTTTCACATTGATGTTTGATTACCAAATTTTTAACATGTATCCTTGGTTTGACTTGGTGAGTTTGCCTTTATTACTTAATGTTTAATTGTTTGATTTTTTTGGTCTTTAGTAGCCTTTGGTTTTTAATTACCTAATTTAATCTAAATTTGACTTGGTCATTTAGTCTAACATATCACTTGTCACCCCAAATTGTCAAATTTCCATGTACGTCTTATCCACATAACATCAATTATCTTAGTTTTCTTGCATTTGTTTGTTTGTTATCTTTAGTTTTGTATCCTTGGGTTTGTTGAAAGTAATCTTTGCACCCTCCATGATCAAAACTATAAACACAGTAGATAACTATCTAGTGATAAAGGTATGTTAAGGTACACATACATTAATTTTATTTTTAGTTATTTCCCTTTTATTCATTTATTTTTAGTTATTTTTTGCTTTAAACTACTACAAATTTTTATCCTCAGTGTTATGTGTTGATATTTTCTTTTCTCAAATCACCATCCCCTATTTCACCTAAGTGGCACATGATGAGATTTAAGTGGGACATATGTATACTCATAATATTTTCAAACTTTATCGATTGTTGATGCTTTCTATCTTGTAGGAAATAATTGAGGCTCAATCTCTCTAAGTGCATGCCTTAAAAGGTGCACCAAGAAAGAGGTGGGAAGACCATTATTGTTTCATAGTATTTTTATCCCTTACTACCACTTGTTATCAATTCAACCATATCCTTAAAACATTCATGTAAGTTTTGCTTCCTATTTTTTACCGTCATCTGGTCATTTTACACTTTCATTAGCCCTTCCCTAGCCTAAAATCCTTTCTAAAAATTTATAAAACTTATTTAGGGTGTAGGTCCACCCCTGGCCAACCTAGAGCAAGAACCAATTTATTTTTTTCCAATAATGATATAATGTTGATTTGGTCAACCTTGTCAGCCTAAACATTCAGAAAGGACCAGGGTCAGATTCAACTCTATAAACATATTAATTTCACCATTATTAGAGAGATATCAAGAGTTAATTATTTATTTGCACTTCTTTACAATCTATTCTTCTACCATAATACTTGAGTCTCAGATTAGGGTTTTTACTTAGAGAAGAATCTCGTCCTATGGAAAAGTCTTAGATCTTTTGGCTTTTCTTAGTAATCCTTACAAACCACAATAACCTATTATGAATCACCTTTGGCCAAGGGAGATATTGAGTCTCGATAGGTTCATCTTCAAGTTAAGTATTTATAACTTTGATCCTCTCTTTAGTATATATAAATAATATAAGTAATAGCATTTGAATATATTTCTCTCCATGCATTAGGGTTGTATGTATACATAACTTAAATAGGATTCTCTTATGCATGTTTAATTTTATGTTTACTAACCCCTACTTCATGCCATAAGATTTGGTGAGCACTATATTAGACTTTACTTGTTATTAGTTTAGTGAATATGAAAACATAGGACCTAGTTATGGTTATTGCATATTTTTGCTTGACTAGAGGCTTTGTGTAATGATATTAATTCACCAAATAATAAAAATAACATAAATATATCACAATGATATCTAAATATAGCAAAAAATATGAATTATAGATAAGCCACTTTAAGGGGGAAACCTCCCAAATGCTTACAATAAGAAATGAATACTCAAATATGGTGATTAACAACTACCCAAAACCTCTTATATATAGTCTACCTATGCCATGGTTACTATAGAGGCTGATATAACATCAAAAAGGGATAATTAAGCCACAAGTCAATTATTCCTACCCTAATAAGTTAGGGGTGTAACATGCCCTTCCCCTTTGAATAAATATTATCCTCAACATTGAATAACTCTAGATGATATTGCATCAAATATTCATGCTCTCAAGTTACATCCTCATTAATTAGGTTCTTCCACTTGATCATATATTCTTTAATATCTATGGTTCTCAACCTCTTAGTACGTGTCTGTAGGATCTTCTCTAGTTCTAAAATGACTCATCCTTCTTCATCTAGTTCTAGTAGCTCTATCTAGGCTAAAAATTTATGTCTAATGACATTCTTCAAGAAAGAAACATGAAATAATAGGTGTATGTGAGATGAATGAGGCAACTCTAGCTTGTAAGCCACACTTCCAATTTTTTGTAAAACCTGATAAGGGCCATATTACTTAAGAGAAAAAATTTTGTCCTTTTTTCATTTCTTCAAGGACATCTAATTTTAAGAATAAAAATGTACAAATACCCAATCAACCACATCAAAATGTTACTCACTACAGTGTTGATTAGCTTGTTGCTTCATCCTATTTTATGTTAATTCTAAATTCTCTCTCAAACTAGCCAAAACCTCTTGTTGATGTTGAATGTGATCCTCCACATATCACACCTTAGTTTGTGCCCTTAAGGAGGAAGTCATGTAAGGTAGATGGTAACCATATAGTTCTATAAATGGGGAAATTTTAGAATAGGTATAGAAAGATGTGTTATACCACCATTCTTCAAGTAGTATCCATTTAACCCAATGTTCTTACTTATCTAATACCAAAAATAGAGATACCACTCTAAACATCTGTTTACCACTTGTGTTTTTCCATTATTGGAGGTGGTAAGATGAGTTATGAGCTAGATGATTACCCAAATAGTAAAATAGTTCAATACAAAAATTACTACTGAAAATAGGGTCATGATCACTTATAATTATTTTTGGGGTTCCATGCAATTTTATAATTACCTCCAGAAAAATAGTTGATATTGTACTTGTTGTAAATGGATATGAGAGGTAAAAAAATGGACATATTTTGTAAGCATATCAATAATTACCAAGACTACATTATTACCTTTAGAACAAGGCAACCCTATGATGAAATCCATAGAAACCTCCTCCCACCTTGGACTAGGATTTGATAAAGGTTGTAACATACCTAGGGTATTAACTATCTCATATTTGTTATATTGGCATATCAAGAATTCTACCACAAACTTTTGTACATATCCATTAAGTCCTCCCAAACATACTTCTCTCTTGATTATATGATAATTTTTCAAGAACCTAGAGTATCCCCTAATTGGAAATTCATGCAACTATACAAGAATATTATGCTTCAACTTTGAATCTTTGCACAAGTATAACCTATCCTTATACCATAGAGCATTACCTTTCCATTAAAATTTTTCAAAGCCTATATAACCTTATTGGATATTCTAAATTATAACTTGTGTATCCTTGTCTTGGCCCCACTCTAACCTAGTTTCATCTACCCAATCTACCTATAACATGGACATTGCACAAACTAATGCTTCTATGGATGTATACTATCTAGATAGTGTATTTACTACTACATTATCTTTACCCTTATTTCATATTATTTCAAAATCATAACCCAATTTTTTTTACCCACTTTTATTTTTCCTTAGATGATAATATTTGATCCAAAATGTATTTGAGACTATCATGATCTATTTTTACCTTAAAATGTATACCTATCAGATAGGACCTCCATTATTTTACTATATGAAGAATAATCATCATTTCTTTCTCATAGATAGGTTTTTAGAAATTTTTACCTTTAAATTGATGAATATAAGATGAAAGTGGCCTTCCTTCTTGCATTATTACTACTCCCAACCCTAATTCATAAGCATCACATTAAATAATGAACATATTTGAGAAGTTTAGAGTAGCCAAAATTGGGGTGGTGCACATAGCTACTTTTAGTTGCTAAAATGATTTAGTGGATGCATCATTCTAGTAGAAGGCATCACTCTTTAGCAATGTAGTGAGTGGAGTTACTATGCTATCATAACCTTTCAAAAATCTTCGGTACTAACCTATTAGTCCTAGGAAGCCTTAAAGTTTTTTGAGAGTTTTGGGCATTGACCAATCCACCATACCTTTGATCTTATGAGGATCAACTTTAAATCCTTCATGGGATATAATGTGATCTAATTACTCTACCTCTTATAATCCAAAATCACATTTAGATGGATTCACATAAAGCTAATGTTGTTCTAAAATTATCAACACTTATTTTACATGTTTCAAGTGTTCTTCCCATGTCTTACTTTAAATCAATATGTTATCAAATAAAACTAGCACAAAATTCTTATAAAAAGGCCTAAAAATAGTGTTCATCAAGATTTGAAAAGTAGATGGTGCATTTTTAAGACCAAAGGGCATTGCCAAAAACTCATAATGGCCCTCATGAGTTCTAAAAGTAGTTTTATAAACATCTTCATCTATGATTCTAATTTCATGGTACCCTAAATGAAGATCTAATTTCATGAAATAGAAAACACCATGCAACTCATCAAGTAAATAATCAATTACCAGAATAGGAAACTTATCTTTGATGTTTTACTTGTTGAGTTCCCTATAATATAGTCTCATCTACCATGTTTCATATTTCTTATGCACCATGACTATTGGTAATGAATATTCCCTCTGATTGTGCCTGATGATCCTTGCTTCTATCATCTCATGGATCATATTTTCAATTTCACTCTTTTACACATAAGGATATCTATATGTTATAATATTTGGTGGTTGACTCCTTGGAGGTAGTTAAATTACATGATCATGTTCTCTTTTTGGTGGTAGTCCTTTTGGCATGGCCTCAAAAATAGATGGGTGGTCATAAAAAATCATTTGTATATCAGGATGTGGAGATGATGTTATGTTCTAAACTTCTATGGAATATAATCATGTTATAAATACTTCTTATCCCTTTTTTATCATTTTTTCATCTAACGTGGACTAACCAATTATGGAGATTTTACTCATAATCCCTATAGTTCAACTTTTCTACCTTCAAAATGAAAGTGCATGAATAGTTATTGGAAATTTATCTCAATTATACCCAAGGTTGTGAACCATTAGACTCCCTTAACAATGTGTGTACCACCCATGGGAATATCAAACATAGGAGAATATAGATTTCACTTGCCCATAATACGCTTAATACTATGTCATTTCCTTGAATAATTGACTATGCCACCATTTATAATCATGACCTAAAATTATGGTCTTGGGTAAATGAAACAATTAAATTGAGTGGCTAACTTATGGTTGGTGAAATTATGTGTGTTCCCTGAGTAAATCAACATTGTCACCTTCTATTTCTTTAGTAAACCCACCATCTTAAGTTTTTCAAGAGTGTTAATACCTAAAAGTGTATGACAAGAGATTGTAGGTTTGGAATCTTTAGGTACCTCTTCTACCTCTTCATCATCATCATTGGAGGCATCATCCTCTTTATCATCTTTGTTAGCTCCCTTAATGTAGAATAAATTATTCTTAGCACATCTATGTCCTTTGCTCCATGTTGTCACAGCTAAAACATAATCCTTTTTCATGTTTCTCTTTAATTTAATAAGGGGTCAATCTAGTAGGTAGAGGAAACGATGGTGTTGATATGCTAGGATCTTTAAAGTGAGTAAATGGATGATTCTTATTGCCTATGAATTTTTCCTTAGCCTTACATGCCATGATAATATAATCATAAACTATAAGTGGATTAAAAATGTGTACCTCATGTTGAATGTGGTCCTTGAGGCCTCCTAAAAATAGGTCATTCAGGTTCTCATCATAATTTGTCTCCACATGTAAATATAGGTTCTAAAAATTATGAATATAATCCTTGACTAAACTAGTTTTTCATAATTTTTCCAATTGGTTGAAGTAATTCTCTATCACACTACTATTATATTTTAATTATAGATCCTCTATAAAAATTGACCAGGTGACACTAAGAGTCATATTTTTCTTTTGAGTGCATAACCACTGATACTAAATGAATTGTTCAAATTCTAGATGCAAGGATGCCTTTGTAACCTTTTGTCCACATGGGATCTGATATAGATCAAATAATAAATCTCCATTTGGTTGATCCAATTGAGTGGATCCTTTCCATAAAATTCATGCATAACTACCTTTGGTAACAAGTTATGTTATGGTAAGGTACTAGATTTGGATTAGGTTGGTTGGGAAATCCACCTTGGCAGGGTTGTGTAATAGTGATATCTATCTAATTTGATTAATTATTTTATAAATACATCATTATATTTACAAAACTAGATTGTACAAATTTCATATCATATTATATGCTTTGTATCTCACTTTGAATGCCTTGCACATTGCAATCAAATTGGCTCACTTTGTGATTTATCTCAGAGAACCTAGGTATAAAGGATATACTGACTCCCCCTTCTAAATCCATATCTTTCTTATTAGGATTTTTAATTGGTGTTTCATCACCCTTTCCTCAGCCCCTAGTTTTTAGTCTTTCTATAAAATGGCTTGATAGTGTCAACCCTGATTGGCACTTTTGATGTAACTTTGACCAAGAGATTTTGTACTTATGTTTCTCTTAAAATAAAAACTACAAATAGATAGCCTAGATATATTTTTCTAGGATTTCCAAAAAAGTAACAAATATGAAAAATTTCTTGAATTGTGTACTATAGACAAATTTATCAAAAACTCTAAATTGGTGACAACTTTTGAAAAATAAATATAATTAAGCTAAAAGTTTTAATGGAAGCTTCCTTGAATGATTTTTCTCCTTTAGTAAAAAAATGCAAAGAAATTTTCAACTGTTTGTGATACATAGCCAAATTACAAGATCTAGGGGTTTTAACCTAAGTATGGCCCAAATCAATGCTTTGATACCACTTGTAATACTATTACTTCACCAAATAAGCATAATAACATAAATATATCACAATGATATGTAAATATAGTAGAAAATATGAATAATAGATAAACCACTTTGAGGGGGTAACCTCCCAAATGCTTTTAATAAGAAATAAATACTCAAATATAATGATAAAAAACTACCCATAACCTCCTATATATATTTTTACCTTAGCCATGGTTACTCCATAGGCTGACCTACTAACCCAATGAAAACATATATAAATGTGATATAACATCAAAGAGGGATAAGTAAGCCATAATTTGGCTATTCCTATTTCGATAGGTTAGGGTGTATCACTTTGGAACCATCTTTAGTGATATTATTATGGTAATATATCCCTCATCTAGGTTTAGTGGATCCATCTTGGTCATGACCCCTAATTTCTAATGTATCAATAATCAAAAGTATAAGTAAGATTTATCTTATCCAAGATAAGATTGATTTATAGATCAATTACATTTCCCTTTATATATAGAGGGGAACTCTAAGGAGGATAAAAACCTTGATGATAGTGTCATTCATGTAGTACTAGTACCACTAATAGGGGTAAGGAACTACCTTATTTATTTAGATATCCAAGCAATGGATACCTCGTGAATGGCTATATAGACCATTGGGTATAAAGACAAATATTTCATATATGTGGTTTTGGTAATGATGTCCATATAATTTATAAAAAATACACATGGAGCATTACTCTCCTAAGAACCCATGGTGGAAAGGCATAGGTCTTAAACATGATCGTGGTGCAAAAAACATCCCCCAAATATCTCATCCTATAAAATTTACCCACTCTGAGCATTCAATATCATCTTGAAAATTTTTAAGTTGATCATGCCCTTAAGGCCTAAGACTTGATTACCCTTAAGGATTATATATAGTAGTGGCACCCATAAGAGATTATCATGGATGTAGTCAGTTTCCCCAAATAATCAACCTAGTAGGATCATCCCTACATAAATCCCCTTTTTGAAGATGTGGATAGTGTAGGAGTCTATGTCCACCTTATTAACCCATTTTGCATATAGGTTCTCTACCCAGTCCTTCAAAACAACATAAATTTGATATAAGTTGGTCCATATTTCAACCATAGTGGCATCATATGATATTTTGTATTCAGATAGGTTATAGTAAGTTTTAAAATCTCTCCCTAAAATATCTATGATCCTATATTGGGAACTCATAGAGCACACTAGATCATTAACACCATCTTGTACTCATTTGGTAGTAAGTAAAAACTTGTTGAAGAGGTTAGTACAAGGGAAGACTTATGGATTAAAAGCATATCTATATAGCCCACACTTTTTGTATGCCCTAAGGTCAACATGGAACTCAACCTCATCCTCATCATCACTAGAGCTAAGATTAGGCACCATCTCAATTATTTTTAATATTTCATTATAGTATTTAAAATAGGTTAGGCCCTTTAAAAAATTGGTGTCTTTATATTTGGGCTTAGATTTAGGGTTAGAATATGAAGTAGCCATGGTATAAAGGAATACATCTTTGTGTTAGTGAATTATGAGTAGGAAAGATGAAATTTGATCGGTAATGAACTAAAAGTGAGGAGGAAAATCTAGGAATATGGGAAAAATAATAGTAAATGATTTTTCTCCTTGGCAATTATATGGATCTATAATAATATCCTAGATTGATGGTCCTTGGTGGCTCACTTTTCATGAATTCAAATTTGAGTTGGTGGCTCAATCTTTTAAATTATTTCCTAGTCTAGAGTTAGCTCAAGGATTCAAAACATGTGCTACCTACTAGATTTGGTGATTATGATGTGACATTTTAAATCATCCAATTAGGTCCAAATTTCTCATTTAGTTAATTCTAAGAGTGTGTTGGGAACAAAACTATGTTGATCTTATGGCATCTCAAATATATTTTAGCTTATTCTATGCATCCATTACCAATTGGTTAGTTTCTATAACAACTACCACCTAAGCATGACTTGGTACCTCACCTTTACACTTTGAGGAGGATTTTATAACTAGAGGAGTGATGTGACACATGGCATCCTTTAATTTTCCTTTTAAATTTGTTTTTTACCTCACTTTTATTGCTTGAGCTTCTCATGCCTCTTTTACTAATTTGTATGGAAGTACCATGTTGCATGATCTAGTAAGTTAGGCTCTCCTAGGCACTAACATCTTTGATAGGTCTGGGAGATTGACATGTTATGATAATGGGTCCACGTGGAACTTCCTCATTCGATTAGGCTCACTTGAGCTTTGATATCTCTGATAGGTCTGGGAGATTGACATGTTCTGATAACAAGTCCACAAGGCACTCCTTCATTTGATCAGGCTCTCCCAAGATCTGACATCCCTAATAGGTCTAGGATACTAACATGTTTTAATAATAGGTCCACATAGAACTTATTCATTAAATCAGTCTCTTATGAGATCTAATATCCCTAATAGGTCTAGTAGACTTATACATTTTGATAATAGGTTCATATGGTGTTCCTTCATTTGATCGTTCTTTCTGCATAAATTCATGAAAAAAAGACTAAGTAAAAAAATAAATCATGTAAGTAGTTGATATGCTCACTTACCTACTAACAAGGCTTTATAATGTACCATATAGGACTCTATGAGATTGAGACTCTAGGAATTGAGACTTTGAGAACTGTAATACAAGTCTAAATCTATAGAAAATAGTTAGTGTAAAAACTATTCTAAGCTTGAAATTTATTTACTTTCCTAAAACATAGTAGGGACTTGATTGTGCTTTAACTTATAAGCTTATAAGGAATACTAGATTATCATTTTAAGCATGTTAGATGTTGGATGAATTAGACTAGGACTTAAATTTGAGGATTTTCACAAAAATATGTTTAGAAAGGGACTAAAAGTCCAAACACATAGAATTAAGCATTTTAAGAGGTGTCCCCCACTTCTTCAAAGAAGGGGTGTGTTGGACACAACACTTTGTAAATTATATTTCCTTGTATATTATATTTCCTAATTTTTAGATTAGATTTCTTTCTTTCTAGAATAGATATTTTGATTTTTTAGATTAAATGTTTCCTACTTTTTATATTTTCTTTCAATAGACTAGTTGTTACACTTTTGATATTAGTTTTATAAAATTATAGAGTAGACCAACTAATTTTCTATGCTGAAGTTACCAAAAACTTACCAAAAATAAGGGGATGATTTAAAAGGATGCACAATTGATTTTTACAAAGATTTTATTTGATAGTGATTGAGATTATAATATTGAGGTATATGTTATGATTGAATTAGTTTCTACTTGGAATCAATGATTTTATTAGACATATGGGATTTAATCTAATATAGTCATGAAAATTTTAGAAATACTTTTCATTTACAAAGATTACTTGCACTATTAAATGTTAAAACTTGTATGGGAGGTAATAAACATAGAAATGGATACACACTGATAGGGATGTATTGATTAAAATAATTTTTATTATACACATGCACCCAACCAATCATGATTCCCAACCCTTATTCTATCTATATTTTTAAAAAAATCATCATAAAATGGGTGATTCAAGTAATCTCTATCAGGGTTATGGATGTCTAGCTAGCAGAAAAATAATGGCCAAGATTCCCTTACTATTTGGTTACAAAATATGAGGTCAATGTTTATTCAGGTCTTTGTTAAAACTCTCATAACCACTAGAAATTAATTTCATAAAGATCACAAACTCAAATCCAATTAATGGAAAGGTTTAGTTTTTTGGATGAGGAAGTAGGAGCCTTTTTAGGGGTCTTATTTGCTTATTATTTTCTCAATAGAGCTAAATTTTTGTTATGATGCATTACTGAGATTCTAGGTTCTCAAATACTGAGGAGAATTTTCCCATTTGAGTCACAATTTTTTGTGCCCTAACACATATGTCCAATTTTAAAATATAAATAGGGACCCACTATTTATTGAATCTCCTAATTCAAGGTCTTATGAACTAGAAGTCTATGATGTGGAGTTTGAAAATCATAAACTTATGGTCATTTTAAAGTTTCAATTATGTTTTAAATTTATAGGAGAATCAAAGTTATGAATTTTATTTAATTTTCCTTTAACTCATTACTTATGTATATGTTTGATTTATGATTAAATAGCTAACCAAGATGATAGGTTATGATTTTTATTGGTTATATGCCTATGATGTGTCTTGAACAAGTTATCCTAAGATTAAGGGTTTGTTTGAGACACTTTCAGTCTCATATAATTTTTCCATGTGACATCATTTTGCATACCCAAAGCCCAAGTGAAGAACATAAGTCACCCAAGTAAGTGGATTGTTGGTATCTTTCTATGTGTCATAATCTCATTATCCCAAAAATATTCAATATTTTCATATTATATGGAGCCTAAATATCAAGTGGAGTAGTGAGATCCATCCTTGTGTCATCATCATACTCACTTAGAGGTGATGTCAGTAGAGTTCTTCATATAAATATACTAGGAAAGAAAAGCAATGATATCCATCCACATGCCATCATCCCACTCAACCGAGGTGACGTCAACCAAGTTCCCTATAGAGATATCTTATACAAGTGGAGTAGTGAGAAATATCCACATGTTATCATCTTACTTGTCTAGAGGTGATATCAATAGAGTTCTTTACATTGATTATCTTTGGAAAGTGGAGTATCAAGAATCATTCACATGTCATCATATTTCTAACCCATGACCAAAAGAATAAATTATAGTAGGCCATATATTAGTTATGACCAAAGTAAAGATACACAGACATGTGTCTCTTAGCCACATAATTAGATAATAAAGACATAAATACCAAACTCAAAAGTGTATAAAAGATAAACATATCACATTATGTTGAATAGGCACCTAGGACTAGGTAAATAAAAACACATGGCAATAAAATCCATGGAAATCAATGTTATGAAATTCAAATGGAAAGAATAAATAGGGAATGGAGTGAAATTTGTTGTTACCATTAATTCACATAAATTGTAAAATTAATACATTAAATTCTCAAGGCTAGCACATCCAAATCAATATGATTCAAGTTTTCATATCTAATCTTATCTAATCTAATCACCTTGCCTTCTAGCTATCAAGTAGAAATTGTGAACTCGAAGCTCTATTATAACTAAAATATTATATAGTCTTGACATAATAGGTATTTTCCACCCATAGTTTTAATTTCTTCCTCATCTTTCCTCCACATCCTTCTGCATATTCAATTATAGGACTACCTGAGTACACTAACATAACATTCAATTTAGTAGATCTCAATGATGATTTAAAATATTACTCTATTATTTGAGATTAGGCCAATGCAGTCAATCCATATAAGGCTAAGGACCAACATTCAATTTTCACACATAATTATAAGGATGAGTTGTTGGTAATAAAACTAATTGGTCTACATAATATTATAACCAAACCAAATGTAATGCCTTGTATTGACCTACTATTTGATTTATTTATGAATGGGAAACTATCTAATAAAATATCACATTTCAGACTAAGCAAGACTCCAATAGAATAAATAAGTGGAAATTGTTTTGAAATATATTATAGGTTCCCTCTACCAAAAATGACCTATAATCAAGATATGTTAAATTCATGGCTCCTTGAAAATAATGTCCATAACAAGTTGTAAAAATGGTATGGAAACACAAGCAACTTTGTGATTCATGGCCTTATTTTTGCTATGCCCATTATTATCTTCAGACCAAGAGTAAGAATTTCCATGGCCCTTCTAAAAATTATATGGTTTATCAACCATTTATTATGTCAACAAGATATGGATCCAATTAATTTATATTATCTTGAATTCCAACAAAATCATATCTTAGGATAGATAATTAGATCCAATTTGATTCTAAAAATAATAAATCTAGGAAGATTAACATATGGTAATTTCTACATGATGTCCTATGTGGTAGATGTTGTGACTTCAACTATGTATTCAACATATTAATAATCATGACAACCATCTATAAAATATTCAAAAAATAGGATTTTTGATGAATTCAATGTTCATTTGTAGCTTATGAAAAGGTTGATAGATCATTTTAACCCTATGATATACTAGGCCATATATGAGAGGAACATGCCCAGACTATCAGATTCTATAAAGATGACTATTTGAAAATGCGCAACTACTAGTTTTATCCTAAGTGCACTATAATCAAGATAGAGGATACCAAGGCACACCATTTTTACTTACCCCAAATTATGCTTGAAAAATTGGCTAAGAAATAATTTTTTGTTCAATTAACTAATAGTTTTGATGTTGAGTTAAAAAGGTCTAAGAAAGCATCTGTCCACCCAACCCCTCTCATCATTGGTCGAATGAAATATACAAGGTGGAAGCACTTCCAAACTATTTAAATAATAAAGATGTTGATTTATGCATTGGAACCCTAGGAAGAATGTTATGGATCATATCAAGAGATATGAGAGGAAAGTGAAAATCAACTATGGTCACAAGTCCTATAGTCATGAAAATGTTTTCATGAATGTAGAGGATGAAATTTAGGTTGATATCAAGATACACAGGATAAAATTATCAATTAATATGTCACAAAGGAACTAATATGATCCCACAATTATGAAGGAAGATGTCAAGTAGATTTTAAAATACCATGGGTTTTTAAACCTATTCATGGACCTACTCCTCATAGAATCAAACATACAAGAACAATTTGGTGATTGAAAAAGTGTTATCATTGATGTCAAAGGTAATGATAAAATGGTGATCTCATTGATTAATGATGATATCATTAAGTGACAAGAAGGCTTTGAGCATGGAATGTCTATTATGGTACTATAAGGAACATGCTTGGTAGCTTATTGAGATAAGAAGAATGTGACATATGTGAACATGGATGACATATTGAGAAGCATGGAATAAGTGCATTATAGATGTGGATGAGGTGTTGAGAGCATATAAAATGGTGAGAAGGTTATAATCTAGACCTAAGGTGACTTAAAGCTAAAGGACTAGTATGTCAAGACACCTAGTGAGATTCAAGTTAAGTGTCAAAGTGAGTTTTCAATAGGTTAGTTCACATGTAATCAATGAATGAAGTTTTAATATGTGATTCAAAGGTGTGTACCAAGTTTTAGGTCCTAAGGATAAATAGAAATCAAGTTATCACATTCGAAGGTCTTTTATGCATGTAGAATAAAGGTTTCCAAGCCAAGAAGGAAGTTGAGATGTTAATTGGAATGTGTAGAGATTTCAAGGTGACCTAAGCTATTTGGAGTAGTTGGTTAAGGGTCATAAGAATCTTTTATAATAATTTTACAGAGAAACTAAGCCCTTAGTTTTATGAACAAATGTTAAGAAGGTAAAGAGGGTTTTGTGCTTGAAACCCTCATAATGGAGTGATTATAAATATCTGAATGGTTTTTCATCAAAACTTATTTGAAAGTAAATTTTAATTATTGGATGTTTTATAGGACTCCTTTGTGCATCTCTAGGTAGTCTTTTTTTGTCAAGAGAGTGAGTAGAAGGTACAGAAAAGTGATTATTTCTAAATATTTTATTTTTATAAGTAAGGTTGACTGAGTTAATGCATGTAAATCATTAGAATTTGAGGGTAAATACTTTTTATTGAGACATTTTTAGTTATTTTTTAAATATATTTTCTCTATGTCAATCATTTTTGTAAATAAATTTGACCTATCGCTAATATACTAGATAGTGAAAATAGTGAAAGAAACCAAACTTAAGTTAAAACCTTTTTAGGGATGAGTTTTAGGTGATTAGGGATGGATTAAATTGAATTGGGTTATTTTTTTAATATGTATGACTCATGATCCCCTATTTGGTAATTGTTTATGGTGCTTATACATAGGATAAAAGGTGTTCTCAAAGTGACTTATCTGAGTAAGATGAAATGTGAAGGTGTGTGTTCTAGAAATTGATCCATTTGTTCCTTGTTTTATATTATAAATATATGTATTAGTGTTTTTATATGTTATAATGGTGTTTAAGTACCTTTTAAATACATTTTTATGTTAAATAAGTGATCCTACAGGTGTTGGGAGTCATGTTCACTATGACTTTTTTTAGCCAAGTTGACAGTTTTAGGTGTGCTAAGGTAAGTGATGCATTTGAATATTTATGGAAAGAAGTGATTCATAAAATGTATATTATATTATTCTTTTATACCTATATTAAATATAATATACCTGTGGAAGGTATAGAGATAGTTAAGGAGTTGAATTGTCAAAGCTAAAAAGGCTTGTCTAGTTGTGTATGCATAGTGTGAGAGTGGTCTAAGAGATTGGTCTATTAGACCAATGATTGATGAAAAAAAGAGATATAAATAATTAATAATGATCTATATACCTCATAGGAACCATTAATTTATATTATATGTCATGAAATTGTTCTTTCTAGTGTAAATAACAAGTTGTTCATAACTGTAATTTTGAAGGCTATAGGCAGTCTGAGTGGTCAATTTGAATAAGTGAGTATGAAGTTGTTTGACATGAATTAAGGAATAAAATAAGTTTTAATATGTCAATTAAATATAAAATTTTCATAATAAGGCATTTTAATTCTTTTTGTTTTCATATTCAAGTTTGGAGATTCAATACGCTTGATTGTACTTTGATTATGTTTGACTAGAACCGAGTGAGCCCGTTATAGAGGTGTTTTTGGATGATTGGAGACTAAGTGAAGAATTAAAATGGAAATGGATAGGTTTTTTAAGTAATTAATGATATATTAATTTATTTTTTAAATTTTTTTGTTTTATAAGTGTGATTTTATTCTTCAGTTATAAGAGACAAATGTTTCTATGTAAGAAGGCCTAAAAGGTGAGAAGACCTAATTGATAGGTTCAAGGTGTGAAATGGATTTATAGGTAATAATGACCAAATTAGATATTATAATGGACATATTAAATTAATATTAAAAAAAATTAAATCATTGGTGAAGGAAAAAGGTGGTCCAAGAGGTCACAAGTGTAATGTGTGGATGTGAAGGGCTAATTCCAGTAGGTCACTATTAGGCCTATTTGTGTTTTATCCTCTATGGGTTATAAAAAACCTATGGAGTGTTTGGTTATCATATGTAATTTATTTATTTACCTATTATAAATTTTATCTAATTGGGTTAAGGATCTTTCCCAACCAATATGGGTTAGATGAATTATGTGTTATAAAGGTAAGGCCTAATAGGCTTATTTGGACTAGTTGAGTGGAAGTGGACTCAAGCAAAGAAAAGAGATCAATAAATGAGAATATGCAGGTCATTTAGGAACATAAGAGGGTGAATATGATAATTCATGCATATATAATCAATTTTTTCCAATATGATACATAGTTCATTGGACTTAATAATCCTAGAAAAGGCATATTGAGCAAGTGAGTCGTAGAGGCTATTTGAGTGATAGTGAAGGGGAAAGAGTGAAAAAAAAGGAGGTCATCATAAATTTAATAATTAAAAATAGGTTTTAAATATGACTATATATTCAAGGTAACTAATTTGGTTTTTGGTTTCCTAGGGGGTTGGATCCTCCTTGCAAGTTAGAGTTTGCAAAAGACTAGTTAGGTGGGTACTCAACTAGGTAGGGATTGGAGCTCCTTGTGAAGTGGGTGCTTCACTAAATGTTTAATCTTGTAATTATATAATATTAATCCATGTTCATAGTTTAGTTTTTTTAATCCCCAAGAGGGTTTCCCACATAATATCTTGTGTTACCTTGTGATGTATTTGTGTGATTATTCTATTATGCATTAATCTCTTATGTATGCTTCATGGAATGGTGTTTGTAATTGCATATGATTTTTTTTGACTAATTCACCCCCATTTTATTATCTAATTTCAATATATATTCCATCTAGGGAAGCAATAATTGAAGATATATTTTAGATTACCCCTATACATTCAGTTATTATTGCTTCCCCTCAACATCCATCTAGTATGGAGAGACCTACAAGTATTAATACAATGTTTGGGATATTTTATATGTTACCAATACCTCTAGTAACTATATCACAAAAATTAAGTCTTTCTAATTTCTTGTCTCATGTTTTCATTATTTCTCCTCCTAGTTCACTCCTTATTATGACAACACCATTGATGATAGTGCCTCAATCTCCTAGGCAACCATCTTCACCTCCCATATTTGCTTAAATTGTCACTACTCCACCATTTCATTACCATATAGTATTACTAACAATAATTAAGTCTTTCTTCTTTCTTGTCTCATAACTCCATTATTTCTCCAATGTGTTATATTATGAATAAAGGTAGCAAATCAATCAACTTCAACAGTAGGGGTAACACTAACACCTTCTCAAGGTAATCAATCTATGATATATACACTAGTATAAATGTAGATATAGCTATCATATGCGTCACTTTTGGTACTCACTATTACAAATACATTGGTGGCAACTTTTGATGTATTTATAGTGACAATGTTTATTCCAATTGTAACTCAAGTTACTATAATAGTTTCATCCGCTTTAGTTTTTACAATTGTTATCCCATCATTTTCTTCTTCTAACAATGCTACATCATCACCCCCTTAAATGTGTGTGTATTTTCATGATTTATCTAAGTTAAAAATATTATTTCCTAATTTATTTGGCATGTGTATATTTTATTTTAGTCAAATAATTCTATTCTAAGAAAACAACATTGTACATGCATGTTTTACATGAGAATTGGCATATCATTCTATTTTTAGACATGTAATTTTAGATTTTACTTGAGAGATGAGTCATTACCATCCCATGTTTATAAATATTTGTATCCTCCTAATATCAAATGGAGGAGAATTTTGGCTATTGGGATTAATAGGAAATCGCACATATTGTTCTGTAATTATTCTTGATGTGTAAATTAGATTTATCTCCAAACCTATGAATCTTGTAAGAAGTTTTGTCACTCTTGTATCTTAGTCTCTTAGTTATGTATGAGTTGTATTTTAAATATAATTATTCATATTATGTTATTTCTAATTTGAATTAATTTTTTGTATTATTCATAATACCCCCTTATATATGTGAAAACATAATCTTACAAATGCATAAACCTTTGATTATATATGCATAATTTTATTATATTATTTTTCCCTTTGACTCTTAACTATGTTTTATTGTTAGTGTGATTATAGTGGCTTACAGTAGACATTGGTTTTTGAATACTTTTACACCCTTTAGTTCAAGTGTTGTCTTAGAAAGGTTTCATCCTATTTGGTCCACAATCCTTCTTTTATACCTTACTTTCCCCTATTTTTTAGTTTATTTTGTTCTTACCTAGATTAGTCTAGATCCATCATCAATCCACCCATCTTAAGTAGGTTTAGATTCATCCATATATGAATCCATCCATGGTAAACAAATTTCTTCTCTCATAATTATTCCACTAATAGGTTATTTATAAAATCCAATACCTTATAACTCATGCCTTGGAGTGAATCTTCATTCATAGATACTAAAACATTAGATGCTACCTCATAAGGTTTCCTGATGTCCATAAAACCCACATCACTATAAATATTTTAAATATAAATTTGACTATAATAGTTGATTCATCTTACATATTATCCCTAATATTTAGATTCTGCCCTTAAATGAGCCTAATATATTCTCCCTCTTTCATATTGAGGTTCAAGATCAGTTAAATGAGAGTGGAATTGAGGTTTTACATCCCTATATGACTAACAACTTCTCCCAAATTTAATTTTAACTTGTTCAATTCCATGGACAAGAAGTGAACAAGACTAAAATCACCTTTTTTCACATGGATTGGGTCATTTGAGGACCCAAAACATCTCCACTTCTTGCATCATGGACATACTTTATGAGAAGCATAGAACCATATACATATAAGTGTAGTTTCTATTTTAATATATTTTGATTTATTTTTATGACTATACTTCATCTTATTTGGATATTAATCTATTTGATTATGTACATAATTTACTATAATTACACATGAAATGGAACATTGACACAATGAAAAGTTTAAATTCATGATCGTTAACACAAGTTTTCATTGTTTTTAAATTCTTCAAACCAATATTTGTAGTTGTATTTAAATATTATATTAAAGGGGTGGTTGGAATTTTTAGATACTCCTATTTGGTAAAAAACTTATTCATGCAATTTTTCCATGTGAATTTACATTATATATATATATATATATATATATATATATATATATATATATATATATAGCTTATCCTTCATTTTGCATAAGTAACTTATTGACATTAGAGTCATATAAAATGTCACTTGAGTGCAATGAGTGTAACTTGAGACTACCCATCCCTATATTATCCCTAGACCTATCTTAGGGCCTCTTTCAACCCTTATCCATAATTTATGAAGGTCTTGAACATCCTTAAACATCTTAAAATTAGTCCCAAACTTTCCTCTAGGGATTTAGGCCCCTAGTGCCTTAGGGTCTGCCACTTAGACACTATAATGCATTGCATTAATGACCAAATCATTGTGCTAGTGTCCCTTGCCTAATTTAGACCCCAATGGATATGTTTTTCAATTATTAAGACACCTAGGGTTGGCTTGGACCTATTTCACACTCCACACAAGCACCAGATTAGTATAAATAGATGACTTTTATCCTTTTACCTAGTAGATGGAAATTAGATGCAAAATACACAAATAAGCCTAAAATAAGTTGTGCAAAATCAAGGTTATTAATCCATATTATACCTTACTTGTACTTATAATCATATAGAACCACCCTAATCTAATAATAAATATATTTAAAATATTAAGCCTCATTCAAATCACTTAATTTGACACTCATACTAGCATTCACTTGTATTTACACTAGCACTTAGACTGTGAGATCTAGATCAGGCTTGATTCCCTCTTAATGTATTGGTATGTAGGAAACTCTCAACACATCAAGGTGTTGAGGACATATATATGCCCTAGCTATACTTTTTATACTTGTGCTCTTCAAATACCATAATAACATGGAAGTCTAGGGTTCATCAGGGCTCATCCACATAGGTATAGGTATATCAAAATCAAACCTATAAGTTCACATAGTTGCCTCACAAGGGATATTATCATGATGGGGAGGAAAATAGAGTATTTTCATATTATCCAATGTATTATACTACTATTTAAGAGGTTTTTTGACACTCAGATCAGATTATATACTAGTTTTCAACCCCAAAATCATCCATCTCGATTAGTTTCTAGCTATGTACTTATTTGTGTCATTCATTGCTATTTTTGGAAATATAAGATTATGTTAATTATTTCAAAAATAAATGTCAATATTATTACATATCTTTCCCCTAATTTATTTTACTTATACCCTTTAACAACCTAAGGTTTACATTCCATAACCCCTTAAAATTTAAATCATTTAGTGAACCTAACCTACTTCGAATACTACCAAAATGCTAGACCTAGATGCTAATAAGTTTTGTATCCTTCTATTTTATATTAAATTAATTAAAAATTCTTAGATCCAATCTATTAATTTATTTTGGAAATATTTACTAGATTAAATTTCTTAAAAGATTCAAAATATACAACATTTTATTTTCCTACTTTCAAACCTACAATGGAAAAATTCGATAATCAATTTTATGAGATCGATAAGAGAAAATTACAATATTTCATCTCTAAACATTCAATTTAAGATGATCTTATCCATATTTTCCATGAAGAGCTTCATCAATATAATAATGGTCAATCTTTTAACCCCTGAGATGTCAATATTATTACACATACTATGGGGGAAAATCAAAGACTACAACCTATTCTAACTTGGAAACATTCAATAATAAAACACCTCCTATGGCTATTATGCAATAATTTTATCTATATTTATAATCTCTTATGCATGAGATCCATGATCTATAGGCCAAGGTTTTACATCTTTGGCAAGGTGCCACTAGACCATTTAATGCCTTAGATTCTCATGTTCTTTTACATACACATTTAACACAACATATAGAATAAAATAGTTTTCCATAAAATTTGTAGCACCGAATATTAATTTGTATGATGGTAAGGGTGACCCAAATCATCATCTATGATCCTTCTATGTATCATGTTTGAATTATGTATCTAATGATTGGATCCTTACTAAGTTTTTCCCTCATCATTTAAAATACTATGCATTACAATAGTTCTATGATCTTCTTAATCATTATATGATAGAATTAAATCCATTGGTAGACATATTTTTGTCACAATTTTCAATCAACATTAGTGATAAGGTTTCATATGCTCAAGTTGTACAACTCAAACAATAGTCTAATGAGCTAATAGGTGAATATGTCTTGTGATATAAAACTATATTAGAAAATATGACTAGCCCCATGGAAGATAGATAACTCCAAGAAAATATTAAAAAAAATTATTGCCATCATTTCATGAATTTATCCTATTCAATAAGTTTCCATCATTCATAGATCTTTGTCATATAGTGAAAGAACAGGAAGTCAAACTTCTCTCCAAGGGAAAACTAAATTACATAACTAAATAAAATTTAATTATTAAGATTTAAAATAAGTCTCTTTATAAAGTAAATCCAAATGATCATAATAATGATTAAAAAAATTATTGCATATTTAGACCCACCTCCTCACATGGTCCTATCAGCTCCTCCATGGAGACCTTTTACAACCCTTCCTTATTAACTAGCATAGGTTATATAATATCTCTTAGAATGCAATGCCAAATCTCTCCTTCTCATTACAGAGATTGATATGACTAGGCCTCTTCCAATGAATTATGATGATAATGCATTTTGTGACTATCACAAGGCATCAGGCCATACTAAAAATAGATGCATTAGTTTACAACATAAGATATAATATTTAATAGAAGATAATATCATTAATGTCAACACTCTTATAGAGGAACCTAGGCCATAACTAATAAAATCAAAATTATTGAAAATATTTTTATATTTATTTCCAAAACATACAACTAATGATACAATAGTCAATTTAGGTGTTAATTATACATATCAAGCACAACCACCACCATCATCTTATCAAACTCATATAGTGAATCCACATCCTCTACATAATATCATTAGGGTGTATCATACTATAGTAGCTAGACCTTTTATCACTTTTTATAGTATGAGATAGTTAATGATGAAACAAATTTCTATGTACTCTTTGTACGTGCCTGTATTGATCATCATCTTATTTAGAGTGTCATGGTTGACAATAGGTCAAGTCATGTGTATATCACACTTTTACATCATTTGGGTTAATCAGAGAAGGATATTTATTAGACATATACAGTTATTCATGGATTTGGTGTACATGTCCAAAGTTCTATTAGGGAGATTGTACTTCCACCATAGGTTGGGCCTATACATGTGGCCACCAGATTCATAGTATTACTTAGTGTAGGCACATTTGATATTTTATTAGGTAGGCCTTAGATATAGTAGATTCAAGCCATTCCATCCACTATATACATATGTATCAAGTATATACATACTAATTAGGTGGTTATAGTTGATGGCCTCTATATGAGTATCCTTTACCTATTCCATGGCCACTTATACAATAGTTTATAATTACAATTCCAAGAATAATTTCTATTAGCATACCTCAAATATAATTTAAACCATTAGTGTAGGCGATATATACTCCTATAACAATACCAAATATGCATATTATCCCATGGATACATTCATTAGAGATACCCTTGCATAAGAGACATGTTGTGGATTTTAGAGGGCTTTTATCTCTACCACAACATAGATCAATGTTATAGCATAAACCATTTACACCAGTTACATCATCTTTTACCAGATGGATTCCTAAATGCACCACAATTCATAGGCTACTTTAGTTAGCTTAATATATTCATATCCCTACTCCACAAGTAGTTTCAGCTATAGATCATTCAATACATCTAATTATTAGATCCCAAATAACTCATCACACAACATGCTTGATCATTCTTCCTCTATTTTATATAGGCCACATTAATTATGAGTCTCTAAATATACTCATTAAATATTATGTGTATACACATAATATATTTAGACTTTATCAATTACTAATGATTTATCTCTTACAAGAACCCATTCAGTCGTAACCTCTCTGAGTGCATTCTTTAAAGGGTGTATTAGGAAAAGGGTGGGTAGACCTTAGGTTCTTTGAAATATTATTGTTCCCTATAAATCTAATTAAAACCAATATAAACCCATTTTATATGTCTCTATAAACTTTGACACCTCACCCACATGCTTATCTAATAAATTCACCACTTCAAATGGATCTTACCTAAGCAAAACCATTTTTTACCATTTTATGAATTTAGTTGAATGGGTCAACCTAGTTCTAGGAATAGTGCATATTATAAGACTAGGTCAACCTAGGTAGACTTAGTTTGGGACATAATATCTCTATTTTACAACTAATAAGGTTGATTGGGATGATTGCATAGGCTAAAATTATATAAGGTCTTAGGGTCAAATTAGGCTACATATACCCCTCTTTTACCTCATTTCAATAGAACTAATCATTCATTTGTGTTTCTTTATCTGCATTTCTTCCATTCTACTTGAGGAGTCATTGTTTAGGGTTTCATGCTTCTTGGAATAGAAACTTTGTCTTATAAAAGCTTAAGATTAACTAGGAGGTCCTTGGATAGACTATGGTTTATTTTCCATCCCTAGCTTCTTTAAAAATACACAAAAACCTTTTGTAAAGTACCATTGACTAGGGTAGAGGTTAACACTCAATGGGTTCATCTTCAAGGTAAGTATTCCTAAATTTTACTCCTCTATTTTAGTAGATATATTTTTATGACTTATAACTAATGAATGTATTGTCTCTACTTATTTAGGATTACCTATACATTGACTTGAGTAGAGTTTTACTTTACATTTTTATATTTATCCCTCATTTTTGCCACAAGATTTAGTGATCACTAGATTATATTTTAGTTTATTGAATTATAGACCTAGCAAGGATTATTATGTGGTGTTGCTTGACTAGAATCTTTGGAACCCTCTATAGACATATTATATGATAAGAGATCCCTTAGGTAGGTTTAGTGGATCCATATTGGTCATGACCCTAATTATCTAAGTATTATTAGTGGTATAGTTAGCTACTTTATCTTCTCTAAGTTAGGTTTGATTTTTAGATCAAATTCATTCTTGATTGCATACATTTTGGTCAACCTAACATGAACTAACCCTTACAAATTTTTAATTTTCATTTTTAGACTACTAGATTGATCTTGTCAACTCATTATAATAGTCTATGCACAAGACTTAATACTCATTTGATATAATCAATTTAGTTTAGATATGTTTTGAGGTCATTTTATTCTATAGAAAACTAGATCAATTTGATTGACCCAGTGTTATATTCTTTGTAAGTCATATTCTACTTTGTCGATCTGATCAACATAGTTAGGGCATCATCTTACAAGTTTTTCAACTAAGGTGAGTCTATCAATCTTTTTCAATTATCTATTATTGGATTTTATCTCTTAGCACACCAGATTGATCCTATTGATTTAGTTTTTCATCTTATCTTTCAAATTTTCTAACAAGTTTTGTTTAGATCACTAGATTGATTTTGTCAACATAGTTATTTTAGTTGTTTTAATTATTTAGCATTATGCAAACTCAATTGACTACTTTGACTCTATTTTAACATTCTATCTTGCAAGTTTAAATCCTCATCTAGACAACATAGTTTAAAAACCAACAATTCAACATCTTTAGAACATTACTAAATTAATCAAATCAAATTTCTCTTAACTATCAGGTTCATTCTAACCAACTTAGTTATTTCATTTTCCCCAATTTTAGTTATATTTTTCCCAACTTTTCAATTCCATAAAAATATAACCTTATAGTAAACTAAGTTGATAAAAGGTAATGATCCAAAGGAAAAAACTAAAACAAAAAATTCAAAATCTCACCAAAAGACATGATTCATAGCACATATCATATTCATAATCAAAACTAAAACTCCAAAGTTATCCTCAAAATAGAGTCAAGGTCCATTAGGGTGTAATAGGCTAGTAGATTGGGATAGGGGAATTTAAAATTATCTATAGTGATACCTACTTTCTCAAACAATTATCCAATCTTTATAGTATACTGACAAATCTATAAAGGGTCTTGAGGAATGTGGAGCACATTTTGGGAAGGTTTTTCCATTTTAATTTTATTGTATATATAACCTTCATGAATTGATCTTAATATGCCACTTATTTTCCCATTAAGTTTTATGTCTATTGTGAACAGATATCTTTTACATTTTAGGGCCACTAAATTATAGTGTATTCCTATATTCTTAGTATGCCTCATGTCTACTAAGATTTAATTATAAATTCTTGTCATGCTTATTCCACTCCCTTTATTCACTACAAAAATCCCAATATTCCTCCTTGATGAATATGCTTTGTTAATTTATCATACTCTTAGATTATTATATTTATGAGTTGAAATATAAGACCTTGGATAAGACTAGGCATTCCTCACAAATTTATCCTTATTCCCTAATAATCACATCCCATATTTCACCTCAGTGGTGTTCCCTTTATGAGTTGTGATATTATACGATGGATATGACTAGGCATTGCTCACAAAATATTCCTAAAATCTTCTATACCACTAGTCACACAAACAAATTACAAATTTTTACAATTAAGTTTGGTGTGATTACTTTTAAAGCATTTGATATAACATGTTTTCCATCTTATTGAAAATTTTTCATACGTCCCATTTTTATTTAGTATGATTTATCTTATTTTTATTTGGTGAAATTACTTTTGAAACATTTTATATAACATTTTTTCCATCTTATTATAAACTTTCCATACTTCTCATCTTGATTTAGTATGATTTATCTTATTTTGATTTGGTTTCATTACTTTTCAAACATTTGATATAACATGTTTTTTATTTTATTAAAAAAATCATATTTCCTATCTTGAATTAGTATGATTTATCTTGTTTTGATTTGATGTGTTCTTTTAATTTAAATTATTACAAGCATTTTCTATTTTTACTTCATTTTACCATTTAATATATTTTCATCTATTATTTTACACATTTCTCATCATGATTTAGTGTGTATTACATTTTATGATTATTTATCTACTTCTAAAAAATATATGTTATCTTTTTAACCATGTATGTGTTTCACATAATACTAGAAAATACATCATACATCATGTATTTTCCCATAGCATATACATCAAAATTAAAACAAATGTTAGAATGAAGATAAATACATACATCCATACATCCATGATAAAATTACAACTCATAAAACAATAAATATCCATATCCATACATATCAATAATTTGATATAACATAACAAAAAATACAATATCAAATATCTCTAAGGTTGTGCTCTATCATCCCTATCTAGTGGATGAGCCACACTACCCATAGATTCCTATGGCTATCCTTTTGAATAGTTTGATGTAATGAGGCAATACGGTATCTAAGACCATAAACATGTCCCTATAGATTGGCCACGTTGGCATGTACAACTTTTATTGTATTAAAAACACCCCACATTTCATTAATGATGGATAATGGGGTACCATTTATTTATTAGAAGGTTTGTTCATTGTAGGGTTGTACATGCATGTTTAGCCTATCTTATTATATGTGGAAATTTTTGGGTTTTTGTCATTAAACTACCTAGGTCGCATTTTTTTTAATCTTTTAACCCATGTTTCATTTGAATGACTTATTTGAATTAATATATTAATGAAAATTTTGGGAAAATTATTATGGATGACATGTATTCATAATTATATTTATTTAAATTTACTTATTTAGTATTATTAGCATTTTGGTCTTTGATAGCTTTCATTCACCATTTTGGCCTTTGAGAATTTTTCATTCGTAAAATATAGTCAAAATATTTTATTCAAAACATTTCTATTTGGGAACTTTCTTGTCGATGAATTATTCTTCTGATACTTTTATTTGGTAGCTTTCATTCAGGAACTTTTGTTTGGGATTTTGGTCTACAATAATTTTCTCTTTGGTAACTTCCTCTTCACCAAGTTTTCATTTGAAAAATTTTGTTTGAAAATTTCTTTTAGTAACTTTCTCTAAAAAAAATTCAAATGAGAAATTAGAATTTGATAAAATTGTTTAGGATTTTTGCTTTCAATGAAAGTTTCATGAATCTCTCTGAAGAAAATTTTGGTCTTTGAGATATTTTGTTCAAAACTATTGGCTCATAAAATAAAATGATTCATCCTAAATTCAAGTGCTAACTATTGAATAAACCACACATTAATAGTTGTCAAAATGAGAAGCACCATGGTACCCCCTAAATGAGTAAGCATCCTAGATGGCATGTGCACTAAGTTAAGGTGGTCAAGTTTGAATTAAATTAAGATAACAATATTGAAGACTTTGGTGATTAATGGTGCACAAACTAAACTTGAATGTTAAAAGTTTATAACATCAATATGGTAACCAACTTCACATCTATTGATTGTTAGTGATATCGAGCGTATCATTCCCTCCAAGAATTCAATCCCTAGTTATGTTCAATCAATTAGAGATTTACATAAGTAAATGCTAAAATACCATTACAATGAGCTAGAATTTTGTCAACACTAATAACTAATAATGGCATCTTCATCCAAAGCATACAAGGGATCCTAAACATCATCCATATTTTCTATCAAATATTCAATAGAGTATATGGATATAATTTTTGATTCCTCAATATTTGATGGTACCTATGATAACTACTTAGCTATATGGGAGGCTATAAAAAGTGTTGATGCATTATCCTAAAATGAATATACCTCTCTTGAATAATGATATATAGTAGTATACTTCCCTTCAAATTCTAAGCACTTCATTATGTCACTCTTAAACCTAAGGTCATGTCATGCATTGACTTGTTATGTGACCTATTCTCAAAGGAAGGATTGCATATGGCAGTTTATTCCACTACATCAATAAAAAAACCATCATCACCTACATTTTAGGATAATAATTTCAAAGTTATTTAAACTTTTCAATCTTAGATATAACATTTTATTTGCATAGTGTATCCCTTTGGAGGGAGAGCAACAATATAGAAAATATAGTGAGTAAATGGCTTCTCCCTAGAGAAACCTTTTCACTTAAGGAAAATTCATGTGCCTATCACAAAATTCTAGATGGGAATTCGCATTGGCATGACACTATTGAAATTATTTTATGGTCACTTGAGCATCCACTTCCTTCACTTAGAATGGGTATCATTGCTCAAAATTTTGATCACCTCAAAATGCACCTTCACATTAGGGGTGATTATCAATACCCAATTATATGAATTAATACTACATAAAGACAAGATGCCCCAAGGGGATAATTTTTACATGATGTCCTACCTTTGTGATGTTACCATGGGTACTATCTATAGATGCAATGGCTCTCTCTAGGACCTATATCTTGAGTATATCAAAAGTAGGATTTGTGATGTCTATATATTTATTCATATTTATGCATATATAATAAATATATTGAGGATTGTAGAAGATCATATCCCCGAGTATGGAGGGAAATTCATAAGGAATATATACCTAGAATATCTAAAAATATTTCCAATTCACTCGCGTATTTGGGTAACTACTAGTTATATCTAGATTATACCATGAAATGGTCATTAGGCACATAGTTGATCCTCTACACCTACCAAAATAGTCTTTTACAACATGGATAAGTAATAAATTATTTATTAGTCATGGAAGGGGATCAATGAAAATTTAACTATAATCAAGAATAGTACATTTCATTATTCCTATATCATAATTTGGAGGATGTGCTACACCTTCCACATGAACTTCAAAGAAGTTGGAAACACTAGGAAAGCCTATGAATTGGCTACCTTGACCTATAGAGATTGGGACCCCCATATTAGAGTGTAGAAATATATCCATAATCTATGCATTCTCTACAAACATGAGCCCTATGACCAGGATTTCATATTTATCAATGCAAAAGATGATGTTAAAGTCTTGGAAAGGGTTGAAATAGTTGGAGTAAGTGAATATTTCCTCAAGGTAATTCAAATAAATCCTTCTATCATACTTGAGACATCATAATACATAATTCTACCACCAAGAATATAGACCTCTTCATATTTTTGGAATGCTAAATATTTCTAAAAACTGCAATATCATAGTCAAGACCCCCAAAATCCATCCACCATGATGATGTTTGTAGAGAAAAAACAACGTGAAGGGGAAACTTTAATTGTTGCAACACAAATAAGAGGAAAATCCTCAAGTTTAATCACCCACAATTGAGTTGAGAAAAATAAATCAATAACATATAGAGGAGACATTTCATGCAAAGGACATACCTTTTGAAAAGGAAGGAGAGCTTATTTGTATAGACTCATTTAATTCAAAGGACCTCACACCCACTATGGAAACTTTGACAACCACAACATCTAGCATGATAATCCATATTCTGACACAACAAGTGGTTTCCCTTCCAATGTTAAGATAACTATATGATATAATAGAAATTACAAGGTAGGAAATCCCTAGGTGAAGTCCATAGAGGGATCAAGTGAGTAGACATAACCCTCAATTTAGCCTGAGTTAATGGGTGAAGTAGATGAAGAGAAATTACTACAAGCTAAAGTTTTGAGCTTGCAAGGATTGAAATGAAAGGCACCCCTCAGGGGTGACCAATTAGGTAAGTTTTTATTACCTAATACTCCCTTATGCTAGTCTCATGTTGCCACATTACCATTTGTCACTTCTTTTTCTATTGTGTTGTTACCTCCATCGAGACCTAGAATTATTGATGATAAAGTCCCCATATCATTTAATGGTGTTTTTAATGTTCATATCTTAGCTAATGTGTGTTAATATTAAATAAATATTAACACACATTATCCAAGATATGAACATTAAATACACAATTAAATGCTATGGTGTCTTTATCAAAAATAATGGTAGACCTTTGACATCAATGACAATATTTCAAATAATCTCCCTCTTTGTCATTTATGGCAACCTCAAACTAAAACTGACACATCCTAAAACCTGTACTACACATGCCAGCCTACACATACTACCATATGAAAACATATAGTAACTCGCCCTTATTATAGAAAAAATTACTTATTCCTTGTACCTATTTTTTCACATATACCTATACTTGTTCTTTTCCCCCTTTGACATCAATGGAAAAGGGCCTATCCTAGAGATAACACTTAGCTCCTCTTCAACTGATGCTGATCCTCAATGGAAAGAAGTAAAATAAATTACTCCCAACTTCTCCCATAGATACTCAGATGCGTCTTTGGTAGTGCCTTTGTTAAAATATCTACAATCTATTTTCTAGTACTGATATATTCTAACTTAACCTACTGATCTACAACCTTCTCTCTCAAGAAGTGATATCTGATGGAAATATGTTTTGTTCTTGAGTGCATCACTAGAATCTTTGAAATATTAATAGCACTTGTGTTGTCACAAAAAATAAAAATAGGTTCATCATATTTTACTTTGATATCTTCCAAAGTTTTCTTCATCCAGAGTACTTGAGTACAACACAATACTGCTAAAATATATTTTGTTTCAACTGTAGAAAGTGATACCAAGTTCTACTTCTTACTTATCCATAATACTAAGTTATCTTTGAGAAATAAATCTCCCCCACTTGTACTCTTTCTACCATCCAAACAACCTATCCAATATGAATCTGTATAAGCAACCAAAGTTAAATCTCTGCTTGTGGGATACCATAATCTTTAATCCAATGTCCCCTTGACATATCTGAATATTCTTTTCACCAACTAAACATGACTATCTTTTAGAGCTGACTGGTATCTTGCAACCATACCTACTACATGCATGATGTCTAGCCTTGATGTTATCAAATATAAAAGGTTGCCAATCATAGATCTATACAAATATTAATCTGTAATAAGTGAATCTTTATCCTTTCTCACCTTATTTCCTATACTCATTGGCATGCCAACTGGTGCACAATCCTCAAAACCAAATTTCTTCAACATTTCCTTGGCATATTTACTTTGAGATATGAAAATTCATTTATCTGACTGAAATATTTGAAACCTTAAGAAAAATGACAATTTTCCAAGCATAGACATCTCAAATTATTTTTTCATATTATCAAAAAATTATTTTGTCATCTTGTCAATGTTTCCTCCAAAAATGATGTCAAAAATATTGTTGGCTAATAGATTTGTCCTTATATAAAAATATTTTTATTTTGACTCCATATCCTTCCCAAGAACATATAATTTAAACAACAAATGGGTGAACTATCAAGATTAGTTCCCCTATGAATTAAGGTACAACTCCCTTTAAGATTTACGATGAATTTAAATATTTAGATACACTTTTAACCAAAAACTGTTTTAAAGGTAGACTAACATCCATACATCATTATGTGATGAATGCAAAGTTATATAACAATAATAATTAATAGAATACATAGATTGTATTTTCAAAAATGATTAAACAGATAAACATATATATGTTGAACCAGTAGATGATAAAATACACATAATATATTGTCTAATAGAAAAATAATTACTATATGAAGGAAGATTTCAAACCAAAAAACCACTTTCAAATACTCAAACTCACAAATTTAAGTACTCAATAATTAATTCACATTTCCATTCACGGATGAAAATATTTCAAACAAACATTACATATATGTATAAAAATAGTGGTTCAAATTCCCCAAAATTCTTGATTCTCCCCATGCTTATCCTTACAACCAAGAATATATATCATTTCTTTAACTCAACTACCATTTAAAATAAACTAGAGTTAAAGTCACTTTGACCCACATAGGATTTAGTTTTTACATATTCAATAAAAATCAAGTTCTAAACAGAAAAGTAACTGAATTAACTAGATAAAAGAGACAATGTAAATAAAGTTATTGTTGAAGTAATGGGTTAGGATCTATAGATTTTCTCTATTCATTTGGGTAAACACGTTGAGCTTTCCACTCCTAAAGTACTGTAATGAATTCCTAAATTTTAGAAAGATTGGGAATGCTGACATGTTTTATCCTTACTTTCTAGATGTTTTCCTCCCTCTGAATTTTCCCATCTTTTCTATGTGCTCTGAGAGTATGTTGATATAGTGATAAAGAAGTGATTTTACCCTCAAAATTTGAGAGAATTTTTCAGTTGATAGGCCGTCACTTTCTTTAATGAAGATAATCTTTTCTTTAAAATATTGAATCACAGCATTGATATCCTTCTCTAGTTTTCCATTGCCTTTTATATAATTAATATCAATGCTCTGAAGATCATGCTATAATGACTAGATAAATTTAGTTATTTCTTTGATCATTCTTGTAATTTCCAAACGTCCTTGTCTAGATACTGAATTTCTCCATTCAACACTTTTCTTACTTGTATACAATGTATCTTCATCTAGTCCTGTCAAGTTCTTTTCAGATAAAAACTTTGATATTCCATATTTTTGTACTTCATCAATGTGATTCATTATGCTCATCCATTTTCCTTCTTCATTTATCCATAAAACATTTTGAGTCTTCAAATATTTGATAGTAATTATATTCAGATCATATACATCCTTTAATTTATCAATGTATTTTGTACCTTTGAGGATGATGCCGTACAACCAACCATCAAATACCTTGGTAATCATTTTCCACCTATATATCTGATCTAGCATCCTTTGATTGATAGGATATTTCAAATCAAAAGACATAGGCATTTGAGAAATTGGTTGAGGATTTGGATTGTGAATGGCATCAATATATTTTGCCAATGAATGCATAGTTTGTTTCAACTTGTTGGGGGATCAAACCAACAATAGATTACACTTGTGAAAGCAATAAACGCGAAAAATAAATCAGATAGATAAGTAACTGAAATGATAAATAGCACAGAACAAGATATACAAGAAAACACCCTGAAAACTTGTATTTAAACTCTTTACAATAGGAATACAATGAAGAAACTTCATTCTTCCACACCTCTCTCAGATGCACACAAGATCTCTCACTAGATCTCTATTCCTCAAGAGCTCTCTCTCAAGTACAATCAAATCCAACAACCTGGATTGATGCAACTCAGTACTATCCTTCAAACATTCACAATGTTCTACTATTACTGATACATTCTACTCTTTTTTCACTTATGAGCTAAGAAGATCTATCCTAATATAGAATTAGGAGACTTGAGCATGCTCATACAACAAACAGTTAAGCCTCTTCAACAAGGGCTCTAAAAATAACATTGCTAATAATAGAGATGCAAGCTTGAGTCCACAACTCAAACTCATCATGCAAACACTCGCTTCCATCCACGAAAATCACTTTCTAGACACAGGTAACCGACGTCGGTTCCTGCCTGTTCGCCTGTGACCATCGCCGACCGACCCTACTTCCGATGTTGGTGCCTCTGCAACTACAATTGATCGACGTCAGTCGCTCCTGATCGATGCCGGTGTCTGTGTAGACCCGAACCTGTTTAAGTTTGCTCCTTGGTGAAGCTTTTAGCTCCACACCCTAACAATCTCCCACTTGGAGGTAAACCAGCTGCACCAGTACCTGTACAACAACATCTTCTAGCTCCTCCATCTTTAACTCAATCATGAAGACCAATAGAAGTTGAATGAAGATTCAATTTCTCCTTCATAACTGGCTTTGTTAGCATATCAATAGGATTCTTGTCTGTATGGATCTTCTCTAGCTTCAACTCACCATCTTCCAATACCTGTCATATGAAGTGGTACCTTAGCTATATGTGCTTTGTTCTTGAATGAAAGGCCGAATTCTTAGCCAAATGGATTGCACTCTGACTGTCACTATACAATCTGCAACTCTCATGCTCCCTACCAAGCTCATCTATGAATCGTGTCATCCATATCATCTCCTTGCTAGCTTCTGTGGCTGCAATATACTCTGCTTCTGTAGTTGACAAGGCAACAACCTTCTGCAACTTAGATATCCAGCTAACCGCCGTTCCACCTACAGTAAAAACATAACTTGTGGTGCTCCTCTTGCCATCCAAATCACCTGCCATATCTAAATCTACATAGCCATGTAGAGAAGTATCTGAACCTCCATAGCACAAGTGCCTACTGCTGGTTCCTCTTAGATATCTAAGGATCCATTGAACTGCCTTCCAATGTTCCTTACCTGGATTAGCCATATACTTACTTACCACTCCCACTGCTTGGGCAATATCTGGTCTAGTACACACCATTGCATACATCAAACTTCCTACTGTGAAAGAATATGGAACCTTACTCATGTACTCTACCTCTTCATGTGAATTAGGACATTGTTCTTTACTCAACTTAAAATGTCCAGCCAAAGGTGTGCTTACCGGTTTAGCATCCTGCATATTGAACCGTTTCAACACCTTGTCCACATAATCCTCCTGAGATAATATCAACCTGTGATTTTTCCTGTCTCTCTTAATGCTCATGCCAAGGATTTTTTTAGCTTCTCCCAAATCCTTCATAGCAAACATTTGAGCTAATTTTACCTTAAGCTCAGAGATATCCTACATGTGAGATCCTGCAACCAGCATATCAACTACATACAACAATAGAATAATATATCTACCATTATCAAATCTCTTAAAATATACACAATGGTCCGATTGACACCTACTATAGCCGTGCTCAGTCATAAACCTGTCAAATTTTAAGTACCATTGCCTAAGAGCTTGCTTGAGGCCATACAAGCTTTTCTTTAACCTGCACACAAACTTCTCCTTACCCTTGACCTCAAAACCTTCTGGCTGTTCCATGTATATTTCCTCATCCAAATCTCCATGAAGAAACGATGTCTTAACATCTAGCTGCTCAAGATGCAAATCCTCTAAAGCAACCAAAGACAATACAACCCTTATAGAAGTCATTTTAACAACAGGAGAAAAAATCTCACCAAAGTCAATACCTGGCTTTTGTGCAAATCCTTTCACTACCAATCTAGCCTTATATCTCATCTGTCCATCCTCACCTTCCTTCAACCTGTAGGTCCATCTATTCTTCAGTGTTCTCTTACCAGCTGGAAACTCAACCAAATCCCATGTTTGGTTCTCTCTTAAGGACTCCATCTCCTCAACCATGCCACGCTCCCACTTACTCCTGGACTCCACCTGTAATGCTTCTTCAAAACTCTCTGGTTCTCCACCACCAGTTAGCAATAAATAATATAAGGAAGGAGAATATCTAATTGGAGGCTTACTTACCCTTTCAGACCTCCTGATGGGTGACTTGGACTCGTTCTCAACAATCTATCCACCCAAATTTTTTGATAGTGACCGACCTCAGTCACCTATAGACCTGTCACTGGCTGACACCAGTTCTTCCTGGCCGACGTCGGTGCCTGGTCTGCCGACATCGGTCTCTGTACGACTGACATCAGTTTCTGTATTGTCGATGCTGGTTCCTAACCTGCCGACGTCGGTCTCTGTGTTTTCCTGTAAGTGATTATTTCTTTTTCCCGTGAGCTCATTTTGGACCATAACTTCATCCAATTCACCATTGCTCTATCCAGACTGATCCAGCTTCCTCATCTGATCACTGTACACCACTCTTTCATTGAAAACAATATCACGACTCCTGATTACCTTGTTAGTTCCTAGATTCCAAAATCTGAAACCAAAATCATCTGAGCCATAGCCAATAAACGTGCACCTCATGGACTTAGCATCAAGCTTCTTTCTATTTTCCTTATCTATGTGCACAAAGGATTCACAACCAAAAACTTTGAGATATGAGAGATCGACCTTTTTACCTGTCCATGCCTCTTCTGGAATTCCACCATCAAGAGCTGTAGAGGGTCCTCTGTTAATCAGGTACACTACGGTGTCAACTGCTTTTGCCCAAAACTCTAAGGGCAACCTTGCATGCAATCTCATACATCTTGCACGCTCCATGATAGTTATATTCATCCTTTCAGCAATACCATTCTGCTGAGGTGTCCTTAGAACCATCCTTTGCCTTCGAATTTTGTGAGTGTAACAATACCAGTTAAACTTAAGACTTCAAAACTCACCGCCATTATCAGATCTCAAGCACTTTAATCTTCTACCTGTTTCATTCTCAAACATAGCTTTCCAAATCTTAAAAGTCTCAAAAACATCAGATTTATTTTTAATATAGTAGATCCATACCTTTCTTGTGGCGTCATCTATGAATGTAACATAGTACCGTGATCCGCCAATAGAGGCTACCTGAGCTGGTCCCCACACGTCTGTGTGAACAAGCTGTAACTTCTGCCTTTTCTTAGTAGACCCAGTCTTGAGAAAACTAACCCTTTTCTGTTTTCCAAATACACAATGCTCACAAAATTCTAGATCCATACTTTTCAAATCTGAAAGCATACCTTTAGACTTAAGAATTGACATCCCCTTCTCACTCATGTGGCCAAGCCTTGAGTGCCACAATTTAGTATCCACATCTGAAGTAGATAAAACTGAAGGAGATTTGTTAATAGAACAATTACACAAATAGAGAGTACCTTCTCTCTTACCTCTGGCCATAACAAGTGCACCCTTGGTCACCTTCCAAGAATCTGCTGTGAGAGTTACTGTACAACCCTCATCACCTAGCTTACCTGCAGAAATCAAATTTCTCTTCAAACTAGGAACATGCATCACATCTCTCAAGACCCATGTGTTGCCATTCTGCATCTTCAGCTGCACTTTACCTTTGCCAGTAATCTTACAAGGCTCATCATCCCCTAAGTACACTATTCCAAAATCTCCATGGATATAGTCACTAAAATATTCTCTGTTAGGGGTAGCATGGAAAGATGCACCAGAATCTAATACCTAAGATTCTATGTTATTATGCAAAGAGAAAATTAAAGCATCCTGTGCAATACCTGCAATCTTGGCTTCTTCCTTTCCTTCGTGCTGATTGTCCTCCTTAGGCTTTGACCAACAATCTCTGCTTATGTGCCCCATCTTTTCACAATTCCAGCATTGTGGCTTCTTGCGATTTCTGGATTTAGATCTGCCTTTCCCCTTAGACTTGGATCTTGCTTTGCCTTTCTTGTTCTTCTCTTTTTGCCTTCCCCTGCTCTCAAAACTTAAAGCATTCCCGGATGCCTCTTCTATACTTTTCTTGCATATTTCCTCATTCAAGATAACACTAACAACATCCTCTACTTTCAAAATATTTGATGCAGATGCAGTATTACTTACTGCCATTACTAAGCCATGCCAGCTTTCAGGCAAAGAACATAATATTAAAAGAGCTTTTATCTCATCATCAAACACTATATTTACTAAGCTTAATTGATTCACAATACCATTGAAATCATTCAGATGAGTAGAAATAGATCCACCTTCATTCATATGCAAATTAAATAACTGCTTCATAAGATATACCTTATTTGAAGCTGAGGGTTTTTCATACATATTTGCTAATGTAGTCATCAACTCTACCATTGTTTTTGCCTGTGACAAATTAGATATCACAGTGGAGGCTAGACTTAGTCTTATAGACCCAAGAGCCTTTCTGTCAAGAACTTCCCATTCTTCATCCTCCATGTCCTTGGGCTTCTTTACAATCCCACCTAACGGTAAGTAGAGATCTTTCTGATATAGATAGTCCTCTATCTGCATTCTCTAGTGTTGATAGTTCTTGCCATTAAACTTTTCCATTCTCAACTTACTTTCTTCTGCCATTACTTCTCCCACTCAAACAGAAATCCCTACAGAAACCCCTGTGAGCAACCTGTAATCCAAACACACTACACAGATTTGAACCACCTGTTAGTGAACCTGAGCTTTGATACCGAATATCAAGCTCTGAACCTGTAACCTGGCTCTGATACCACTTGTTGGGGGATCAAACCAACAATAGATTACACTTGTGAAAGCAATAAATGTGGAAATAAATCAGATAGATAAGTAACTGAAATGATAAATAGCACATAATAAGATATACAAGAAAACACCCTGAGAACTTGTATTAAAACTCTTTACAATAGGAATACAATTAAGAAACTTCATTCTTCCACACCTCTCTCAGATGCACACAAGATCTCTCACTAGATCTCTATTCCTCAAGAGCTCTCTCTCAAGTACAATCAAATCCAACAACCTGGATTGATGCAACTCAGTACTATCCTTCAAACATTCACAATGCTCTACTATTACTGATACATTCTACTCTTTTTTCACTTATGAGCTAAGAAGATCTATCCTAATATAGAATTAAGAGACTTGAGCATGCTCATACAACAAACAGTTAAGCCTCTTCAATAAGGGCTCTAAAAATAACATTGCTAATAATAGAGACGCAAGCTTGAGTCCACAACTCAAACTCATCATGCAAACACTCACTTTCGTCCACGGAAATCGCTTTTTGGACACATAGGTAACCGACGTCGGTTCCTGCCTGTTCGCCTGTGACCGTCACTGGCCAACCCTACTGCCAACGTCGGTGCCTCTGCAACTGCAACTGACTGACATTGGTCACTCCTGACCGATGCCGGCATCTGTGTAGACCCAAACCTGTTTAAGTCTGCTCCTTGGTGAAGCTTTTAGCTCCACACCCTAACACAACTCTCTTTTATCCTTTTCATCTTTCCAACTTTTGCTAACTATATTTTTAGCAAACACCTCTAGATGATGTACATCAACAACACATGATGCAGTTCAAAGGTGTACCTTTTCAACTATAAAATCCTGAATAGTAGGATCCTAAACTTCTTCATTGGTCTTTAGCTAGGCAATTTCTGCATTCGAGTTCCTTGTGTTTGGGTCAACATCTACCCTAGATGTCATTTTTAGCTTTTTGGATTTAGGGGCTTTCCCTAAACACTTGCTCACCATATCTTCCAATGGTATATAAAATGGAACTACTTTCCTTTTATGACTAATTAAACTTTCCAACCAATTAGGCACAGAAAGTGAGGCTTCTCTATCAAGATTCAGTTGATCAAAAGGTACAGTTGAAACAATCATCAACTCAACAGAATCAGAAGGAATTACTATTTGTTAACTTGTACTAACTTCTTCCACCATTGGTGAATCAGAGTCTTTATCACCTTTGACTTCTTTTGAATCCTCTTCAAAATTCAAATCCATAATCACTGTCTCATAAATTTGCTTCTTCTTCTTCTTGCTTTGAGTCCTTGACCTGGTGACATGAGGAGGTAGGGTATTTACAAGAGTCTTATCAAATTCTTTAATGACAGGGTCCCTTCCAGTTTTTGACTTGGAAGTACCTGCATCACAAATAGCAATAGGCTAGTTAGTTGAGATTACTATGAAAAGAAATGCAATTATTATTGTACATTACTGGGAGACTATATTTTGAGCTTCTCCCAACTTTCACTCTCTTAGCCATTTTTCAATTCTTCTTATCACTAGAAGAGTCTTGACTTCAATTATATCTTCTTCATTTTTCTCCCAGTCAATTTTTGGAATAGGTGATTCTTTTATTTGCTCAAATTGTGGATCAATCACCAGTTTATCATTGTCAACAATTCCAAAAATATCCATGTTTAATTTGAGGGTAAATATCTACCCTAAGGAAAACCTGGACCACAGTCTGCTTCTGACCTCAAATTCATCTGAGTAATCCTCCTAATAATCTTCCAATTGGGGAATATGTGAAAACCCTACTTGAAAATGTAAATTATCCTTGATGAAACCTTTGCTATCGAACTGAGATCTGGCTGTGAAATATTGAAAATTGAATTTCATAGAGTCTAATTATAAATTCAAAGCATTAAACATTGTTTTTCATGAATAACATATAAGTTCAATAGGAAATGATATGCCAGATTTATTCTTCATTGGGAATTTTTTATCTACATGTGTTAATTGCCTACAGACTTCTATTAGCACAAATCGGTCAAGAACATACCTTGGTAACCTCAAGGGTTCACCATAAAAACACCCAACTCTAATGTAAGTGAACCTATAAAATTGAATGAATAAACTACCATAAATTTTAATCAGTTGCATAGCTTCTTCAGATAGCCTTTTATTGATATTGTCTGACAGTTTAAAAGTCATTTTCCCAGTAAAGACATCATTGATTCTTTTGTAACTCTCATAACAATTTCACATTTGGAACTATGGGTAATAATCATAAATTTTACTATCTTCAGCCAAAGGTGCATGTGGTAACCCTACCCATTGTCTCATAGAAGCGAGGCAATAGAGTAGATATGAAGACATTCAATTCTCTGTTTCCTAAGTAATTACTTAAACCCTGATGCAAACATTTAGCTACAATTTCTGCCTAATCCAAATATTATTCTCCTTGAAGGATCACTTGTATGAAGAAATACATCCAATCTTCCCAATGATAAGCATGAGCATTGCCTTTTAGTCTATGTAATAAGACCATGATATCTTATACTTTTGGAATCATATGGTTTCTCTTTAATGTCCTAGACAATCTTGAACCTCCTTTTTGAAATTTCAAGAGCCAATCCCTAGCAATCATGTTCTTGTAAATTTCTTTCTTCATTGAAAAATAAGCATATGAAGAAGTAATATTAAGGTCAAAAAATGGCTCTTTGGGAGGGATTCTCATAACAAACATTAGGGTTTATCTGTTGACATGAAATAAAATATTACCATCTAAAGTCCTAACACCTATTTTGAGGTTCATATCTGTTCATGCATTCAAGAACCAATTTAGGGCATTGTATAGATATGGGAAAGGCCATAGCTTCAACCAGACCACTTTTCACTATTTTTTGCATCATAGGATTTGACAGATGATTTCTATCCCTTTCCTTAAAATCTTCTAAATCATATTAAATTAGAGAGGTATCCCCAATTTTAGATGGACAACATATGAGACTAGGGCCATGTTCATAATCAAGACAAGCAGATTTCATGTTTACAGGTTAGGGAATATAATGACAAGAGAAAGATTTGAATTTTAAACAATATTGTAAACTCAAAAGAATCCTTCTTTCCAACAAAGTAGAGGAAATGGTTTACAGTAAGAGCGAAACTCACCTTAAATTTATCTAAAATCACTATTGATTCAAGCAATCAAATATCTTATATCACCTATGTTATTCTCCTTTGTATCACCAAATATGCTTGTTTGCCAAATTTGAATTGCCTTCTCTCGATGCAGATATTTAACCAGATCAAATGATTAAATTATAACAATACATGCTAAACATGTTTGATAAGACACGCATTCTGACATATGTATTAATGTCAAGCATATTTTACACGCAATTTTGGTGAGTGATGATTATCTGTAACTTCATGAAAATTTAGATTTTTTTGCTTTATGGTGAGTTTTGGATACTTTTTCCTATAAATCTCCTGCTCATTTTAACTTAGAGAAATCCTCAGGGTGATATAAGAATATAGCCATTGAGATATTTGAACCATTGAACCATTGAACTTTAAAAAAATTATGGTTCAACTTTGGGGTTTAATGATATGAAGTGAACCACATAGATCAACCAATAGTCATATGATCTTTCCAAACACTATGGACTTTGATAGAACTAATTTACTTTTTGAACATTGAACTATTGAACTCTTTGAACCGTTGAACTCTTTGAACCAAAAAAGGGTTCAAGTTCAACCAAAAGGTTCAAAGACATAAATAACATACAAAGGAACAATGCATTTTGAAAACCATTGAACCATTAAACCATTAAACTTTTTTAGGTTCAAGTGATAGGTTCAAGCGATGTGTTAATTTAGACAAGGGAATTGAGTAAACAAGACTATTTACAAAACATCAAATATTGAACTCTTTGAACCATTAAACTCTTTGAACTCCGAAAAAGGATTCAAGTTCAACTGAGAGGTTCAAAGATATACTTGAAAAACACAAAAGGACAAATAGTTTGCTTTGAGAAACTTTGAACTATTGAACTCTTGAACCATTGAACTTTTGAACCATTGAACTTTTGAAAATTGTTCAAGTTCAAAGGTATAATTTTCTTATAAATTTCACACACAAGACATGATAGGTGGGTGAACTTAATTTTATGGTAGAAGCTATGAAGAATTGATTAAGTCGACTCAAAAACTAACAAATATATACCACAATAATCAATTGATGCTCACCTTTTGTTTTGATGTAGAGAATACTCTCACTAAATCTTTTCTTGAAACCTTGATTTATAGGTACTTATCAAGTCTTGCATACCAAGCTTTGGGAGCTTGTTTCAATCCATATAGTGCTTTCTTCAATTTGCATACATGTCTATAATCATTTGAGATAATAAATCCCTTAGGCTTCTCAATGTAGACCTCTTCTTCTAGATTCCCATTTAGGAAGGAAAATTTGACATCTATTTGAAACACTTTGAAATTTTTAAATATTACATATGCAAGAAATACTCTAATAGCCTCTAGCCTTGCTACTACTGTAAAAGTTTATTCAAAATATATACCCTCAATTTGAGTATATATTTTACATACCAACATAGCTTTATTCCTGGTAAATTCACCATCTTTATTCAACTTATTTTTGTATACCCACTTTTTTCCTATCACATTTTGATTTTTTAGTCTAGGCACTAATTCCCAAGTATCATTATTTTATATCTAATTTAATTATTCATCCATTGCCTTAACCCAATGTTCATCATGTCTAGCTTTTAAAAAAATTAGGCTAAATTTTAGATATCAAAGAAAAATTTACATGCTCAGATTCACTTACCATCATCCTTCTAGTGTGAAATCCTTCATTTATGTTCCTAATGATGTCACTCTTATTATGATTTATCTAAACATATTTAGATGGGGTCTTGGTGTCCTTTTGTTCCTTTTTCTCATCTTCATTTGATTCTTCAAAATCTTCTTCTTTAATGATTTCAATAATGTCTACTAGATCACTGTATCTTTATGCTCCATCTTCTTCTATCCTAACACTTGCACTTTTAACTATTTCTTTATTTTTTTGTTATAACATTTATAAGCTTTACTTTTACAAGAATAACCAAAAAATATACATTCATTTTCTCTAGATTCAAATTTACCAAGTTTTTCATTAGTTCTCTTTATGAAGAATCTACTACCAAAAACTCTAAAATAATCAACTATAGCTGGTTTGTCTTTTCATAGCTCATAGGGAGTCTTGTCATTATTGACTCTCAATAATGCTCTATTATGAATATGCACTATTTTACCAACTACCTCTTTCCAATATCTATCTAGTATCTTAGATTCCTTTAGCATTGTCCTCACCATCTCTTGAACTGTTCTACTTTTTCGCTCTACTACTCCCTTTTGCTATGGAGTTCTAGCTATTGAATAATGTCTCTTTATCCAATGGTATTCATAATACTCAATAAATTCATCTGACATGAATTGTCCTCCTCGACTTGATCTCAAGATGTTAATCTTCAAATTAGTCTCATTCTTAACTAAAGCTTTGAATGCTTTGAAGTGTCTGAAAGCCTCTAATTTTTTCTTCAAAGACATTACCCAAGTCATGCATTTAAAATCATCAATGAGAAACATGAAATATTTTCCACCTTGAGTACTTTGAGTTCTCATAGGTCCACACAAATTAGTGTGAACAATTTCTAACATCTAACTGGTCAAGTATTCTTTTGTCTTGAACCATCTTCTGACTTGCTTCCCATGCTGACATGGTTCACAAAGCATGTTGGAGGGATTTCTAATCTTTAGACTATTTCAAACTACTTTCTTCTTGTTGATGTTTGTAGACACCAATATCGTGTCAACCCCTCCTTGGTCCCCTTCTAAAATGTTAACACTCTTAACCCACACTTTCACACTTTATTAATTTAAAAACTACTTATTTTAAATTAATTACCTCACCTTAGACACCTCACCTGAACACCTCGCCCTAAGACGATTTCTTAGCCTACGAGTCATCCTGAGACTAGGTCCTCCAAATCGTAACTACCCATGACCTATTCTCACTCCATCTTAACTCCCTAACCAACTCCTGTGCCTCATAAGCTCTTGTTTTGATCATTCTCTAATGAAAAAGTCACTTGGAAGATGGAGAAATGAGCAAAGAGCTAAAAATATCCCTTTTACCTATTCTCTCTCTATCGACATAGGTCAACCCTTGGCCAACACTAATAGAATCACTGACGTTAGTTACATAAGCCAAGCTCTAACATTGAGCTGCCCCTACCTTCTCACACATTCGCACATACATTCTGAGATTTCAAACATTAGAACTCAATTATCATTCTCCCAGCTACCAAAGCTCTACACAAATCATTCTAGGGACTGCATTGAAAGATTGTATGAGGTCCTCAAGCCTACTAAATTGAAGCAATCCATGTACACTTCATTGGCTCACAACACCAGTCACATCAGCCACAACAAGAATCACTATTCTGACACCTCTAGGTCTTCACCCTATAAAGCTAAGTACTCTGGTCTTCATTTCAAAGTTTTAGAATATATTGTTAATTAGTTTTCATTAATATTTCTAAATACTAATGAGAGGCCTGACTTCTTCCGTGGAGTGGCTGAAAGGCCTTCCCCTTATTCTTACCCTCTTTTCACACCTATCCTCTACCTTTACCCTTCCTCAGACCTCATTCACCTTCCCACAACCCTGCACAAACATCCAAACTTCTAGAAACTCCTCTGTCCACCATGAAAATTACCTGAAAGCCATCCAAGGCCAACAACCCTGACTAACATTAGCAACCCAACCGATGCTGGCATCATTTACCGGATCGACCTCGATAGAACCACCAACATCAGTGACTGTGTTCTAAATCAACAAACTAGAAACCTATCCAAATAGCCCATCTAAACCAAACAAAACCTTAGGCCAACTTTTTGTAACATTTTGAGACAGACTATAGAGAATAGGTACACAACATTCTACTTTTCTATTTCTTTAAGTCATTTGTCATTTCTTTCTTTACAGCACTTTTACCTTTAAACAGTGGACTGTCATCCCTCAAGGAGCTTCACGCTTTCAAGACCGAGCGTGTAGCTTGGTAGTCCACCATATCCTCTTCTAACATTTTCTTATTTAAGTTTCTTTCTTACTGTAGGTGTTTCCTCCATAGCCAAAGAGGAGCTCCCACAAAGCTTGGATACGGTGTGCACTAAATCCGGGTAACATCAAACCCAAAACCTCTTAATCTTAGTTTCTTCCTCATTTGAATACAATTAGTGAAAATTTAGAGAAACATTCTGGCATGCCCAGTGGGACCCTTGGAGTTTTCCTTGGGTTCATTCTTCTTCTTTTAAAAAATCAAATTTTCATGTAGATGCATTAAAAAATATTCTCTTCTTGCATCCCCACTTTTATATTTTTGTTTCAAAAGGAAATCATTAATAGAGGTTAAAAAGAACATCTCTTTTTATTCTTGTTACTTCTTGCATGCATCATAGAGTAGTGAAAAAATCATACTCTTTACCTCTTCTCCATTTGTTTACATTTGAATAACATATTTCAATTTGGGTTAAAAACTACTGCATTTCATTCTTGTTTGGATGCACACTTAGCCCACTTGGTAATTAAAGCATTATGAATGAATCGTAGTGCACAAATGTGACACAACCAAACCACAATCACTTCAAATTAAACACATAAACTTACTTCAGACAAGGCCCATCTAGGATTTCATCACTTAGCAGATACCTTACCCCACCCATCGATCCTACTTGGATTTTACCACCAAGAGGAGAACCCACTCTGTTCTCTGGTAGAGTATAAACTATAGGGAAGGTATTTTCTATCTAAGTAGCCCAGCTCAGCTCTAGGTTCGTGAAGTGAAGGGAGCAAGCCCCAGCACCAGGCCATGTACTAACCCTAACAACAAATATCTTTGAGAACCATAACACAACCTAAAACCAGCCATAGACTTCCTCTCTAAGACCTATTCTACAAGTCCAACTCCCAACACATTCTCTTAAGGCATAAGCCACCACGACTTCAAAACTCATTCCTAAGAATCTAATATTTTAGAGGTTGCTTGCCTAATCATCTATTCTTCTAGTTTTATCTAAGTGTTTGAGTTGGTAAGGTTGTACCATTTTGAAGTCCAAAACAACTCAGAATATCTTCTTCCAAAAACTATCAATTTTATGTGTCTCTAGAATTACACATAAACCAACATCAGTTTCTCCACTGACATCGGCAACATTTTTTAACTGATATCGATTAAACAACTGACATCGGTCACTATCAATAAATAAATAAATAAATAAATTTCCAAATAGTAAGCTTAAAACCCAAATTTCTTTCTGATTAACACAAATTCTAGTTTTCTAAAACTAAAACACAGTTTTTGGAACCTGAACCCCTTTCACCTTAGATGGTCCTGACACGCAGTCAAGCCAAATTCCTTGTTGACCACACGATTCAACAACCACTTCCACCTTCACCCTTCATGCCAAGTCATCTAATGGATTATACTTCAGACACCAAGCATACTCCTATCCAACCTACCCCCGATCAACCTCCTATTGTTCTTAAAGGGGATCAAGATTTTGAGAGATTCCTTGACCATAATGTCAAGGCTCTCCAACATTATCTCACTAGAATCCAAATGTGAGATCCTTTAGGTAACCCTATTTATGGGATGCCAACTTCTTTGGTTAAAGCGGCAATGATATCAATAGCATCTACTACCCAACCTATGATTACTCAGGCCACTGCCTTGACCAATAACCCAACCATGGCCAATGTTCAAGATTTGGCCTCCCCTTCTATCCTTTCTTGTCCTACCTCCATCAGGGTTTCTGTACCCCCTCAACTACAAATAATTCAAGCATGTTCGACACCTTTCTAGAACTTGATTGTCTTTATCCCATCTACTCTTGTGCCTATAAAGACAAGAGTGACCACCTATATTTTAACTAGTGTCACTGCTATTCAACCACCCTTGGTGGCATCTAGTCAAGTTGTGTCCTCCAACTTCATGGCACCAACCCTTGTGGCCTTGACATTGGCCCCTATGATGAACTATCAGTATGTTATACCTACACAAATGCAACCAAGTATGTCATACACTCCTTCCAATGCCTTCCAAGTACCCTATAACTTAGGGGGTGCCCCTCATGCCAATTCATCTATCGGCCTAATTAAGATGATGATGGATAAGATGTCCAACCTTGAGACATCTATTTTAGGTTTAAGGAGTGTTCTTTCTTATGAACAAATCTACAATGAACCTATCCACCCTTCAGTTCCTATTCAACCATACCCTAGCCAGTGGGAACTCCCAAAATTTACTTGCTTTTAGAGTAAAGAGGACCCACAACAACATCTATGAGTGTTTAGACACACTTGCTACCTCATAGCACACGATGATGCATTATTACTTCGCATATTCCCTATGTCACTTTCTGGCACTACCCTTGACTGGTATAGCTCCATTACCAGTCATTCTCTCTTCACCTTCATTCAACTCACTCAACTATTCCTTGATCATTTCTCAATCAATATTACCAAGAAGGTCTCCATCACAGACCTTTATTCCATTAGACAATTTGAGGATGAGTCAATAACAAACTTTGTTGCCTGTTAGAGAGGTTTGATCAACCAACTCTCCTTCTCACTACCTCAACCTGAGCTCATTGAGCTCTTTTCAAGAGCATGTGCCAAGCACATCTCATCCACTCTGTGGGTTCAAACTTTTTACACCTTTGATGAAGATTTCACTATGTCCCAAAAGCTTGAACTCTGTGTAATCGAAGAAGATAGGGTCAAATTGTGTAACAAAAATACCAACACAAAACCCAATGACCCTTATTCTTCCAAACCTTTTTCTTCTTACCCCAATTCCAAGGGATCAGCAAATGCTATGGTCCTTAGGTCACCATCTTCTACCACAACCAACCAATCTGAGCCCTCCACTTTGTAAAGCATCACTAGACAATTCCAACAATGGTATGAACAGTGATGATACACTCAAATAGGAGAATCATATGCTTCCGTATTGGAGAAATTAGTGAAGCAAGGAGTCCTCAACCTCCCTCAAATCTAACCACCTATCTAATTTGACCCCTCACGAGCCATCCTTGCATGGTATATGGAAAACAACTTTTGTAACTATCATTGTGTCAAGGGTCATGACATGGATAATTGCAACACCCTAAAGAACATTGTTCAAGACATGTTAGACAAAGGGGACCTTGTTTTGGATAACCCTAATGCGTCGACCAACTAGAACATGGATGTCTTTAGGCAACTATTTCCTACCCATCCCCCAAGTCAAAACAATGTTTAGACCATGGCCAATGACCCTTAAGAATGCAACATACACACGGTCAACATAGTCTTTCCTTTCATTCCTATCCAACCTCTCCCATAATCTGAAGAAGTTGGTCAACCCATTTCTCCACCATGGGTAGAAGAGCCTATTTTACCCATACCACCCCCATGAAATGAAGAGCTCCCTTTGCCTCGTCCTCTTCCTCGCATGGATGAACCCATTTTACCTGTATCACCCCCATGACATCAAGCACCTCCTCTACCCATTCTTCTACCTCATGAAGATCTTGTATTACATGTTCCTCTTGGCCCCACCTTCCCTCTTCTTCTACCATTGGAAGAATTTACCATTCATACCCCATGCCTTCATGTAGAAGGGGCCATCATCCCTCTCCTTTACCCTTTAGAGGAGCCTTCTTCTCTTATTTTTCCTCCACTGATGGAGGATAGTCCTCCATCCATCCCCCTTTCACACATAAGAGAGTCTAATTTGACCTCTCCCATATTAGAGGATGCTTTGATAATACCAATGCCAGTGGCCCCACCCTTATCCTTCTTATTACCAATGAAGGATCATACTTTCCATGCTCCTAGACCACATGTAGAAGGCATGATCATCCCTATGCTCTATTTGCTTGAAGAGCCAAATTCTCCAATCCCTTCTCTACTGAGAGAAGAACTCACCACCTCACCCACTTTGTTTGAGGAAGATCCGGGTATGGTTCTCTCTCACCTTTGGCCCAAGATCACTGCATCCAACACGTTTCCACTCCCACAATCACCCAAATCCTCCAAAGGACTAATTGTAAGGCCTCATGCAACATCATCTAAACCCTTCTCTCAATTGGCAAAAAACTTAGGATTCCTTCATTTTAGGAACCTAGAGTATGAGGTGTTATGGGAGTGACTTAAGGCTCCTTATCCTACACATCTAACTTTGCCTTATACTACCAACCCTTTTGCAATGATTTACCCTAAAGTCTCTGATGAGGATCAGGTTTCCACTTCTAAATCATCAAAAGATCAACCTTCCACATCTGAATCCAAACCCTTGTAGGTGTCCACCATGCTAAAATAGATTAGATCTCTCGGTGTTTGCCCTATATCAAACCTAACTCACCCACAAGTGAAGGTAGATTTGAACCTCACCACACATAGTCATGGTCCTCATACCATACTAAAGGAAGATATTAAACCATGTTAGTCTACTCCTCCCCCACTTTCACCATTGCCCTCTATCTTGGGTCCACATCCTTCCACTTTAATAGGAGTGCTCCTTATTCCAACACCTCACAAAAACAAACTACCTCCATTACTCCCTCTACCTATCAAAAACATATTACCTCTAATAAATTTGACACATCTCATCAAGAAAGTGTCATCTATGCATGTGGCCACACCACCAACCAAAAAGGTGGTACAAAAAACTCCCCTTACAACTCCTAAATAGAAGTTGTCAACCCTTATTACAACAACGAGTGCAGACCCATTAGTGGGTTCATATGCTTCGCTGTTATGCCAATTGTTGTAGTCTTTTAGCATCATCCTCCCACCCATTAAGCCATACTGATCTCTCAGATTAAAACCATCTTGGTTCTATGACACTCAAATCTACTTATTTCATCACACACCTAGGCATGATACTGAGAGTTACTACACTATTAAGGTTTTCATTCGCCAACACTTTAAAAAAAAAAAACCCTTCTCATTGGGGATTTTCCTAACCACCTTTTCGACAAACTATAGACACAATCCCATGCCTCCCAAACCTTCTCACTTGAATCAAGATCCCAATGTGCGATTATGGTCCCTCTACCACCTTCTCCCCCTTTATTTGAAATCAACACTATTAATGTGGCCACCAAGTCCCAAACCCTAAAGGATAAAGGAAAAGAGCAGGTTTCTACCCCTTGGACATATCCATTCACCAAGCCCTCTCCACCACCAAAGCCCAAGATTTCTATCTTGGGCACGTCTCAACTAACATCTTTAGGGGGATTCCTCTTGACTTCTCTAGCCAACATGATGTTTGGTATAAATGAATTTTTGACTACTTGACTTATTCTATCATTCCTCATGACCTCTCTAGCAATGGATGGCGGGCTTTTATCAAGAGTACTACTCGATACACCATGCTAGGGGGTCTTCTCTACAAATGAGATTAGGTCGACCTCCTTCTCTGATGCCTAACCACCACTGAGACATCTCATGCCATCAAACAAGTCCATGATGGGATTTATGGAGGACATTTTAGTGGTAACTCAATTGTAAAGTGCATCCTCTGCCTGGGCTATTATTGGCCCACTCTTAACCAAGACTGCAATGACTATGTTTAGTATTGTATCAAATGATAGCAACATGATAACCTACTTCATGTCCCTAGTCTTGCTGCTCTTGATCATCTTCATGTCTACCAAGATCACATCAAGCATGCCTACAACAAAAATATGAAAGAGTGAGATTTCAAAATTGAAGATCTCATCCTTAAAGAAAACCAACACATGACCAATATGGAAAGAAGCAAATGAGTAAGTTTTCTCCTAATTGGCTTAGACCTTATATAATAACACACAATTATGGATTAGTCACTTATCTTCTATCTTCTCTTGAAGGCCAGCCAGAACTTGAGCCCCTTAATGCCTTACATTTGCAACCATTCTACTATTAACCAAGTAATCATTCACTTGATTTTTAACTTGAGCTCATCCTTTGAGCAACCCCGATCATCCTCATTCCTATTCTTTTCAACCCTTTTTCCCTACACAAATTAGTTATCCCTTTTTTAAGTATTAATGCTTTGTCTTAATAAAAGGGAAACCCCTAAACCTCTATAGTCTAGTCCATGACTAAAAGTTCAGTTCACAAAAAAAAACATAAAACTGGGATGCCTAATAAAATATTAAAAGGTCATAAACTATAAATGTAGACTGCTCCCTCAAAAGACAACTACATTATTGCTATAATTAATAGACTGCTCCCTTGAAGGATAGCTATTCAAAGAAATCAAAATATACAAAGAAAAATATAGACCACTCCCTCGAAGGATGGCTATGCCCAAATTTTGCTACAAACATAGCACCCACTCAGAAGATTCCCGCATCAATCAACTTCACATGACCACAAAACAAAACAACATCCCCAAGTAAACTTCTCACATTGATCGGTCTACCTAAAAAAAATTGACTGACAAACTATTAAGTAATGGGCTGGCCTATAGTCATTCTCAGGGTCACCTATAAAAGGGGCAAAGTTATTCCTACTAAAAAGGGTTACGTTATTCTCACATATCACATAATCACACCTATTACCCCAAAATACCCAAGGGATTTTGAGCTCACTTAACGTCAAGTGATTAGGGTATTTCTCTAACACAAACCAATGGTCAATGACGTAATGCATGAATGGGGCTTTTATTTGCAAAAACCCTATCTATGCTATCATTATGGTCCTTGTCGATGAAAAAGAAATGCACCTTTCACTTCTTATACACCTTCATCACATGCCAATTTATCTTTTAGGATGTAGTGTCTTAAAATTATATGCTCACATATTGTCATCTCATAATTTTCATTATAAAGTTATGAACCTAACATTTAACTCAATTTTATCATAAATAACATCACATGTTTCTGATAGAATACAACCAAAACATTTTATAACCACTCACATAACATCATGATTTATTTAATTCAAATACTAATTTGTGTTATATAAATTATCATAGCCCATTCACATTAGTTTCTATGGAAAACAATACACATGGAAACTATCAACCAAACACAATTTATGTCAAGCATATACCATCACCAATATGGAAACCTGTCGAAGCATAAATAAACTCATTTCATTTTTAGCATACATGATCACCAATATGAAAATTTCTAAAGATTAAAAACCACATAACCTATGTTACAACATACACCATCACACAATATGGAAAATGCTATAACATCATCATACACTCATCATTTCAAGCATGTACCATTAAACATATGGGAAATGCTAAAAACACTAACATAACCAAACCAACTTTGACTCTTCTTCTCTTTTGGGAGAACTACATTGGCCTGAGGCCCTTAAAATAGGGGCTATGTAGGCATCAATCAGCTGACATGGGGTCTTCTAAGGTTAGCTCAGCCATTCGTTCATCCATCTACCTAATGGACCAGATATCTAAACCCTAGGCTCACCGCCTATCCATGCAAAAACTATCTAACCTAAAAACATAGGTCTTCTCTAAAACTACCCAAAATCATGACCAAAATACTAGCCTTGACACTATAGAAGTCACCTTAGACTTCTCATGGGGCACATGGGAGATAACATACATCTCCCTAACCATGACAAATGACCTCAGAGATCGTGACTATCTCCTCAGACCACGACCACTTTTGAGACAACTTTGCCTTGGTTGTTTTGATTACATATGGTACCTCACGAATAGTTAGCAAATTATACACACCCCTCACACCTATTGTCAGATCATGACCAAGTTGATCCCCAATATCTATGACATTTTTGTGTTTTCTAGGAGCACTTCCTAGCCCAGATACTTGGAACACAATGCCCATTAGAGCTACAAATTTGATCAATTTAACCTAATCAGCTACCATTAATAAGTTGGGGACTAGTTACTACTATTTTAGTCTTCCTTGACCATTGGAGCTATAGCTTTGATCATTTTAACCCAATCAGCTACCAATAATAAGCTAGGGACTGGTTACTTTGATTTTAGTCCTCCTTGACCTTGCCTGCAACAATTTGACCTACCTATCAATTGAAGTGGTATACGTGCAATCTCAAGTATTACATCATTTACACTCCAACCTCACCCTACCCATCCATTACCTATCAAATTGGCACCCAATTTTGGATTACCTTCTCTTAATTCCCTCTTTGAGGGGGAATACCTCATCCCATACCTGGGGCAACCTACATCTATTTTTGTCTTGCAGTTCGTCAAGACAAACCACAAGACAAAAAGGGGCAAATGTAGACACCAATATCATGTCAACCCCCACTTGGTCCCCTTTTAAAATGTTAACACTCTTAGCCCACACTTCCACACCTTATTAATTTAAAAACTACTTATTTTAAATTAATTACCTCACCTTAGACACGTCACCTTAAGACCATTTCTTAGCCTACGAGTCAGCCTAAGACTAGGTCCTCCAAATCCTAACTACCCATGACCTATTATCACTCCATCTTAACTCCCTAACCAACTCACATGCCTCATAAGCTCTTGTTTTGATCATTCTCCAATGGAAAAGGCACTTGGTGGGTGGAGAAATGGGCAAAGAGCTAAAAATAGCCCTTTAACCTATTCTCTCTCCACCGACATTGGTCAACCCTCAGTCGATGCCAATGGAATCACTGATGTCGGTTACATAAGCCAAGATTTAACATTGAGCTACCCCCACCATCTTGCACATTCACATGCACATTCTGAGATTTCAAGCATCAGAACTCAGCTAGCATTATCTCAGCTATTGAAGCTCTACACAAATCATTCCATGGACTAGATTGAAAGATTGTATGAGGTCCTCAAGCCTACTAAATTGAAGAAATCAATGTATGCTTCATTGGCTCACAACACTGATCACATCAGCCATAATGGGAATCACTATTCTGACACCTCTGGGTCTTCACCCTATAAAGCTAAGCACTCTGGTCTTCATTTCAAAGTTTTAGAATATATTGTTAATTAGTTTTCATTAATATTTTTAAATACTATTGAGAGGCCTCACTTCTTTTGTGGAGGAGCTGAAAGGCCTTCCCCTTATTCTTACCCTCTTTTCACACCTATCCTCTACCTTTACCCTTCCTCAAACCTCATTCACCTTCCCACAACCCTGCACAAACCTTTAAACTTCTAGAAACTCCTCTGTCCACCACAAAAATTACCTGAAAGCCAACCAAGGCCAACAACCCTGACTGACATCGGCAACCCAACCGATGCCGGCATCATTTACCTGACTAACCTCGATAGACCCACTAACATCGATGATTGTGTTTTGAATCAACAAACCAGGGACCTATCCAAACAACCCATCTAGACCAAACAAAACCTTCGGCTAGCTTTTTGTAACATTCTAGGACACATAGACTATAGAGAATAGGTACACAACATTCTACTTTTCTATTTCTATAAGTCATTTATCATTTCTTTTTTTACAACACTTTTACCTTTAAATAGTGGATTGCCATCCCTCAAGGAGCTTCACGCTTCTGGGACAGAGCGCGTAGCTTGGCAGTCCACCATATCCTCTTCTAACATTTTCTTGTTTAAGTTTCTTTCTTACTGTAGATGTTTCCTCCACAGCCAAAGAGGATCTCCCACAAAGCTTGGATATGGTGTGCACTAAATCTGGGTAACATCAAAACCAAAACCTCTTAACCTTAGTTTCTTCCTGATTTGAATGCAATTAGTGAAAATTTAGAGAAACAATGTTGACAAGATTATCAAAATTTATGTGTCGCATTCTCTTGTGCCATAGCTAACTTTCTTCAACCTGACTCAAACATCTTTGACCTTTGATATCTAATAGCATATATAGATTATTACCTATTTTTTTAGCATCTACAACCAACATATATGAATATTTTCTTCTAATCTCACAACCTTCTACATAAAATTTTAGTGTGTGTCCTTGATCACATATTAGACTTACACTCAAAATATTATGCTTAAGGCATGCTACATATAGAACATTTTTAGTTTTAGTTCTACCATTATCCAAACTTAGTGTACCTTTTTCAATAATTATAGTAGCAATATTATCTCCAAATTTCACTTTGCCACCATTGATCTTCTTCAAGGTATGAAATTTATCTTGTCTCCTATCATGTGCCATGAATATCCATTATCAATAAACCATGGATTTTATTCATTTCTTGTATGCAAAGCTATCTAGACCAACATATACTTTTTATCTTGTTTCTTCTACCATGAACCTATTTGAACTTTCTTCTTGATGAATGGAGATTTGAAACTCTTGTCCTTTTCGAATGACTCAAACATAGTTCTAGAGTACCAGGCTATGTGTCCAAAATTGTTACACTTGTAACATATTATGGCTTCTTCATTAAAGCCTAATAGAGGAGAAAATGAGTTTGGGCTTCTGCTTGACTCTGCATGGGTCTCCTCTTTGTTTCTAAAATTGTTAGCCCCTTTTTGAGAATCCATTTTCTTATTACCATATCTATTATAATAAAAATAGTAACCATAAAAATAGAACCTATTTGTGTATCTCTGATATGATTGCATTTTGTAGCTCTATTCCTTCCAGTATTCTTTGTTTGAGATATCCTCTATATTATTAACTTAATATTTTTTTATTTCCTCTTTTATAAGAACTTCAGCATACATCTTTCCTTTTTCTATGTTAACCTTGTCTGTGGAATTAGTGGCCTCCACTTTTTCATTTTCAAATTTGATACCTTTCTTATCTAATATTGATCTTAGGATTTCTAATATATTATTCAACATATTAGTGCTATTCTCAAATTTTGAATTATTGGTTACTCTATCATTGATTGCTTTATTTGTTTTCTCAATAGCTACTTTTAAAGAAGCAATTTCAATATCATACCTTTCATGTTCTTCACTTAATTTTTGAAATTGTGCTGTTAGATATTTTTCATTCTTTTTGGATTCTTCAAAGTGTGCTTGTAGATCTTTAATTATTTCCTTTGACTCTTTTTCATTTTTCTTGATCTGAAGCTTTAATCTTCAATTCTTCTTCTCAAGAACTTTTAACTCTTATAATGAAAAAATGAGTTCTCCTTATAGATTCACTTTGGATTCATCATATTCTTCTTCTTGATCATCTATAATTTTTCTTGCATAGTTATCTTCATGTATGGCCATGAATAAAATCTCTTCTTCTTCTTTTTCTGAATCACTAACACCACTATCTTCAACTAAGCTAAGATCTTTAGAATATTAAATCTTCTTCTCAAATCCCTTTTTGAATTTTCCTTTGAAATTCTTTTTGTATGTAGACTTTCCTTATTCATTGTCACAATTACCCTTATCTAGGCACTTAGCTACAAAATGTCCAATCTTTCCATAATTAAAACATTTGAAAGGCAATTTTTGTTGATATTTACTTGTGCCCTTTTTCATATTATGAATGAAAAGAGATCCATTGTCATCTTCATCATCACTGGAGTTATCACTTGATTCTTGAATCTTAGCCTTGTCTTTATTTGATGTCTTGAAAGTATCTTCCCTTTTTGAGGGCTTCTCTTATTTGGTTTGCATCTCATATGCTGTGAAAATACCATGTACTTCATCCATCTTTATCTTAGCTAGATCCTTCATCTCCTTTATTTTTTAAACCTTTACATCGTATCTCATTGGTAGGGATCTCAAAAAAAATTGCACCACTGCTAATTATTCTATCTTTTCTCCAAGGCCTCAAATATTATTAGCTATTCGATCAACCCAAAAAAGATAACTTGTTATATTATCTTCCTCTTCCATTTTCAAACTCTCAAACTATCTTCTCAAAGTTTAGAGCTTAGCTTGTTAAACATTTACATCACCTTTATAAATATTTTCAAGCTTTACCCAAGTCTCATGACCAGATTCACATTACACAACTTTAATAAATTTTGATTCACATAAACCACATAAAATAGTATTTAAAGATTTAACATAATTTTCACTTGCCTTCTTTTCTATTATAATGGTCACAAGTGTCTATGGCTCTTCATATTCCTCCACAACTACTTGTCAAATTTCAAATCCAAGAGACATCAAATAAGTCCTCATCCTTATGGCCCAAAAAGTATAATTTGTCCCATCAAACAAATGTGTCTTATTTGTATAAAAACCTTCATGTGATCCAGCCATCATGCTTTCCCCGATCTACCTTCATGCTATCATTTTTTTAAAAAGGAACCTGCTCTAATACCAATTGTTAAGCATAGGATATACTGAGAGGAGGTAAATCAGTATATCATATATCTTATAAAATTTTACTTAATAAAATTTCACTTAACCACTCATTTAATATATGCAATAAAACTAAAACAATAAACACCACACAAGATAGAGAGATACTAGATTTTAATGTAGAAACCCAATGTGTGAAAAACCATGGAGAACAATCTCAAGTATATGAATGAGCACCAAATAAAACTACAATATTTTTAAGAAAAAACTTGTACGAGCACCAAATATTTTACTGAACACTAACATAGCAACAATTCATGAACACCAACCCATAGGAGCACCAAACCCTTTAATGAGCACCAACACAAAAACTATTTATGAGCACCAACCCCTATTATGTATACCACACAACTATCTCTCAATGTTTCTTTCTCAACAAATGATATCGTGTTACAATATCTTTTTCTTTTCTCTCCTTTACTCTTCTAAGCTAGATATGACAATTATAAAGCATGATCTCTTCTACAAATTACGAATGGCTTCCCAAGCCTTTATTTATAGCTTACCAAATGAATTTTGGCATTTACCCTTTATGACCCTTCAATCTTCATGGAAAATGGCACCAAACTTGCATGACCCTTTGAATCCTTGCATTTGAAAAGTCACATGGTGACCCTTCATGAGAAAATGCATCCTTTTCCTTTTTGTCTTTATCTTGGTGACTTTTCGTATTCCTCAAAGTGTCCCTTCATGAGAAATTGCACCCTTCCTCTTTTATCTTCACTTGGTGACTCTTAAAATTCTTCAAGATGACTCTTCATGGGAAAATGCATCCCATTCTTATTTTTTCTTTACCCCATGACTCTTTTACTTCTCCATGGGTCCTCTTTTGACTTTATGCAACCAAAAATATATTTGTTAATATTAAATAAATATCAACACACATTAGCCAAGATATGAATATTAAAAACACCATTAAATTATGTGGGGAATTTATCACCAATAATTCTAGACCTTTGACATCAATTATAATATTTCCAATAAACACTTTTAAACTAGGCCAAATAATTAGGAGCATTAGCTTTTAAGAGGCCAAACCTAAAGATAACTGAGCTACCCACTTTAAGTTTATTGTTTTATAAGCCTATTGGATCCATGCAAAGGGTGAGGAAAATAAATATAGAGGATAATGTTGGGAAAAAATTATTTTAGAAGAAAGAGAAAAAATCTATTCTCTTTTCAAGAGACAAGATATAAGGATGGGTAAGTCCCTTTTCATTGAGGACTTTAAGTCCTACATGGAGACCCATACTAGAGCCTTGATAGTCATCCATGAGGATACTAAATAGGCAAGGAAAGATCTAAAAAAAGAATTGGAGAACCTAATATAACAACAAGTCGTTCATGTTCCCTTTGATATTGAGTAAGATGTTTAGAACATAGCCTTAAGAATGCATGAAATACTAGACACTATTGGTTCTTTGAGAGCTTAATTAGTCCCTTAAGAAACTCTAGTGACCAAAGTTTTCAAATCTCTAAAATAAAATGATACTAAGTTAAATTTTTTCATTTTATATACCCTAAATGAGGCTTTTAGCCATCTAAACTTGATGTCAACCTTAGAAGTAGTAAATGCATTGAATTTCGTGGTCATCTAGACCTAGGAAGTAAGGTAGTGGATAACATCTACTGACACCTTGGTCTCAAAGATAATTAAATAAGAGAAAAAATAATTATAAATTTTAAATGAATTAGAGTTAATGAATGCATGGGATGGCATAGGGAATTTAGTGGTGAGGTCTATTTTTACTCAAATGTTGTATCAAACTTCAATTAACTTCAAGTAGAGACTGCAAGGGTTAAATTTATAAGACATTAAGGATAATTTAAGTTATATGAGGAAGAATGCCACAAAAGTGAAGATATTATAGTAAGGCTTTAGAGCCACAAAAGTTGAGTGTGTAAGGTTAATAACACAAGTAAGCTGGGTGAATAGACCATCTCTTCTTAATATGATTATAATAAGTACCCAACATGTTTTATAGAAAATCTACCAAGATTTTGAGGTGAATAATATGTCTAACTTCACTCCATCTACCATTTCATCCAATGTGCCAATTTCAACACTGCCTCCATCTACCAGTTCATCCATCCACCTAGACTTCAATTGTGACCAAATAGTAGATATTTTGATATCAATCATGTATGCAATTTTACATATATGGTTTATTAAAACTAACTATATCTAGTTATGCTTAATTACATTCATGTTATAATTAACTAGTGTGTGTTTTACTCATGCACACATTGCATGACTATTATAATCTATAAATTGTAATATGCAATTTTTCAAAGTATAACTAAACTTAGGTTATATTTAATCAAAAATGTAATCATAAGCTTTACTACACTTGGAAAATGAGGCGATCCATTCCCCAAGTCTTTAAATACATGTAAACACCTTTTTTAAAGGTTTGGATTTTTTATCAATACATGAAGAAATCAAGTCATTGATTGTCATGCAACTACATTGGTTGGTTATTAAGATTTTGGCTTCTTTATTTGTATTAATTCAATAGTTTTAAAGTGTATAAATCCTATGGATGATCCTAATTATTATCATTGATGTGTAATAGTTATATATGTGAAAAATATATTTAAAGTTAGTAAATTTCATTGAAGTTAAGTAATAAGTTTAGATTGCATTGATATTCAAAGGTGTGTAGGAGTATCTCCCTTTGGTATAGTTTCCTACGTGTGTGTTGTGGGTAATCTAGATACCTTCCTAGTCTTAGCTATAATCTTTCAAATAAGATTATACAATAGTAACTCTAAATAGAGAAAACTTTAGCAGAGACCACTAAGTTTTCTATACCCACTTCCCTAGACTACTTAACCATGTTTGTTTGTGTGTGTATAGTAGCTACAAATGGCAAACATTGGTTCTAGAGATATTCATCTACTAAAGAAATAGCCTTAGATTGGCCCTTTAAGAACACATGACCTTATTTTCTACCTTACCTTCCCCCCTTTTTGATTTTTTTATATCTACCCATTATAGAGTAATTCTCCACTTAGTATTTTATTTCTTTTAGATTTCACACATCCATCTGTATACATGATTAAATGACCTACATTCTCAACCTGATATTCCACCAACTGGTTATTTTAACCACATACCTATAACTCATCCCTTGGAGTGGAAATTTTTTTCATAAAGACCCTAAAATTTTAGAGTCTACCTCATTCAATTTTTGTGGTGTGTATAAAACCCACATTAATAGAAACAAAATCTAGCACTAGGAGGGCATACTTGTGTGTTTTCTCAATAGTAGAGGTTAGTCACTATGTAGAATTGCACTAGAGATGCCTAAAAGAGTAAAAAGGTCTAGGACCCAAGCTATCCCTTTTGTTTCACATTTTTCAAATCATAAGAGGCCTATATTAGTACTTGTTGACCATTTTTTTCCCAACAGGCCAAAAATCGGTCCCCTTCTGTCCCTACTATTTTGGGCCATTTCATTTTTTGATTTTGCATGAATCTAGCAATTTCTATGGACTATGTAGAATTTCTATTGAATATATAGGTCAATTTCTATAGACTCTATAGGTCCATTTCTATAGACTCTATAGGTTCATTTCTACGGACTCTATAGAGATTGGATTTCTATGGACTCTACAAGTGATGTCTTTCAGCAGATGAAGAACCAATTCAAAGAGTGTAAAGTTTTACAAAGCTTCTTCGAGTTCTTGTATAAATAAATTCACAAGTAAAGTTAGCATCTTTAAGCCATTTGAACCATTAAACTAGTTCAATGCTTTGGTTTAATCAAAGGGTTCATCCGCTTAGTTCAAAGCTTGGTTTAATCAGATGGTTCAATGAGCTTGGTTTAACGCTCAGTTCAAAGCCTTGGTTCAACAACCATTTAAACCATTGAACCGGTTCAATCAATTGGTTCAAAGGAGTTGTTTAATGCAAAAAGTCAAGAGAGCCTCCCGAAGGATAAGTGCCCTTGTAGAGGGCACTTGGTCAGTAAAAGCACCCTTTGGAAGGGTCATTTTCAATAAACCTAAAGGGCACTTTGAAGGTAGCCAAAGGAAAATAAAATTCCCAAAAAAGGACCAAGGAAAGAAATAAATTCTTTCAGACTTTTTGTCTGAAGGAATTCCTTTGAACAAAAAGTTTGAAGAAATTTGGGAGAAAAAGTTGAGAAATTTTTGAAGGCAAAGTGTCTAGACAATTCTCACAGACTTTTTGTCTACAAGAAAAGGCCCGCGAGGAAAAAGTATGCAAAAAATCCCATAGGGAAAAAGTTCTAAGGAAAGGAAGTGCAACAAAAAAGCTAAAGAAATTCCTAGGGGTGATGGGCCCACAGATTTCAAAGTCAAGCATGGTGAACTAGCTGTTGGTTTTCAAGTGATGACAGGTGTACAGACGTCAATTTTAAGATGGTAAAATAGCCATTTATTTTTAAAATGCTTAAGTGCTAACCAGAACAGAGCCCAAGGAATGCCAGTGACCTACCAAAGATAGCCCCAAGCACTGAAGGACCTAGAAAGAGATAAAACTAGGATGAGACAAGGCAAGGAAAAGACAAGATAGTCCAAGTGGTGAGACAAAGTGTCAACTTAGGGATTTATTCTTGCAGTTAGAATAGTGCTTGCTAGGTGGTCACCAAACAAGGCAAATAGTAAGTGGTGCAGCTTGTTTTCTCTAGTTTGCATTTATAAGAAGACAAGCTATGTAAATGCCTTGAAGGGAGTAGTTTGTTCATAAAAAAGAGGCACGGTCTATGCTTCCTCATTAATGTTGGGATGCCAAAGTCAAAGTAGGAACTGACAATCAAATGGCTCCCTCTTCCCAAGGCTCAGAGTGCACATGGGCTAGCTTGAAAAAAGAGTGCCAAAGTATTTTCTAGAAAGTGCTATGTTCTCTTTTCTCTTTCTATATATTGTAAAAATTCTCATTTGAGAAGGATCTGATCCCTCAGCCTTAAGGGAAAACTCTCCCCAAAAATCTCTTAGGCTTGTAAGGTAGAACTTTGCTAGATTTTTTAGCATTTTTACCTCCATTTAGACTTGCACTCAAGCACATGTCAATGTTTTATTTTTGTGTTAAGTCATTTCCTTTTAGGCTTCTCATAGATTGATTCCAACATGTCTAGTGCATTGTGAATTTTCTTTTCTATAGGTCTGCTAGAAGTGTCTACAGTAGGAATATAGGCACTTGTGAATGGGCTACCAAAGTGTGTCTCAGAACACCTTTGATAGTTCTTTCCTCCCTGTATCTCTATAGACCCCTAGCTCACTGATATAGAGGGGTTTCCCACATCAGATGAAGTGTATGGGCACTTCTTCTTAGTGAAAGGTGTATGTTCAGGCCTGAGTGGATCAAACTTTTTTGGTGTATCACCCTTTTTAGTTTAGGTTTAGGTTCTATTTCAGCATCTCTCTCCCTTTTCATCCCCCCATTTTTACATTTATTTGTTAGCAGTAGGAGAAACCAGGGCCTAAAAGATACATCAGAGGGAGCTAGCCCTTATCTAGAGACTCTCACCTCTAGCTTTACCAGTTCCATAGGTGAGAGGGGAGTTTCCATTATTGTGTGTGGAAGGGCAAGAGCTAGGCATCCTACCTAGGGTGTAATCCACCACGTCAACAGTACTGATCACCACTAAGACACATCGAGCTAGGACACCTTCCCTAGTGAAAAATGTCGCACTCATCAACCATCCTATTTCTCGACCTTGGTTAGTTAGAACTACTATTGTCATTCCTAGAGATCAGCATAATTTACTAAGGAACCCAAAGAAATATTTTCCTAAATTTTACCCCTCAAGTGGGAGGATAGTAAAGGAGCACATTAAATATTTCAAGGCTACTTTGAGATTAATGAATGTCATAAATGATAATGTTGCATGCATACTTTTCCCATTCACTCTATAGGATTCTGCTTATAATTGGTATGTTAACATGCAAGAAAACTCCATCACCTCGTTGTATGCATGTCAAAATACTTTCCTTACACAATTTTGAAAATTTACTAATCCAAGTTTGGTATATTAGCATTTCACCAGCATGAAGATGGAGCCAAATGAGTTAATTAGAGCCTTTAATGCAATAATTTAGAATATATACACTTGGATAAATATTACATACAAGCCAAAATTAGCTCTATCACTTGAGATGTATAATAATGCATTAAATCCCATAACTACATTATTTATAAGGAGAGATACCACTACTAATACTTTAGCCTTGACATATAAATAAGCTATTAACATTGGCAAGTATCTCAATCCTTAGCTCAACCCTTAGACATTAGGGGACCCAACATTCAATAATGGCTTTCCATCCCTGAATCTAATTTTGAATGCTAATCAAAATGTCCTTACATTCAATAAAAATCAATTATACATGCTACCTCCCATGAAACATAAAGTAATAAATCAAAATTATGGTTTCCTTAATAATCAAGCATAAATGATTGGCATAAATGATTGGCCATCAGTAGAACCATCAAAATCAACATCTGACTCACTCCAACATAGCATTCACTCAAGGTGTAGACTCCACCAAAGTTAAATTGGAGTTTATACAAATAATGGTCCAAAATTTGAGCAATTACTTATTGAATATGTATAAAAGGATAGGTAATACCACCAATCAAAAACATAACTAGAATTATAGATTTATAAGATATAATATGCCCTTCAATAGACCTACCAACAATGTAGAGAAAAAATTGTCCACTAAGCTGCCAAAAATGAATATCATGGAAACAACTTTGTTTAATTAGTGTAGATTTCATAACACATCACAACATGGGGAAATGGATTGTGTGGAGTTATGTAAAACATTTGAAATCTTCCAAATGAAAATGGTTATACATGATCAAATAATGATTCCCCTAGACCTTCCTCATGAATCTAGACCCTCAAGTTTAACTATGGTCTTTGAAACTTATGATTTTCCCCTCCCTAATGAAGATGACAACATTTTAGAGGATAAATCTAATGAAGTAAAATCATTTTAACTTTTTAATAGGAAAACTTAAAATCTAAGGAATAGATAGCCTCTCACCACTTCTACTCCTAATAATATAGTTATTCCCCTAAATCCTAAAGTTGATAATAATCCTCCAACCCCAAAAGGAAATGATCAACCACATCATAAAGAAGAATAGACTAAGGGAAGATATAATATTGTTGAGGAAATGAAAAAGATCAAGGCTAATATTACTCTCCATGAACTGACACAAATTACATAATATAAGGAGATCTTATGAGAGTCTATCATGGGGAAGTCTATTGTATAAAAGGCTAAAATAACCAGCACAAATGTCATATATAAAAGTAATTCTAAGGTTCCCCCTTTTTGGTAAGCATTTAGGCATTTGGTAATAATATACATAACTATTTGGTGGATTTTAGAGTTTCATCTACTATTTACAACCTCCATTTTCTAAAAGCTTGGTTTAACCTCAATTTTATCCAAGAGCATAGTTTCACAGTTAGATAAAATAGTAGTAGATATGATAAGAGAACTTAATGATATACACATCTAGGTTGCATTAGAACCTCAAGTGTAGATGACTATCAACATATTAGTCATAGATATTCTTGAAGGATATGGGCTATTATTGAGTAGAGATTGGTCAAAGACACTCAATGTATATATTTCCATAGTCTTATCTCATATTTGGCTTCCATGAAGAGGCATTTAAAACCAAATTATAATTTATTAGGATTCAATGATGAAGCACCCCATTATAGAGTACAATACTACTAATGAATAAGTTAAAAATCTCCTAGTCTTGGAATATATACATTTACTATAAAACATGAAGTGTAAGAGGAAGTGCAGGGCCCTTCCTAATTATGGACCCTCCATTTCAATGGATTAATATCCAAGCAAGGTTTAGGTGTTGGTATTTATTTGGTTGATCCACAAGGGAAAAATTACCTAGTTCATATAGGCTCCAATTCTCACGTACCAATAATAGAGTAGAGTATAAAGCCTTAATTTTGGGATTATAGTTCACTCTCAAGAATAATGTCTAGGAATGGATAATATATGGAGACTCAAAATTGGTGATAAACTAGATCAAAATTAGGTATCAATGCATGTTATCATACTTATATAGATACAAACATATATCTTGGGATTTAATCAAGTCATTTTAGGCTTTCAACATAGCGACAATTCCTAGAGAATAAAACCAAACTACTGACTCACTATCTACTTTAGTAGTAAATTTGGCACCCTTAAAAGGGTTAAAAGTGTAGAATGTCTCATTGAATTGGTACCTTGTCCATTTTTACTAAATAATATTGAGAATTTTTATGTGTTTGATGATGATTAGTACATCTAATTTTTGACCAATTCAGGATAATTGGAGTCCCAAATAATTGATGATGAGGAAAGAATCCATTTGTGCCATGAGGAATTAGATGAAGAGGATATCATCCAACTAAATTAAAATCATCTCACATTAGGGATGGTTTCCTTAGAAAGATTATTTTATATAGATCATCAAGCCTAGAAACAAAGGTATCTCAAGGTTAATGAGTCTGAGTTCAGCTTAGAGAATTTGGATGATGAAAGAAACTTCAATCTTTTCAATATTAGTTTGAGCTACACTCTAGATGAGATACAAAGGGTCAAGGACTTGTTCATTGGATATAAAGATTTTATTTCATGGATGTATGATGATTTGAGGATCTTTAATCCTATGTTCATCACCCATATAATTCCACTCAATCTAGATCATAAGCCATTCAAGTAGAGATAGATACTAATCAATCCTATCCTAAAACCTTTGATCTAGAAGGAGGTATAAAAACTACTAATTTCTAGGATAGTCTTTCCTATTATCCATTAAACTTAGGTGGCTAATCTAATTCTAGTCAAATAAAATAATGGAAAAATTAGGCTATGTGTTGATTTTAGGAATCTTAACAAATCTTTTGAGAAAGATAACTATCCTTTAGCCTCATTGGATGAGGTGATGTAGAATTTGAATAGTTCTAGAATGGTTTCTTTTCTAGATGGATTTTTAGGATATAATCAAGTTTTGGTTTAACCATAAGATAGAATGAAAGTTGCATTTACCACAAAGTGTGGAATTATGCATAAAAACAAATGTCATTTGGCCTTATCAATACAGGAGATATTTTTTAAAGATATATGGATCATGCATTTCAAGGGATAATAGGTAAATGCATAATCATATACATGGATAATGTCATATTTTTTCCAAAAAATAGGGTTGATCACATAAACCATCTTCAGTCCATCTTTGAAAGATGTAGGAAATTTGGTATCTCATTAAACCCCCAAAAGAGAATATTTGGTTTTATTGAAGGTAAGTTATTGGGACATATTATCACCAAATATGGGATTACCATTGACCCAGATAGAATTTAGGTAATTTCCAAAACAATATTTCCAAATAGAAAAAAGGAGCTTAAGTCCTTATTTAAAAAGATTAATTTTGTAAGAAAATTTATATTTGGATTTGTAAAAATTGTCAGACGTCTGAACATAATGCTTAAACAAGATGCCAAATTGGAATGGACACCTGAAACCAAGAATTATTTCTAAGACATAAAAAAGGCTATATCCCATGACCTAATATTGGTAATCCCAAATTTCACTAAATACTTCTTATTGTACTCATTCACTTTGAAACATATAATCATTTTTGTACTCGCAAAAAAAAAGGAGGGCAGAAAACATCCTATCACTTTCATGAGAATGAACTTAAAGGATGTAGAGACTAAATACTCTCTAATTGACAAGCATATATTTTCCCTTATCAAAGTGGTAAATAAGTTATAACACTACATTCTCAAGAATAAGAACATTTCTATTGTACCAGATCCTTTTATCAAGCTTACATTAGGACACAATGAGTTGGGATAGCATAAGGGAAAATGAATGGCAAAATTTCAAGAGTTTGACATTAATATTAAACCTACCAAGATCATCATAGGACAAGTTATTATTTAGTTGATGACTAAACTAGACCAAAGTATCACCATCAAACATGAGTTTCCTAAGAAGAATGGTACTCATATATCACTCAATTCATACTCATTAGAACATTTCCTTGGGAACTCAAAATAGAGAAAAAGAGGGCCTTGAGGTTCAAAACTGATCATTATATGATCAAGAAGGTAATTATCTATAGGAATAACTATGAAGGCATATATTTGAGATGTTTATCATGTGATGAAGCCTAGGATATTCTAGAGAACCTACATCAAAATATTGGTAGTGGCCATCCATCTGGTAATACTACAGCCCATAGAATCCTCATAATGGGTTATTATTGGCCAACAATATTCAAGGATGCTCACTACCACATAAGGATATACCATGAATTAAAAGTTTTATAAAAAAAGAGAAGTATACATAGTAGTTCCACTACAACCCTTGATTGAAAGTAAGACATTTGCCGAATAGGGCTTAGATTTCATTAGTATTATCAACCCAAACTCTTCATTTAGGCATAAATTTATGCTCACCATTACAAATTATTGTACTAGATGGACTGAAGTAGTAGCCACCAAGAATTCAATAGCATAAGATGGGATCAATTTACTTGAGGAACATATCACAACTAGGTTTGGTACTCCTATTTCATTAGTTTGTGATAATGGGTTAACATTATAGTTAGTTGAATTTATTGAATGGACCCATGATAATCAAATCACCATTAGATCATCCTACAATTATTACCTGCAAGAGAATGGATTGGCTAAATCAAATAATAATAACCTCATTAATGTTATCAATAAATTGGCTACAAATAAATCCATAGAGTGGAATCTCTCATTAAAATGCATACTATGGGTAGATCAACCTTGGTATAATCAGTCTCTTAAATCCTCACCATATTTTTCAATCTATAAGAAGTAATCGATATTCCCAATCATGCTTAAGTTTCCAATATATCAGTTCATATAAGAATACATAGAACCCAATGATAGAATAGATTCCAAATTACTAGATATCATATGAATAGAAGAATCAAGAACTGAATCCCTATATAACTTCAATAGGCATCAAGATATCATCAAAAGATGGTTCAATAAAAGATCAGAATCTAGAGCATTCAATATTTTTGACCTAGTACTCCTATGGGACAAAGCCCATGAAAAGAAAAGATGACATGAAAATTTCACCCCACTATATATAGGACCTTATCAGATCTTTGAGATCCTAGGTAAAAAGGATTTTTGTTTGAAGGACCTCCAAGTTAATGAATTGACATATTTGATGAATGTATAGTTTTTGAAGCGTTAGTTCATGGATGCTTCATCTAGAGATGTCTCTAAGTAATAATAGGTGTCCCAATAAAGATAGGGGTAGGTTATATTTTCTTTATTATTTAGTTTCCCACTTTTATTCATTTATTTTTATTATAATATTTTGTTCTTTCTAGATTATTCATTCTTGTTTTTTGCATATTACTTTGTTCAGTCTAGTTTCTTGTTTATTTTAGGTAGTTTCCCACTTTATATAATAACTTTCCTTTTAGTTTCATGGAAATATAATTGATCACTCCTATTATAACCAAAAAATTACCTATTTTAGTGTTGTCTTGAATCTATGTTTTGAATTTAACTTGAATTATTGGGTGTTACACCTTGTACATTAGAATTCCTAATCTAGGTAAGTAATGAGAGAGTTAACCATGACAATGTTATAAAATGAATGATTCTTTTAGGTATGTAAAATTTTCTCCCATAGCCCCATGCAAATTTATAAATCTTTTCTTATCTCTTTAGATCAAATTCACAATAAATGGTAATACTTGTCTAAGGTAATAATCATTGATATGAGTGAAGTTGACATGGATATTTTAATGAACGAAATCTTACCAATACTAGTTCATGGTGGTCACCTTCTTTCTTCTGTTCAAAAATAAAAAATAAAAGAAAAGGGGAATAATACAAAAGTATAAAATAAAATCAAAATGGATTAAAAGTTTACATGATGAAATAGATCAATGTATCACGTATCATGAAAACTTATGATAGAAAGGAGGAAGGTTGATCAATGACATCTTTGTTAGGGATATGGATACCTAGTTAGTAGCAGATTAATGCCTAAACTCTCCAAAGTTTTATTGGCTTAGTTACCAATAATAATGAGACCTGAAATTCATTCCAGTTCTTTGCTAAAATCCTTTGACAAGGATTAAAGGGTATCACTTTAACACACACTAGTCTAAGATATGAGCAAGGCAAGTATATTGCATCAAATTACTAAAATCCCTTTTCATGTTTATAATATAATTATTTATTTTTGTATAAAATAAATCTATAAATGCTAGAAAATTAACTAATCATGCAATCTTAATATAAGCTAAATTCAACCCAAGATAGAGAAACAAACAAAGAAAACAACAAACACAAAATTATATATCAAATATGCAAGTCTCCTCCATTGCTATGTAAACTTGATTTTCTCTTCAAAATCATGGTTTTTCACTCTTCCAATGCAATGGAGAATGGGCAACATTTTAGTGGAAAAAAATATTTTTAATGTTTTGATTCACTTTGTTTTGCTTCGATTCACTTGTGAATTGAATAGAACTTTGTTAGAATAAGTCAGGATGGATGCAAGTGATGGTTTTAAAGCTTATTTATAAATATTTGAAAGAAGATCCAATGGTGGAGGATTATTTCAATTTATTAAATGATCTAAATAATCAATGATGTCTTATGAGTCCTCACCCATGAGGATGATTGAGAGAAGTATGGGATTAGTTAGCTGAGTCAGAAAGAATGAATACAACTTCTTGACAACTCAGGGGAAGACTCAAAATAAGTTGAGAAAGTTATGGATTTGATTGGGATGATTGATCATGTGAAGGAGAATAAGGTGTAAGATGTTAGATGAAGTATAAAATCTAGATTTTATATTTAAAATAAGGATTTAAAGTGTGCATAATTGACAAATTTGACTTATTCGATTATTTTAATTTGAAAATAAATGTGATGAATTATTTTAAGAAGAATCATTAATAGATTTTAGGTGCATTTTGACACTAAATTTAATTTAGGTATCTATATTTCCCCTCTTTAAAATAGTGTTGTGAACTATACTATTTTGAAGAATAGTAGAAGTAGAGCATTAATGATTAAGAAGGAGAAAGTTTCTCCAAATGAATGAAAATGAGTGTGATGATGCCCCCTCAAGGGTTTGTGAAATAAAATGGATAAACACTTGAAATATTTGAAAAGAGGAAAGTGATAAAGTGATTTAGATGAGAAATAAATTAACTTGTTGTAGAATATATGTCAAACTTGAAATATGTTGGTTGTGTAAAAATGTTGCCTCGAGTCAATTAAAAATAAAGTATTGATATGAAAAATAATATCATGTGTAGTCATATAAAATGGCCAAATTGGTAGTTTATGTGTGGCTTGTAATACCCCATTCCTAGGTCATTTTTGCATGCTCTTATGACCATTTTAGACACCTTTTTTGTCATTACCAATCATCCAAAAACTTTTGGACCCTAATTCCACTTCAACCATATAGTATTTCCTATGTCAATCATATTCCCATAGGTCTCAACCCTATACGATAGGAGAGTCAAATTTGGACTACAGTGCTAGACCCCAAAGTGTCTTATTTTTGGTACTCCTATCCATTTGCACTTTGAGTCTCAATGGTCATTTTCATCTAGTCCTTATCCTTAATTAGGTCAGCCTAGCATGAATACATCTAACCCATGACCAATTTTTCCCTATAAAATCCCACTCAAAAAGCTCATTTACAAAGGAGGTGACCAAACTTACAAAGCAAGCAATAATACAAATAAATCACTAAGGAAAACTTCCCTATTCTTTGTATACAGTCACCTAACACAACTACACACCTACTCAAATCCTCATACCATCCTTAGCCACCTCAAACATTATCAAATTAGAATTTTGCATCCACATCACACTATTGCATAAATCACACTAGGTGGAAGAATTACATATGGCTTGATCCCTCTTCAGAGTATTAGAATGTAGGCAGTGTGGCCACATAAGGGGTGTGGATTGCATGTTCAGTGAATCTTACACACTAACCCCCCCTCTTTCTCAAGTGATTAAAATATCATTTTATCAAGCATAATGGTGGGTTAGGGTTTGAAGATAAAATTATCTCTAAAATAAATTATATCAACAATCAATGCTTGATTTTTCATAGGTAGATTCACATAGGCATAGTACAACTACCCAAAAAGTTTTAGGTCTCTATGATCAATTTGGATAATAGTGATGGGAATATAAAATAGTGTCCAACACTAAATCATCCACTTTTTGGTGTTATTATCCTTTCATCAAATAAAATCTAGGTTCAAGTTTACAACACTTTCCTAATCCTGCACAACCATTTTCAACCTCTATATTAGCCTCCTTAGTTTATTTTCTAGCTAAGTTATATTTCTTCCTATTTATTGCTATTTTTAGAAAGGTGAAAAAGATGAACAGTAACATAAATTAAGACTATAATTACTGATATATTTTATACTAATTTATTAATCCAGACCCTTAACTAAAATAGGAATAAAATTCCATTATTTCCATCAAATTTAAATAATTTGGTGAACCTACCTTACTTCATTTTCACACAAAAACTCTAGAAACCCTAGGAAAAATTCTTGACTGATTTTATAAATATTTTTATAATTTTTTCCCTACATATATAAATTAGAATTTTAAAATTAACCATAGTAATTTTAAAAATCATTTATTTCAAACCCTAGTTGAATATACTAGGTCCCTATGCTTTTAAGGTATCACCTTACATTAAAATGAGTTTCATATCCTTTTTATGCATATTCCAATTCATTATTTTTCATATCTTAGATTACATCTATTTAATCTTCTCTTTCATTTTTCAAGTTGTTTTCCTTATGCCACCTAAGTTTCTTGCATCTCTTCCTTTGAAATGAAGTATAAGACTTAGTGGCAACCCTCCTGAAATCACCCAAATTCTTCTAATGCATCCATATACCATAGATAAACAACTAGCTCTATTTCCTACTATAGATCCTACACATATAGATTACACTAACTTCCATGAGGATAATTATGAGAATGAATAGTATGAGAATAAAAATGATGATGTACACATCAATGCTCATGCTCCACCAAATGGGGGTACTGATCTACTTCCACCTATTATTTATAATGATGTTGTCATCAACAAAGATTTGATTCTAAAGAGTTTTAAAGAGAGACTTTGGGAATAGCCTCAAGATCATGCCATTATCTTTAAATATATCATATAAATTAAAAATGCTAAGAAAATTGAGTCTTCCATTCCTTTATAATAACTAATTTCCAATGACACTATAGGGGTAAATATGTCTCAACAACCTTCTATAGCAGCCCAACCTTCCTATGTGGCACCACTAGTTATGGCTACTACATCTTCGCCTCTTGATGTGTCTATGCTTGTGAAAGAGATATAATTGATTCAATCCAAGGTGTTACATCTTGAGAAAATTTCCTCTAGACCAACATAGGCTTTGGACTCTTTTTCTCTACTTCATACACCATTGGCATGCCATATTTCTTCTACACCCTTGCCACTAGGTTTTATTCAACCCAAACTCATTTTATATGATGGAAAGAGTGATCCAGAGACACACTTGAGAAATTTTCATGTATCATACTTGGACTATATGCCAAATTACTAGTTAGTAACCAATCTATTTCCATGAAGTTTAAAGGATTATGCTCTATAATGGTTCTATAGTTTATCAAATCAGTCAGTCAATGCATTATATCCTTTAGATAACATGTTCCTAACTCATTTTAGCGTTAACATATGTGACAAGGTTTCTCATACCCAAGTTTTAAAATAGAAAAAAAGGTCAAACGAGCATCTCACTGATTATGTTCTTAGATATAAGAATATCTTGGCTAAAATGACTAGCCCCATGGCTGATCAAGAATTATAAGATCTCTTCAAACAGAGTATTCCTCCACCTTTGCATGAGTTAATGATGTTAAAAAAAAATTCTTCCTTCATTGATTTATGTCATACACTAAAGGAAAGGGAATTCAAATTAATTTCAATGGGCAAACTCAAGTACAAAATCATATCAAAAAAAAAAAAAAGAGTAATAGTAAAGTCCCATACAAAGTAAAGGTTAATGATAACAAAATTCAAAATAAACTTACAATTAGTGTGGCCTCAAATCCCCCTCAATGATTGATTTTATCAGTGCCCCCTTGATGATCATTTACCAATCTACCAGTATCTCTAGCTAGAGTCTTACAATAGCTATTGGAATGTAAGAACATATCTCTCCCTCTTACTTAGGAAGTTGATATAACAAAGCCTCTTCTATATGGATATAATCAAAATACATTATGTGATTTTCATAGGGCACTAGTCCACACAACAAATATATGCATTAGTTTGTGATGCAATATACAAGACTTGATATATGGAAACCTTATTGATCTTATCACCCCAATTGAGCCTCCTCAAGCAAAACAAACATAGGAAAAGGCTCTAAAATTCTTCTTAAATCCTTTCCCACAACATTCTAAATATGAAATAGAGGGAACATCAGGTGTTCACCATGTATATCATGCACCTCCTCCATAAGATACATACTAGGCACCTTTAGTTGAGTCACATCCTTTGAGTAACATGATTGGTGTGTATAACTCTAGAGTTCCAACTAAACCTTTGATCTCCTTTTTAGAATAGGAGATAGTTGAGCATGATTTAGATTACTATGCACTCTTTATCAGAGCCTACATTGATCACCATCCAATTAATAGTGTTCTCATAGATAATTTATCTGGTGTGAACATGTGCACTATGACATTACTTCAACATTTGGGATATTTAAATTAGGATATCACCCCGAAGGGCATAGTTATCAATGGACTTAGTGGGCACATACAAAGTTCATTAGGTGAGATTGTACTTACTCTATAGTTTGTTACATCACATGTGGCCACACCATTTACTATTATTCCTAGTGAAAGAGTCTTTGGCATGTTACTTGGTCAACCATGGATCCATAAACTTCATGTATTACTATCTATAGTTCATAGATGCATGAAATACATTCATGTTAATTAGGTTATTATAGTTGGTGTAATTTCATATGAGTTACCACTCCCCACTTTAGATCCATCTCCTACTCTATAGTCACTAGTTTCATCTTATCCACTAGTTATAGATCTTCCTCTAGTTAAAATTTAGACATAATGGAGGTCTCCTTCACCAACACAAAGAGTTTATACACTTCCATGGAAGCCTTGATTAGAGTGATCACTACATCACTGATAGTTTCAAGATTCTAGATAGTTTCTAGCTATAGTATTCACACCTAGGGTAGTATCATTGAGGTCTCATGCCTCTACACATAGATAAAAATTTTAAAGAGATTTTTCTACTACCAGATGGGTCCCTAAGAGCCCCATAGTTGTATCCACTTCTCAAAGTTCCAGGGGGACCCCATAGTCAATTTACACTAAAAAAAATTTAGAGCACTTAGAGCATAAATAGATTTCAAATTCATAGTCTCAACCCTTCCATCTGCTTCATGATCATGTATGATTCCTCTCCTTGATACAGGATAACATGATAGGGAGTCTCTTATGAGACTCATTGGTTAATATCATTTCTTCTCAAATTAATTTAAAAATCTTCTTCCTACTTTATTGTACATAGTTTCTTTATGATTATTTGTAGATATAATATTTCAAAATACCAAAAACAATATAACATGTCAAAATATAAAAACATTCAAATAATTCAAAACACCAAAAACACTTTTCAACTACATGCATTGTCCATGTTTTACATTTCTACTACCATGCTAGACTTACATTTTATTATTCTATGTTATTATTTGTTGATTTATCTACATTACCATGCTTCACTTGATCTTATTTTAGTGTATGTAGTGATACCTAGATCCTTGATTGATTTACTCTACTCATTGAGGGGGCATCTTACTTCTACATTTGAGACATACATTGACATATCTACCCACTGGGGGCATATTATATATGACTACACCATCTAGGTTATGTCATTACTACACCACACACTCTATTTATAATGTTGATGTACATTACTTACTATATTACATAGATTATTCTATCAACACTCACTAGTATATATCACTTGTGTATTTCTTAGCATCTACCTAGTCTTGTACTACATGTTTTACATACCTTTCCTTCTTGATTTGACTAGTTAGATGTGATAGTATTTCTATCATTTAGATGCCTTCCTTTCTTGCTTTGAATAGCTAGATGTGTTTGCATTTTCTTATTTTATATTTTTTTACTTGTGTGTGCCTTAGGAAATTTATCAATGTCCTTTTCTTGTACTCTTGTATGTGCTTATGGCCCTCATTTCAATCTTTCTTTTTTGTAAATATATATGTATGTGGGTATTTGAACATTCCTTGTATGCTCATTTTCCTAGTTTGAGTGACATGTGCCCATGTCCTTTGTTTGCCTAGCCCTTTGGCCTCTTTTGTATGTTTCTTACTTTTTGACTTGCGTGCTTATTTGCTTCTCAATTTTTTTCAATTCCATGATCCATATCATGCATTATACTGCCTTCTTAGATGTTAGGGTGGACATCATTCCCCATCTCTCCTTAAAAATAAAAATATTTCCAATTTTCAATTTAGTATATTTCACATGCTTTTATATTATTACATCTATATAGGCATACCCCTATTGATATAACAATCTCCAATACAAACTATATTATATCTTTAGACATATTTTGAATTGTCATTGCTATATCATGTATTTCATAGCATAACACACTTGTAGGGATAGTTATTATGAGGGAAATCATTTCAAGGTATTCATTCCTACCCTCAGAAGAGGGGGAAACAAATAGGGGTTTTGTCAAAGAGATCAAACCCTTCTATCAGTCAAAAATTAGTTTTTAGAACACTTAAATCAATAAACATAATTCAAAACACATATAAAAAACTAGAAAAATAGTGATGAATATAAAATGGTCATAAAAAATAGTAAAGGATGAGAGCACCAAAATTAGACTACAGTGTCAGACACCAAAGTGTCCACTTTTTGACACTCCTATCCAAACAACCAAAAACCCAAATTTTTTAAAAATAGGTAGAAAGGTAAGGTCAATTATAATTTTATTAGCTACAATTTAGTTTAGTTTGGGTAGTTTTAGTATAGTTTTACTCATATTATCTAGATATAGGGGAATCATATGCAACATGATGTCTCTAGCTTCTAGTTTTAGATTGGGTAGTTGGTACAACTTCTAGATCAAAATCCATGTTACAAACATCAGTGATTGGGGGTAATGTGTGTAGCACATGTGGCTTCTTTTCATTCCAATTAATTTTATTACCCATATATTCTCAATATTTTCATGCCTTATTCCATCTATAGGTGGTTGGCATCATTTCAGAGTGGCTTTCATATAAGCCTAGTTCTCAGTTTTAGAGTGGATTTCATACAAGCCTAATCTCCACCTTTTAGAGTGGCCAAGATTGGCCTAGATATAATTACACATTCAACTATCTATGCCACATTAACAAATTATATATCATTCATGGGCTTCATGAGCCATTTCATATGACACACATTCTTAGTGATATCAATTCATAGTTCACACTTAGTGGGAAATGATGGAGCTAAAGGATTATCTAGCATTTGTATTCTTGAGCCACCTACTTATAGGGATTTGACACACAATCCAAACATCAATTAACACACACATGATCACATAGATTCACTTAGTGGGCAATGATGGAGCTAAAGGGCCATCCTTTATATTCTTGAGCCACCCTTGAGGAATTGATCACTCAACTTCATTCATGATATTACTCTTGGTACAACACATACTCAACATCACAATAGGTTTTGTATTGGTTTGCATACTTGGTGACATGTATTAATTCCTTTCTCTTCCTCTCTCTTTTATCTAGCCTTTGTATGTTCCTATTTTAGACATAGCATGTCTAGTAATAACTAATCTACTCCTTATATTCTATTGTAGAATTACGCTTCACATTGTTATCTCTCTATGCACACTTAGCATCACACATCTTCATGGGCTTCACCCTTATAGGTAACTTTAGGTACTCTTTCTATTTTTCCTTTATCTTATTATTTCAATTTGTTCCATCAATGGAATAAAGGGGGGTAAATGTAGTCATATAAAATGTCCAAATTGATAGTTTGAGTGTGGTTTGAAAGACTCCATACATAGGTCTTTTTTACATGCTCTTATGAACCTTATAGACACATTTTTTCTCATTATCAGTCATCTAGAACCTTCTAAACCGTAATTCTACTTCAACTAGACAATATTTTATATGCCAATCCTATTCCCCTAGGTCGAGAGCCTATAGGACAAGAGTGTCAAATTTGGACTATAGTGTTAAACCCCAAAGTGTCCCATTTTTGATGCTCCTATCCATTTACACTTTGATCCCCAATGATAATTTTCATCTAATCTGTATCCTTAATTAGGTTGGCCTAGCATGAATACATTTGACCCATAACCAATTATTTCCTATAAAATCTCACTCAAAGCTCATTTAAAAAGGAGGTGACCAAACTTACAAAGCAAGCAAGAATATAAACAAATAACTAAGGCAAAATTTCCTATTCTTTGCATATAGTCACCCAATATAGTTACACACCTACTCAAATATTCATACCAATCCCTAATGACCTCAAACACTATCAAATCAGAATTTTGTATCCACATCACACTATTGTACAAATCACACTAGGTGGAAGAAATACATATGGCTCAATCCCTCTTTGGAGTATTGGTATGTAGGTAGTGTACCCACACAAGGGGTATAGATTGCATGTTCAATGCATTTTACACACTAAACCCCCCTCTTTCTCAAGTGATTCAAATATCATTTTATCAAGCATAATAAAGGGTTAGGTTTTGAAGATGAAATTAGCTCTATAATAAGTTCCATCAATAACCAGTGCCTGATTTTTTATGTAAACTCACATAGGTAAAACACAACTACTAATAAAGTTGTAGGTCTCTATGATTAGTTTAGACAACAATGACAAGAATGGATAATAGTGTCAGACACCAAAGTGTCCACTTTTAAGCACTCCTATCCTTTCATTGAATGAAAGCTAGATTTAGGTTTATAACACCTTCCCAGTCCTGCACAACCATTTTAAACCTTTATATTACCTATCTCAGTATATTTTATAACTAATTTATATTTCTTCCTATTTATTTTTATTTTAAAAAATGTGAAAAAGACAAATAGTAACACAAATTAGGACTATAATTATTGCTATATTTTGTATTGATTTATTAATCTACACCCTTAACTAAAATATGAATACAACTTTATTATTCCCCAAAAAGTTAAATCAACATGCTTAGTGTTTGATAATGATTTAGGGGTTAATTAAATAGTTGTGGGAATGATATATCCTAATGATAATAAGATGCATATATAAAAATATAAAAAAGATATTGAATTTCAAATTATAATGATAAATTTACACAAATGGATTGTTGTAAGTTTTTTAGAAAAAATGGAATAATTTGATTTAATGTATTTAAAAATGTGTAAAATGGAAGAAGAATGAGTTCAATGGATGGATGGGGGGGGGATATTTGAGAGGTTTTAAAAATATAAATAGAATAAATGGGGTATAAAAATTCATTTGTGAAAATTTGATGTTCAAAGTTATTTGCTAAGAAATTTTAGTGGAGATATTTGCTCTGATACCTTGGAGGAAATATGGATTGCATCCCACACCATGAGCATTGAGAAAAGTGAGTGAAGAGGTAAAAAGACTTGAGAGGAGAGGGCCTCCAATAAGTTAGTTTTTGTTTGGATTTTTTTCATTTATTATCATTAATTAGGGTTTAAAATGAGTGAAAGCTAATTTTTAGATGCTAGATCAATGAATTTCGCATAAAAAATGGTGAATTCTTTATAAGAAATTGCAAATTAATGAAACATAGAAGTGAATTCATTGAGCAGGGTTACAAAATTGTGTTAGGGTAGAAAGTGTGATTTTGCTATTTAGCAGTTATGAAATCATGAAATAGTGAAACAAAATATTTCAATAAGGAAGAAAAATAATTTAATAGAGAATAAAAATCATTCAAATAAGAGTCAAATTCATATTAGTGAAGAAAATAGACAATGAAAGGTGAAATTAAATGAATGGATAGTGAAATTGCATAATTTAGGAGTGAAAATGCTAAATGTAGAAGCAAAAACATGGTTTGAATAGTGAAATAAGGTTACAAGGAAAGATAAATGGTATGAAAATGATGTATGAATAGATAGATTGAATATGTTGGTTTGATAGTAAACTTGGTTTAGTTTTGATGGTTTTTATTTTTTTGAATTAATGTAGTGATGGTTTGAATTTTATACAGAGTAAAATTAATTAGATGCTAACATGTGTGATTTGAAGGAGGTATTACTAGTGCTTGTTAATTGAAAGTGGATACTTGGAGTGATGGTGTGGATGGTGAGATTTAAATAGTATGAGTTTGGTGCTTTAGAGGTGAGTGGTTTATCTTACATTACATAGAATCCAAAGATTTGAGTAGACAGGGCACTATTGACAGCATTTGTAGAGAGATAGCATAATGAGACTAGTATATTTCATTTGCCAACAAGAGAGATGACAGTCATATTGAAGGATGTGTATTAGATTTTGGGTATTCTAATATGAGGGAGATGGGTATACTAGAGGTAAGATCCATAGGAGATTACATTTTTAGGATCTTTGGTGATGGTATGATTCTAATTATTATAGGTGGTGTAGATGTAGATTATTATACCAAAATAGAGATCCATTCTTTGATGATTATGCTCATATATTTTATTAGTGTCACTATGCTACTTGCTAAGAGTGGGATATTATTTCCTATTGGTCTTATAGATGTGATTGGAGATATGAAAGGGATGGGTGAGATATTTACATGGGTTTTATACATACTATCACACTTATACCAAGATTTACATCATGTAGCTTATAAATATGGTAGAGAGATTGGGCCTTCAACATTACTATAGTTTGGTGCTAAGATCACATTGCTATAGATAAGATGGTTAGACACATGAGAACTCGGTCTATTAATGATCCATTGGCATATGGGTGGCAAACGATTATTGGAACATATATACCACATTTAGGTGATTTAGATTTTTATAGGAAGGTTACTTATGAGCTAGGTGATGACCAGATCACTTGGAGACCTTACAAAGAGATAATATTTTAGCAACCACATGATGACCCATACATAGATTATATGATGACTCCTTGTTACATTATCAGGACACATGATTACAAAATTACGATATATCACCCAAATAGGGTGATGAGATAGTTTGGGGTGAGACAACATATACCAGTTGGACTACATGTATTTGCATGATCATTAAGGGAGAGAGTATAGTTAATCATAGTTATTCATAGTCAAAGACTATTAGGTGGAGTGACTAGAGAGATGTGATTGATGTAGGAGTTATGGATGGCTATGCAAATTGGTGGGCTTGATAGAGACCATTAAGACTTACTATTCCATATGCACCACCATATACATGGAGGAAAAGACTTGTGGCTAGCTTGAGTAGGAAACCATGAGGCATAAGGTTGAGAGCCTAGATTAAGAGGGTTATTAAATTATATTGAGGATGAGAATGAGAATGAGGTAGAGGATGTGATATTTATATTAGTTAGTTGCATGATTTGGATATTATTGAGGTGGAAGATGTAAATATTTTGCATGATATAGGGGTTGATATTATTATGGATAAAAGGATAGATTTGGATATAGATCAAATATTTGTAAAGGAGACTCCATTGATATATGTTTATAGTGAGGTGTATAGATAAGGGGAGGATGTGATCATGAGAGTAGCACATGACACCTAGATAGATAGAGGGGATGTCGTTGGTTATTCATGCACTTTGATATCTAGAGAGGAACATGATTTTATGGATAGACTCTGAGAGGATATTAGATTCATGATAGGGAGATTGATGGATTACATAGGGAGGTGTCTAAATTACATGTAGTGGTTCATGGTAGAGGGGACCAAATGACTAAGATCAAACAATTACAGTCTGAGGTTGACAAGTTACAGGTAATTATAAATGGGATAGATGGAGATGACATGGATATAATAGTTGTTACACATGATGTAGAGAAAGACAATGTAGACTATATAGTGTTAAAATAGTGTTATAGATATGAGAAAGATATAGAGAGGATTGAGCTAGCAAAGGTAAGGGCATTACTATTTGGATAGGGATAAACTGCAAGTTTAGATAGAGTGATGAGGGTCAGGGATTAGGCCATGTATTACAAAACCTTATATGAGGAGATTGTACCATGTTCTTAGAGAGCATAATCTTTTAGGGAGTATTCTATGAGATGTTTTACACCATCTAGATTAGTTCAGTTGATTGATTTAGAGAGATTAGTGGGATGGATATAGTGTGTGATGGGTCCTCCATGAGGCACAACATGATGTGAGGAGCTATTATCGATACTAGACACTCCATTAGATGGATAGGATGAGACATGACATATGAGATATACGATATATTGGCTCATCAATGTATACATATTTTGAGATGTATCTTTTGTATAGACACATTATATATATATATATATATATATATATATATATAAAATTTATGATGATTATGATACCTTGTACTATGTGAATTGGACATTGATGTACTATTTATTGATTTTATATGGACTTTTATGCATGATTTATAGATGTATGGAGATATAAAGCACTGATATATTTCTTGCATTTTGATTCATGCTAGCATGTTTTAATTTTTCAACATATGGATTATGGATTTATGGCTTATGTGATGTATGATTGGGTTTATGGATAGATTAGAATGTGGCATAGATGATTTACATTTATTTTTTGTTCCTTGGATTATATTTCTAACAATAAATACTTTTGAGCAATGTAATTTTTAATATATCATAAAACACATACCACAAATGATATTGAATAATCATAATGAATGTTTATGTTTTAAGAATATAAATAAAATAAATATTAAATTTTGTAAAATCAAATTACATCGTGATATAGTAAAATCATAACCATACTATTATTTGTCTTATAGTTTTTTTTAAACACACAGAAAACTATAATTAACAACAAGATGTAAAAAAAAGTAATCTATATGATAATAACACACAAAAAATGACAATGAAACAACATTAATTAAGAATCATACACAAATAAATGAATAAATAGTAACTCTAATGATAAATAATTGATACATTGAAAAATAATCATAATGGATAAAGCAAATGAAAAAGGAAATAATCATGTAAATGGCTAAAGATAAAATGAAATAATAACTAAGTTAATGGTTAGGGAAAGAAATAGACAAAATAACCAAATTAATGGTTAGTTTTATAAAATAGATAAAAATAACCAACTTAATGGTTAGGGATAAAAGAAGGATTGAGAAGAAAAAGTTGTAAGAAAAGACTTAAAGTTCTAATCAAGAAATGGAAAATTGTAGCCAAGAACTAGGTTAAGTACAAAATAATTGATGAATAATTATAAGGATAAGCTAATCCATGTTTGGGGAAATGCATGATGGGGAAGATAATGGGTGAGCTAACCCTAAAGACCCCATGTCTCTAAGTCATACCTACATAATCCACCCTAGCCAAAGTTTATGTGGGGATATCAGGCCAGATGTAGTTCTCCCAATATGGGAAGTGATTAGAAATAAGATAATTGATGAAGAATTTGAGTGTTGGATAAAAAGGATGTGTAAGTGACCCACCCCAGAATGAGTGAACAATGTGGAAGTTATCTTGAATGACATGTGTTGAGGTTGATGTTTTTGGAATGTTTTTGTATTATTTTTTTTTAATTTAAAAAAAATGAATATAAAATATGTTTTTCCACTATCATGATCAAGGATTTAGATTCACGTATAGGAGTATCAACCCTAAACTTAGCATGACATAGGATAAACAACTAACAAGTGACAAAATGATTAAATTTTAAATATATATGGATTAATAAAAGGTTATGCCCCCAAATAACTAGGGTAAATATAAACAATGGTTTACTCAAAAATGGGTGTGTTTGTTTTGATTTTGGATTTTTTATATATGAAAATTATGTAACATGATGAATATGTATGAATTTGTTTGAATGTTCTAACATTTTTTATGCAAGTGATAACCCAATTATTCTATTTACATAACATATGACTTTCAATTTGTAGCAAAAGAATAAAAGAGGGAATATGATAAGTATTAAATGGTGAAGATGTTAATCAATTTTTTTCATGACAAAAGAAGGTGACCTAATCCTTATGATCAAAGGAGAAAGTTAAATTCTTGTTAAACTCATAAAATATTGACTTGATTGGATGCATCTAGAGATAACTAGCCTTGACAGAATCAGTAAATGAGATAAATTTACACTTTTTAGCATAGATATGTAGATAAACTATTTTGAAGAAATTTTTCTTGTATACCTTTTGATTTAATATTTGATACTTTTCTTTGTGACCCCCTAAATGTAGTCTCATGTGACTAGGAAGACACATGGGCTCATCATCAAATTCTATACATAGGTGAGTAAGGGTATCTATCCCCAATGCTAATCTCACACAACTAGTAATATGTGAGGGCTCAACACCAAAGATTAGCAAAGAGATATAGATGTGGAGTTTAAATTTGATAAGTTTTGAAATAATGGTGTCATCATATATGGAAGGACTTGAACCCAAGTCTTGACCCCATGCAACTAGGAAGATGCAAGATCTCATCACCAAAGACTAATTTAGGTGAGTAAAGTTACCATATTTATTTTTGTAGCATGTTTAATGTTTTATAATTTAGAGGGAACTAAAAGAGGATACTTTTTCATGGAAAGACATCAAGACTAGGCCATGGGCTAGTATTTTTTAAGTTTTTCAAGAAGATATAGGGAAAATATATTTACTTTGATCATAATAACTAAGGCATGAACCAATATAATACTAAATTTTAGAATGTTTTCCTTGAGATAATAAGGTAATATTAAAAATGAAATGATATGATAAGTTGAATTTTTAATGTTTGTGTTATGTGAACTGAAAACTAAATAATCACCAAATGTAACATATAATATGAGAGACAAAATGCAAACAATGGTAAATTCAATACAATGAAGAATATGTAAGTGTAAATAGGATACCCCCAAGTGTCAAGGTTGTTGTAAATGACAATTTTTTTTTTTTTTTGATTTTTTGATTTTATAATTTTGATTTTTTTGATTTATTGGCATTTGAACCCAATGGAAGGTCATAAGATGCATAAGTTTATTTATCTTCATCTTTTTATCCCATGCCAACTCTAGATAATGTATGTTGTTCTGATTGGATTTCCTCTTTAATCTCTATTTTAGTTATGTTATTTACTTTGAATAGTACTTGACCAGGATGAGGTTGTTGGGCCCACCAAGAGTTATTAGCAAACCATCTAGAATATTGATCTCTATTGGGAAATTATTATTGAATAATATATCTATATATAAGTTTATTTGGTAGAGTTTTGTGTTGATTTTAGTTTTTCTTAGGAAAACACAGTTATAAAATAGACCCACATTAATATGCCTAATGGTAAAGCTAAACTCTAGAAACCTTCTAAGATTTATTTTGATCACCATGGAATTAGGAACCCTTTCCCTATAAGGGTTACAAGAAATTCTATTAAATAGTATCAAACACTAGGGACTAATGAGTTCTTCATATGTAAAAAAACCAATATCTCTTACCCGACTGCTACTAACTAACTACCAAATACTACAAAATTCAAAATAAGATAGATTTGTATTTAAAATCCTTAATTCCTTAGCAAATCCATAATGTTTAAACTTTTTGTGATGTTCATTGAATGTAATTTCAAATCTTGATGTAAATTATTATAGTGTCATTCTACTAGTTTAGCATAATAAGTATGCAACACAAGAGTTAAGATTCTTTCTTAGATTATAATCGATAGATCTTTCCATGGTGTTTCTCTTCTAGTTGGTTTGATGTTTTCATTTTTTTAATATTATTGTCATCAAGAAATAAAGAGTTGATTTTTTCATCTATTGGTGTATATTGATTGCTTTCTAGAGCCTTGAGCAATGTTTTTTTAGGTATCATTTCTCTAAAGCGGATATTTTCATGGATTTTTAAAGATGTTACAAATGATATGATTTCATGGGATAAGTCTAATGAAGTCTATTTTTGTGGATCCCATTTGACATGTATAGGTAAGGGAAAGGGACAAATAGTGTTTATGGAAGGAAAACATACTACTTTGATGTTACCAAGAGAACTTTCATTAATGCCAGATGAAGCTTCCTCCTTAACCATAAAATTATCACTAAAATTTTCAAACTTGTCTATTGATGAAGATATTATTGGGACTAAGGTGGATGTTGATGTTGATGATGAACCTTCCTTTAATGTAAAAACAAATTTTAAATCAAATTTTGATATTAAATTTGATCTTGGTTTAGAGGTGGCCATAAGGAAGGCCTATTGAATTGCATTATTGCCAAGTTTCTTTTTCACTGGGTGTTTAGAAATGATGGATTTAGGATGAAGAGACTTTTATAAATGTAGAATCTTAAGTATTGGACTAAAGATATATGATGATTCAATAATGGTTAGGTTGTGTTGGTTGAAACAGGTTTGGGAAAAGATAGGATCTTTGTTAAAAATGGGTATTTGGTCAAAAATGGTTATTTGATTAAAAATGGATGGAAGGTTATAACCTTGACTTGGAAATGGATTTACTTGATTAGGCTCATAAAAGATATTTTGGCATACCACCAAAGTATGATTTTCAAATGTGGATATACTTGACTCTACCTTGTTGTACCCTTTGTCAAGCAAATTTTGGATACTATAATGAGGGTTGTTGGAATTAAAACTATAAAAAGTGGATGGGAAATTTTGTTGATTTTTAAAAATAGGGTCACTAGTATTAAGGTAATGTTGTTTTGGAATGTTTGGGATTCCCTAATAATTAAGTGTGCTAAAGAGCAAACTTGATCTTGGAAGGATGAATTTATTGGATATGTGTTGAAGTGAAAGTATTTGTATTTCGTATATTTGTGAAGAAGTTTGGATTTAATACATTCATGAAAAAAATTGGATTTGATGTAGTTTGGTTTAAGTTTGGGAATGGGTTGGATGTAAAATCAAATGGTTGATTTTGATGGGTGTAGGAGTTGAAAGATTGATTTGGATGGAACATATTTATATTTTATCTAATTGGGTTTTGATTTTTGAATGTGTTTTGGTTCAATTAAATATTTTAAAGTGGTGATGAAGGTGAACCAAAGTTTTGATTTAGATTTATGTTAAGGTAAGAACCAGATGGATCTATGAACATATTTTGATTTGTGTTTGGTGGTATTTGATATATGGGTGATGTATAAATTATAAAATAATTTAGAGAATTTTGACTATTATATATTAAAAATTGATTCAATATTGTCCCTAAATTAAAATTTTAATGCTATTCTATGGATAAACATGAATGCGTATTCAATTTTGAAATTGATTGATTGATTGATGTTTGGGTTAAATTGGTCAATTGGTAAATTTAAATAACCATTTAGGTTTGGATTTAATTGATTGATTAGTGAGTTTTAATACATATTCAAAATAAGATTTGAATTTTTTGTATGATTGATTTGGTGCATATTCAAATATGTGTTTGAATCAGAATTGGTTGGATAAAACCCTAGGTTAAGACATATTATTTGGAGTTGGATTTGTGACTGAATTGATAAAGTTATTATTCCATGTAGCCATTATTATTGTAATGGGTGATGTAACTAATAAAATACTATATTTATACAACAAAATATATTTCAAACTAAACTTTAGTAAAATAAAATACCAAAATGACTAAACTTTTGATTGTTAACTAAATGATTTTTAAGCTTTTTAGATAAAATGTTTTGATTTGAAGATACTATTGAACTCAGAAGATTTTTTTAAAAAAAAGGGTTTTGAATGATGTGGTAGACACAAATAAACAACAAACAAATTTATATTCTAAAAAATCAATAAACTATACATAAAAGGTGAAAAACTAGGGTGAGGGTCGTGAATAACTTTTGGGCCTTCTAAAGTAATTGACTCATACATAATCTAAAGTGTGGCATAATATTTCAAGTTAAAAACCATGGAGGATCTTATCATTACCATATCCCACTAATTCCAATTTCAAGGATGTGTGGAAGGTATCTTCTCAACACTAACTGTTAATCAATGTACCAAAGTTGAATGATAAAAGAGGTTATCTTAGGCTTAAGGTTTTAACAAGATTATCTATGGAGAGAAAACCATGGAATAAATAGATAAAGTATATGCACACTATTTGGTCTTATCCTAAAGTTTCCAACATATAAATAGGAGTATTAGTGTGTTGACAATTGGTGATATCATATTTTAATTCATTTGTTGAAACTTTAGGTATTGGAGCATGAAATCACCTCACATCATGATATGCTTAAAACACACAACCATTTAGGAAATTGAATATATGGTAAATGAGGTTTATCCTACTATATGGTGGTGAAATCCATAATTAATAGATCCCCTAAAAAATAAAATAAAAAGTAAGTATCCATTTTTTATTTTCAAGTATCATCATTAATGTTATGCCAAGGAAAGAACATTGTGGACAATACTTGGGTAACACAAAAATTTATGGAACTGTTTATAATTATTGAGTATCATCACCAATGTGATTCCAAGGGAAGAGCATATGCAATTTCCATAATCACAAATATAATGTTGAAATGAAATTTTATGTAATTACTAAAAAGTTTGAAAAAAGAAATTGAAAGCATTAGTATAAGAAATTGGTTTTTATTTAGCCCTTATTTTATTATCTTTGACAATCATTATACAAAAAATGGTTAGAATTTTTTTTTATGTTTGGTATAAGGCAACCTACAATGGAACAAATAAAAACCACAAAAATAAAACCAATACCACTTCTCTATGACAAATTTGTAGTTATGCAGAAAGATAGAAAAATGAAATTGTAATAAATCAAACATAAGAAATAAAAAATATATAAAAACCATACAAAAACATATTCATAATTAAAAAATGAATTTGCTTCACTGTATGATGGTTTCATAGTCTAAAATGATGAATTCACTAGTCAAAATGATGAATTCGTACCCTGTAAAAATGATTTTGCTGCCAAAAAAGGTGATTTTACTACATAAAAGGTCAATATCACTATTAAAAACACAAAAATTCATTTTTTATCCTAAAAACATAAAAATAGAAAGTATAAAGGGATAAATAGGATGATTTTGCTACACAAGAGGACAATTTCACTGCTAAAAATGATTATTTCACTATAGAAATAGTGATTTCATTGAAAAGTATGTTGATTTTGTTGTTTTCCTATAGTAGGAATTATAAAAAACATAAAAAACAACAAAAAAGTAGAATTTGAAAAGAAAAATAATGATATAAATAAAATTATGAAGGAGAGACTAAAAATGGGTCAAAAATGATTTCACTATTTTGAGGTACAGTTTTGTTATTGATGTTTCTAAATTTGCTATTATGTAGTGGGAATATATAGTTGAGTAGAAAACATTTGATAATGACTTTTAACTTATACTATCACTCAAAAAAAAATATTAAACACATATGCAAATACAAATTAAAAAAATCAAACGAAAATGGTCTAAATATAAAAATGATGAATATATGATGAAAAAGATGATGGAAGGTCCCATTGGGCATACCAAAATGTACGAACTAAATCTATAAATTCTAAGAAATAAACTAATCACACAATATTAATCTAAGATAAATTCAACCTAAGATAGAACAATAAATAAATAAAACAAAAAACACAAACTTATACCTCAAATATGCAAGTTTCCTCCATCATGATGTAAAATTGATTTGCTCTTTGAAAATGTGGTTGCTCACTCTTCCAATGCAAAGGAGAATGAGCATCATTTTGGTGAAAAAGAGTTTTTTTATGCTTTGATATTCTTTGATTCACTTTTGAATTGAATATAACTTTTTTAGCATAATTCAAGATGGATGAAAATGATAGTTTACAAGCTTATTTATAGTTTTCTAGAGGAAGATCCAATAGTGGAAGAATATTTGGATTTATTAAATGATAGAAATAGTAAATGGTACCTAATGAGTCTTCACCCATGAGGATGAAGACCATTTAAAATGGTTGACAGAAGTATGGGATTGGTTAGTTGAGTAAAAAATAATGAGTTAAACTTCTTAATGACTTAGGGAATGACTCAAAGAAAGTTGAGAAAGTTGTGGGTTTGGTTGGGATGAGTTAGCATGTGATGGAAAATAAGGTGGAAGATGTTGGATGAGGTGTAAAATCCATATTTTATATATAAAATAAGGATTTAAGGTATGCATAATTGACTAATTTAACTTATTCAATTATTTGAATTTGGAAGGAAATGTGATGAATAATTTTAAGAATAATTATTAATAGATTTTAGGTGCATTTTGACATTAAATGTAATTTAGGTGTCTACACTTTTATAGCATGGTTCATTGTTGATATTTGGATTACAAAACCATAGATTCTAGGTTATTGAAAAATCAAGAGTATTCATCCCTGTGAGTTATCATTTGTTTTATTCAACACACCTCACCTTGCATTATTGATGGATAAAAGGAGGAATTTGTTGATTAGAAATCTTGTTCATTTTAGGAATGTACATGCATGTTTATCCTATATTATTATCTATGGAAATTTATAGGTTTGTAGAATTAGATTACTTATGTCACATTTTTTTTTCTATTTCAACCCATTTTTCATTCGAATTACTTATTTGAACTAATATATTAATGAAACTTTTTGGAATCTTATTATATATGATAGGTCTTCAAAATTATTAGTATTTGGATTTACTAATTCAAAATTATCGACATTTTGGTCTTGAACAATTTTCATTTGGCATTTTAGTCTTTGGGAACTTTTCATTCAACAAATCTAGTTAGAATCTTTTCTTCAAAACTTTTCTATTTGAGAACTTTCTTTTTAGTAAATTGTTCTTTAGATACTTTTGTTTGGTATCTTTCATTTGACAGTTTTCATTTGGGAACTTTTGTTTGGGATTTTGGTCTCTGGTAACTTTCTCTTTGGTATGTTTTCATTTAATAACTTTTGTTTAGAAATTTAATTCAATAAATTTCTCTAACAAATCTTCCTAAATGATAATTTAGTCTTTAGGAAAATTATTCAACATTTTGAAATTTAGTAAAAGTTTCACGAATCTCCCTTAAGAACATTTTGGTCTTTAGGGTATTTCATTTAGAAATCTTGGCTCACACAATCAAATGATTCAACTTGAATGTAAGCATTTAGACCTGACTAAACCATAGATTGATAGATGTCAAAAAGAGCAGCACTATGGTACCCCCCAAATAAGTAAGCATCATATATGACATGTCCACTATGCCAAGGTGGTTATGTTTAAATTAAATGAATATGATAAACTTAGATATGTTGGTGATTAATAGCATATGAATTAAAATTTAATATTAAAAGTCTATAATATTAAGTCAATAACCAACTTCACATCCATTGATTGTCAATGAACTTGAGCATATATTACCCTCTAAGAATTCAAGCCCTAGTTATATTAAATTAAGTTGAGATTTACATAGGAGAGTGCCAAACTACCATTATAGTGAACCAAAATTCTATCAAAACTAAGAACTAACAATGGCATCTTGATCTAGAGTTTAAAAGGGATCCCAAGCACTATTTAAGTTTTCTATCAAATATTCAACAGAGTATATGGATACAATTTTCAATGCCTCTGTATTTGATGATACCTACACTAAGTACTTGGCTTTGTGGGAGGCTGTAGAAAGCATCTACCCATTCACTTACAAGGGAGATGCCTCACCAAAATAATGATAGATATTAGTTGACATACTTCCCTTCAAGTTATAAACACTTCACTATGTTGCTGCTAAACTTGAGGTTATGTCATGCATTGACCTATTACATGACTTGTTCTTCAAGGGAAGGATTATGGATGGTGGTTTCCTCTACTAAATAAATAACAATGCCATCATAGCCTAAATTTTGAGGGAAGCATTTTAAAGTTATTTATGCTTATTAATCCTAGATGCCACATTTGATTTTCATAGTGTATCCTTTTGTAGGAAGAGAAATAATATAGAAAAGATAGTGAGCAAATGGCTTTTCCTTAGAGAAACCTTTTCACTCAAGGACAAAAATCATGTAACTATCACCAAATTTTGGATGGTAATTTTCATTGGTATGACACTTTTGAACGACCTATATAGTCACTCAAGCATCCACTTCCTTCACTTTTAATGGGTATCATTGCTCGCCTATTCATCACCTCATAATAAGCCTTTGTATTAGGGGAGATTATCATTGCCTAGTTGCATGAAATAATACTCAATAAGTACAAGAGGCCCCAAGGGAGAAATTTTTACATGATGTCATATCTTTTTAATACTATCACCATCTACAAACATAATGTCTCTTTTTCAGACCCAAATCCTGAGTTTATCAAAAATAGGATTTGTGATGTTTATACATTTATTCATATTTATGTATATACAATAAATATATCAAGGATTGTATAATATTTATATCCCTAGGTTTGGAGGGAAATTTATGAGGAACCTATGACTATAATATCTAAAAATATCACCAATTCACTCGTGCCTTTGGGTGACTACTTGTTATATACATATTATACTATGATAATGGTCATTAGGAACAAGACTAATCCTCTACGTCTACCAAAATATGTCCTTGATAAGATGGATGATTAAGAAACTACTTATCAGTTATGACAAAGAATTAATTAAGATTTAAATATAATAAATAAGATGACATTTCATGTCTCCCATCTCCCAATTAGGAGGATGTGTTATACCTTTTGCATGTACTTCAGGAAGCTGGCAATCCCAAGAAAGTCTATGCCTTGTCTATCTTACCCAAAATATATTGGGACCTCCATGGTAGAGTTAAAAAATTTATTCATACTCTGGGCATTCACTATAATCATGAGCCTTATGACTATGATTTTCTATTTTTTAATGAAAAATATGATGTTGAAGTCTTGGAAAGGGCTGAAATAGTTAGATTAAGTGAAGATTTTCTCAAGGTAATTCAAGAAGATCCTTCCATCACACTTGAGCAAGCACAATATAGAATTCTACCACTAGGATGATGGACCTCTTCAAATTTTTGGAGCAATAGAACTTTCTATCAACCATAGAATCAAAGTCAAGATCCCTAAAATCCACCCACCGTGATGATGGTTGTAGAGCAAAAATATGATGAAGGGAAAACTTCAATTACTACAACATAAATAGAAGTGGAAACTCCTCAAGTTAAATCATCCATATTTGAGTTGAGGAAAATAAATCAGGAATATATAGAGAAGACAATTAATGAAAATGATAACTCTATTGGAAATGAAAGAGATTCTATCTATATGAAAACTCATTTGATTTAGAATACCTCATACCCACTATGACAACTTTGGCAACCACAACATCTAGTGTGGCAGTCCTTCTTCCTACATAATAAGGGGTTGATCCTTCAACTGAGAATATAGCTATATGCTATAAGAGAATGTCTAAGGTATGAAATCCTTAGGTGTAGTCCATAGAGGGACCAAGTGAGTAGACACAACCCTCAATCAAAGGTGAGTCAATGGTTGAAGTAGATGAAGAAAAAATGTAAGAAGCTAAAGTTTTGAGATTTCAAAGATCAAAAGGAAAGGCACCCCTGAGGGGTCACCAGTTAAAAAAGGTTTTTCTACCTACTTCTCCCTTAGGCCACTCTCCTATTTCCACATTTCAATTTGTCACTTCTTTCCCTATTGTGTCATTACCTCCATCAGGACCTATCTCCACATCCATTGTTGCAACCATTCCTTTGGTTTCCACCTCTTTGGCTATTAGTACCATCCAACTTAGTTCTCAATTACCAACATCCTCAACTAATTTGATTTCACCCATTACTTTCCTAGAATAAATTCAAACCATGGTAATGATGGGCACTAAGAAAAATCCAAGGAATAAGCCTATCTACATTTTCCACCCAATGCCACATTTGGGTAATGTCTAATGTTCAAAAATAATATGGCCTTGCATGCCAATGTTAGCTCCTGATACTAAACCTTCAAAAGACACATATATAGAGGCACAACCACTATACCCATCATAGTTGATACTTCTAGACTCAACCAAAGAACTAGGAGCATTATCTTTTAAAAGGATAAACCTTAAGATAATTGAGTTTCCCATTGTAAGTTCATTGTTTTATAAGTCTATTATCTCTATGTAAAGGGTGAGGAAAATAAATATAGACAATAATTTTTGGAGAATCTTGATTTTAAAAGGAAGAGAAGAAGTTTATTCTCTTTCCAAAAGACAAGACAAAAGTACATGCTAGTCCCCTTTCATTAAGGACTTTAAGTCCTATATGGAGACACATAATAGAGCCTTGATATCAATCCACGAGGGTATTGAATATGCAAGGAAAGAGCTAGAGTGAGAATTATAGATCCTCAAAGAACAGCATCAAGTCATTCATGTGCCCTTTAATATTTATCAAGATGTTTAAAATGTATCCTTAAGGCTATATGAAATACTAGACACTAATGGTTCTTTGAGGGCACAATTGGCCAATCAAGAAACTCTAGTGACCAAATTGTTCAAAGCTCTGAAAGAAGATGAGGCCAAGTTAATTTTTTGGTTTTATATACCCCAAATAAGGCTTTTGACCATCTAAACTTGATGTCACCTTTGGAAGTATCAAATGCATTAAATTTAGTGGTCATATATATTTAGGAATCGAGGGAGTGGATAGCATCTATTGATGTCTTGGTCTCAAATATAAATGAATAGGGGAAAAAAGTAGTACAAATTTTAAATGAATTATAGTTGAAAAATACATGGGATGGCATAGGTAAGTTTAGAGCCACAAAAGCTAAGAATGTAAGGTTAATATCACAAGTAAGTTGGGTGAATATACCATCTCTTCTTGATATGATCGTAATAATTTCTCATCATGCTATTGGATATAAAAACTACCAATATCTGAAGGTGAAGAAGAAGTTTAATTCTACTCCATCTACCAATTTAGCCAATGTGCTAGCTTCAACATCACCTTCGTCTACCAGTTCAACCACCTAGACTCCAATTATCACCAAAAAATAAATTTTTTTATACCAATCATGATGTAATTTCACATATAGGATTTATTCAAACTAAATAAAACTAGTTATGCTTCATTATGTTCATATTATAATTAAATTAAGTGTTTTTTTCATCATGTGCACATTACATGACTATTGTAATCTATAAATTGTAACATGAAATTTTGAAAAGTAGATATGAAATTATGTTCTATTTAATAAAAAATTTAATATAAACCCTTTTTACACTTGGAGTATGAGGCAACCCCTTCCCCAAGTCCTTAAATACATGTAAACCCATCTTTTAAAGGGTTGGATTTTTTTATCAATGAAGGAATAAATCAAGTCATTGATTTTCATGCAACTGTGTTGGTTCTTTCTCTTCCCTTTCCTATGTTATAAAATTTTGGCTTCGTTATCTATGTCAATTCAATAATTTTGAAGGGTAAAAAAGATATGGATGATCCTAATTTTTATCATTGATGTGTAGTAATTATAGATTTGTAAAATATATTGAAAGTTAGTAAATTTCATTAAAGCTAAGCAATCAATATAGACTACGTTTATATTAAAAGGTGTGTAGGACTATGTCCCTATGGTATAATTTCCAAGGTGTGTGTCGTGGATACTCTAGATACCTTCTTCATCTAAGCTATAATCTCTCAACTAAGGGTGTGCAAAAAGAACTCTAAATAGAGTAACCTTCAACTGATACTAACAAGTTTCCTATACCCACTTCCCCAAACTACTTGACCATGTTTGTTCATGAGTGTGCAATAACTAAAAATGGAAAACATTAGTTTTATAGATACTCATCCCATAAATAAATAGCCTTAAAAATGGCCCTTTGAGAAAATGGGACCTTCTTTCTTTCCTTAGCTTCCCCTTATTTTTTATTTTTCTTTTTAGATCCACCCATCATAGATTAATTTTCCTCTCAGCCAACTCACTTAGTATTTTATTTCTTTTAAATCTCACACATCCATCTATATGCCTAGTTAAACAACCTACATGCTCAACTTGTTATCCCACCAAATGTTTATTTTTACTACATACCTATAATTCATTTCCTATAGTGGAACTTCATTTCCATAGAGATACTAAAATCTTAGAGGCTACCTCATTCAAGTTTTATGGTGTGCATAAAACCCACACCAACATGTTCTAGCTATATCATAGTGGCCATATGAGCAAATTGCTCCTGAGCCAATGCATGTCAATCTCATGCCTCTCCATATCCATCTCCAAGGGTTAGTTATAGGCCATCCCCTCTTGTCTATAACTCTTGATATTCCTCATAAACAAATCAAAACCAACTAGCATATGTTAGGTAAGATAATACAATAGGATCCTCCATTGTAGTATCACCATGAAATAACACTCTATCCAAAATATCATGGCATACATCCTAAACTGCTGCACCCCATCTAAACTCCTCCTCAATAATATCTACAAAATAAAAACCAAGTGTAAATTATATATATATATATATATATATATATATACATATTTGTATATATATGTATATGTATGTATGTATGTATGTATATATATATATATGTATGTATATGTATGTATATATATATGTATATATGTATATATATATATATGTATATGTGTATATATATATATGTATATGTATATGTATATGTGTGTGTATATATATATACATATATATATATATATACATACATATATATATATAGACATATATATATACATATATATATACATACATACATATATATATATACATATTTATACATACATATATATACATATGTATATATATATATATATGTATATATATATATATGTATATATATGTGTGTGTATATATATATGTATGTATAAATATGTATGTGTGTGTGTGTGTGTGTGTGTGTGTGTGTGTGTGTATCCAAATATGCAAAGCATATATCTATACAAAGAAAATATATGACTATACAACTAGTCATCTATCAAATACTCAAAACATAAATCATTGCCTACTAACAATAGTGTCACTAATAACAGTCTCCCTATCAACACAATCACCTAGCACCTCCATCTTATCCTAACTTTGAGTATATGAAAAACCTAGAGTAATAACTCATGTATGCTAAGGTCTTCTTTGAATCTATCTCTCTATCACCCATCTCTTTATAGCCTACACCATAGGATATCCATATCTAATTTCTCCCTCCTATGTTTCCACTACCATCTAATGGCATCTCTATCTCTTCCATGCTCATGGAATAACTTTTAATTCCTTTTTTGGATCAATAGTTTCCTCACCCACATCCTCACCCTATACATCAACCATCTCCATGTTTACCACAACTACCTCCTCAAACTTAGGTCTAGCTACCCTCTCTTATCAATTCTGACAAGTCCAAGATATCGCTTGACATGACTAAATCATATGTATCTCTATTGGTGTTCCTACACCACCTCTACCCCTTATATCCCTAGAATTTCATGCCCAATAATATATCACTACTATTGAAGTCATTGGATGTGGCAAACTAAACTATCCAAGAACACAAGTAATAGGATGTGCCTATACCCACTATGTATAGTGGTTAGTCATGTTAGTGCCATGTAAACAACCAATAATAATAGAATAAGATAGATAACTAGTCATAATATTTATATTGGTCTTCCATATAATCTTTCCATGTGAATCTGTCTAGAATGATGGGGTATGTGACATAACATGTACTACATGGTCCTATCACCACATAACCACATGAGGAAGCCTATCATCCACAACATGAGGAAACCTAGTTGGTCGTTTCATAGGGAACCTTTCATATATCCAAATACTCAATAACATAATAAGGCCCATAGTCTTTTACCTTCAAGATAACATACCATACATATCATGACTAACTATACCCAAATAATTGATCTTAGGTCATAAAATGTGTCCTACTCTAAAATAGACTAGATAAGGCCACTAGTTATAATAAGACCTTCCCAAATGACTTTTGACAAATCACACATGATGTCACAAGCCCTATCATGACCTTATGGATATCTAAAATTGTCAATATATAAAAATCAAACAAGCATACATGTAACCCAACAAAATATCTCTCTAACCTTGTAGCCCATAGAGCTAAGGCTCACCTCTCAACCTTAGACTTTGGGGCACCATAGATCACATGAGTACCTATGATGGGTACTATAAGTAGATCATGGAGATCTTCCAATGTGATCCCCACCTCTATTGTATACCCATCCACCTCCCACTAGAAAGTGTTGGTTAGTAGCTCCCATGCTTCAAAGAACATGATGACTAAGTCAACACTTAAGGGGATCCTTTACATGTCCATAATACCTCTAAATCCTAAGGAGACTAACCATGAAATATCATCATCTAAAATCCTCTCTAGTAAATATGTAAGCCATTTTGTGTCAACTAAATGCTAGAATCTTCATCACCTTTGAAAAATTCCAAACAACTTAGAATGTATTAAACATCGATTCTAAAATAATAAAAATATATTCTAAAAATATTTAATTTCAAAATTAAATAGTTCATAAACATATATTTTTTACTTTAACACCCCTATTTCCTACGTAGTTGACCACTTAAAACTAAGAGACCCTCTTTTTTACTAAATCATCCACTTCCTACAAAGTTGGCCCTGTCAAAAAACTAAATCAGCCACTTCCTACAAAGTTGGGCATGCAAAAAAAACTAAATTGAAAACTTCCTATGAAGTCAACCCTAACAATAAACTCATTCATCCACTTCCTTTGAATTTGACCCTATCTCCAAATTAAGTCAACCACTTCATATGTCTTTGGCCCTAATACTATACCACCTAAATTTGAAATAAGTTGACATGGCCGACCCCTTTTAAATTTTGTGATGATTTTCACTTAAATGTCATTAATACCTTAGGCATTTATTTCACCTACCACTTCTTACCCATTGATCTGCATA